>OX457087.1:11656989-12256989 GCA_949752835.1 Empis stercorea
GTATATAAAATAAGTGAGTTTTTCCCCTTAAGGCTTTGGGAAGTTGATAATAGTATAATATTTTTTTTTTTGTTAAATTTTCCATTTATACCAAAAAAGAAAAACGAAAACTTTTTTTTAATGAGGTAAAAATTTGTTATACGTTTTTTTTATGTACGCAAAATGAAAATTGTTACACAAAAGACTTAAGGTTAAACAAAAAATTCGTTATTTTTATGATCAGAAATTATAAAAAAAAAAATCTATTAATTTCGATACATATTATTAAAATTATAGAAAAGGGAAATGATTATGAATATTATTAGATCCTTAAAAATATAATGGTATATTAAATTATGTTCGACTTCTATTTTAAGAATGAATAATTTTTTTTTAGGATAATTCAGGAAATTAGAAAATTTCAGGAACTATAAATTTAATTTAATTTATTTGATTTCATTGATAAAGGACAAAAAGGACTCTAGTAATTTAAAGAGTTTTAGGTTGTCGGGCTGCTTGCACTTTCGAAAATTTTCTAACTAACAAAAGAACTATTACAAGAGTATAATAAGTGATGAACAATTTAATAGCACATATAGAAATGTAATAATCACCCAATAAACACATATTTGATAGCACATATAGAAATGTAATAATCACCCAATAAAGTCCTTTCACAATTAAACTGATATAAGATTCACCAAGCTTTATAATGAATACAATACAAGAAATTTTCGTCCTTTATATGTGAAAAAAAATAAGGAGAAGAATTTAATTCAAGTTTGTCACTCAATTTAGGTTCCAATATCAACTAAAAACATTTAAACTGCTATTTTTTTCATTAAATCAAATCCTCTTCACATTCCAGTTTTCTATTCTGCTAAAAAAAATTTCTCAAATTTTTTTTTTCTTTTTTTTAAAAAAAAAATGTAAAACACGCGAAAAACATTTTCCAATTTAAAATATATGTATATAATAAGCAATGTATTATTTATCCATGTGCTATTAAATTTTCCAACGAAAATTTTCAATTTAAAATAATTTTATTAATAAAACATTATTTTTTCTATTTTTTTCATTTTTTTTCGTCTGTTTGTTTTTTTTTTATTTTCTCGCAATTTTAATATTTAATAAGAGAAAATTGTAAAATGAATTGGATAAAAGATAAATAAAAAATTTAGAAGTAAATTGTTTTTTTTTATTGTAGATTTTGTTTTACTTTGTAAAATTCCCTTTCGAACAAATTTTGTACCCAACTTTGGGTAACCTTTTTCTTTTGCATGTTACTTTTTCTTTCGAATCCATTAAAGTTTTTGGGTTCACTTTATATATATATTTTTTTTTGAACACCAATATAAAACTTTGTTAAAAAGCTTTTACAAATAACCAGAAAAAAAGGACTTCATATATAGTTTACCACCAAATCAGAATTGTTTAGTATTTAAACAAGAAAAGGTTTTCCCAATTCCTTAAAGACATGACAAGATATTTCCTTTCATTTTCCATTCCTGAATCTTCTAGTTTTACAATCAGAATCAATCAAAAATTGTTGTAGTATAAATTAATGAATTATAAGGAATAATTTTACAGGACAATTTTTATTTTGTGACGACAAAAACTATTATAGAAAGAAAAATAAAGTTTCCCAGACATAATCAATAATTTCATAATTTTCTCATCCGAAAAATTAGTCAATTCCTAAAAAAACTTTTTGAATAATAATTTAGAAAATTTTTTTAAAAAAAATTTGAAATTTTTTTCCACCATCGATAAATAAAAATCGTTTTAAGTTTAAATATGAAATTTAAAAAGTTTTTAGAAAAAAGTTTCTTATAAATTTTATACGTTAAAGGTTATTATTGTTGTCTTATTCTTCTAAACTTAATTTTATATTCCTGAAAAGTGTAATTTTTATTATGGTGGAAAAAAATAATATTCTATAAATTAGATTATTTTACACTTTGTTTATTACAAAAGTAGATATAGCTTTGTGTGCTAGCTCTAATATATAAAATATAGCAAAATAATATATAGAAAAATAAATCTAATTTTAAATTTATTGAATTATCATCTTATACGAACATCATAGAAAATAATATAATTTTTGATAGGAACTTGACCTAGAAAAATCTTTTATATTTTCATTTTTTCTTATAGAATATTCACAATTTATATTAAATTGAGGTATAAGTATATATAGTAGTAATTCTAATTTTTTATTTTACTATATTATTGCGTATTATAAATATTATTAAATAAAAAAACCCCCCAAATGATAAAAATATCCTTGAAATTCTATTTTTAACAACTACACCTTGGTAGATAAATAAATTTGGATAAATTGGTAAAATCTTATTAAAATACATTTGGGAGTATAAATATATATATAAATACATTAATAAATTTAATTTTAGATTATTTATATTCATCAAAATCTAATAATTTTCAATTATCCTTGGAGTGATATTTTTTTTTGGTTAGTATATTATAAGTGTTTGCAGGACATTTCATGTTAAATGAAATTAATTAAATTGTAATCAAATAAATTTTGCAAAATTTCTAAAAAAAATTATGATTAAGAATTTATTTATAGCTGGTGAAGTCCTAAAATTTCAATGAAAGAAAATTTAACACAAAATTCGGAATTAATAATAAATTCAAAATTTTCCTTTAAAAAAATTTTTAATTATTTAATAATTTAGATTTTTAATTGAATTTATTTCATATTTTAGTTATATAGGAAAAGCAATAATTTAATTTCATATAAATAACGATATAAAAAATATTTAAAAATCCAAAAATTCAATTAAAAATCAAAATTATTTAATAATTAAATTTTTTAAAAGGAAAATTTTAAATTTATTAAAATCAGAATTTTGTGTTAAATTTTCTTTCATTGAAAATGTAAAATGAAATTGAATTTAATTTTAGGACTTCACCAGCTATAAATAAATTCTTAATCATAATATTTTTTAGAAATTACTTCAAAAACACGTAAAAGATCCCAATAACAATAACGCTGTTTTTTGCAACTTCCCTGTGCTAGGAAATAATATTAATATTAATACTAAATGGTAATATTAACAAATTGGAACAAATATTAAGTTTTTAAAGTAAAATTATACTTGTATAAATTTTGAAAATGTTTTACTTTTAAATTAAAAATCTCCAAAAAATTTAAAATTAAATATACTAAAATGAACATTAAAGGGACACTGTTTCGATATACCAGAAAAGCTATACATATATATTCTGTAATTTACTAGGAGTATTTTACAAAATTTTATAAAGAAATAATGACGATCATGTAAATAATATAGGAAATATTCAAATGTACATCCGTCTGTCTGCTATATTTGAATCCAATTTATAATGTAAAATCTGATTAAATTCTTATATTTTAAAAATATAAAACTGTCTTTCATCCTTTTATATAAAAATTTAGCTCAGTTAACTTCCGATCAATTCAATCCTTCCATATAAATTTTTTATTATGTTTATTATTTATAAATCTTAACATAAAAATGACATGTACATAATCTGAAGTACGGAAATAAAATATAAATTATGATGACAAAATATGTCGAAAGAAGAAAAAAAAGGACAATAATTCTAATCAAAAAAATATAATAATATCGTAAATATCCTTAATATAATCGTAGCATTAAACCATATCGTAATATATAAATATTAAATTAGTAATAAAGAATTTATATGGTGGCAAACATATATTTTCCTTGAAATATTGATTTCATCATGAATTCCAAATCCCAATAAAAAACTTCAATTTATTGAGGGGTGAATTTTGAAATTTAACAAGAAAAAATTTCTCTCTCAAGAAAATAACAAAAACAAAATCTTCTACTTTAAATTTTATATTATACATTAAATATTTATTTTACTTTAAAATTTATATTTGATTTTTTCTCGAAATATAAAAACATATGTTTTGTTTAACAATAATTTATACCATAAACATAAACAATAATAATAAATAAAAAAATATCTTAATACATAATTCAAATTGATTACATTTTCTAATACAAAAAAAAAGTAACTTGAATCAAATATCCTTAAGGATATCGATAGGGTTATATTTATAATATTTTTACTTGTATAAAATATATATAATAAAAAAATAAATAAATATATTATAATTTATGGATAAAAATCGTAGAAAATATCTAAGAAAAAAATATTATTTATTGTTTCATACTTGCACACATGGTCATGTATAAAGGATTTGTTTTTTTTTTTCAAGAAATTTTTCTTATCAAAAAACTTTTGTATATACCATAATGAAAATTTTGTTATGTACATATAACCAATAAAAATATCCCCGCTAGAAAAGTGAAAGTTTCTTTTTTATTATTATTTTTAATATTTTTGGAATTCTTAATTTTCAAAAAACAAAATTATTTTATAAGATTTTCAGGTTAAATTAGACGTTTTTCAAATATTTTCAAATATTTTAAAAGTTTTTTAAATTGAATTAATCATTTTTTTAATGGAATTGCAAACATTTTTCAAATTGAATACCAAATATTTTTCAAATTAAATTAAACAGTAACTAATTTTTTTTTAAATTATAGTATTTAAAATAATTTGTGCTATAGTAAACTAAATTACTAATGCTCAAAATAATTAAAAATGTATTGTATTTTTTTATTAACCCATTAGATGCCAAGGAAAACCTAGCGGTATTAAATCAGTTTTTTTATGAAAATATTAAAGTTTAATGGTAATATAAACAAAATCGGCAACAATTTTAAAGGAAAAATTTTTAAATTACAATTTTAAAGAAAACATTAAAATAGAAAAAAATTACCAAAATCAACTTTTATTTGTCTTTAGTTATATACTTGGGATTATTTGAACTTTTCAAAAGTAAATACACACAACTATACCAAATAAAAATTCCACACTTTATTTTTAAAGACACTTTTCAAATTCCTTTACACAATTGAAAATTATACAAAAAGAAAAAAATATTCCATTTGCCTGAAATAAATAAATCTGGGATTCCCGCAATATACATTGTAGGGGACATCTAACAGAATGTTATGTTAGTGGTTTGAGTCCAATATATATTTCATAGCTTGCAGTAGGGACATCTAAAACTCTGTGCCAAAATTGGTACTATGTGATAAAATGGGTTAATTGTTGATTTTTATTTATATTAATGCTATAGTTGATTTATTTTACTAATTATTATTTTTAAGACCATACTTATAAAAAAAAAAATTAGTTATAGTGTATGTTTAATTTAATTTGAAAAATGTTTTCAATTCAATTTGGAAAATGTTCAAAATATTTTGAAAAATCTCTAATTAAATTTGAAAAATGTTTTTTTTAAATATTTTGGAAAATGTCTAATTTAATCTGGAAATAGTATATCGATAAAAATATTCGAGAAAAATAACAAAACATTTTTTTGTTAATATTTAAAAGTCACAAAATGGCAAAAGTTTATTATTCATTTATTTCTGTTTTTTTTTGGTTTAATGTAGTAGAATTTATATTTTTAATATTTATTAATTTTTAATGTTTCTTTTTAATATTATTTTTAAATTATCTATTAAAAAAATATAAGTAATAAATTTTAAATGATTGTGTAATAAAGTCAAATATAATTTGTTCGTACATTACATTAAATTTGTTGTAATGTAATAATGGTATATATACTTCATAAAATTTACTTACTATATAAAGTCTTTTATTTGACAGTAAAAAGTATGAAAATAATTATTTTTTTGGAAATTCTTATGAATCGTTAAAGAAAAAATTTAAATTGTAAAATTAAAATATTAAATTTATTTTTTTACGTGATTAATTTTTTAATTTTTCATACACATTTTAAAGCTAGTTTAACAGTCTTAGTTTAAGTATCGTTTTCCTCGCAAACCAAAGGTTATGGAAATTATAGAAAACGCAGTTTAAGGAAAATATTAAGTTAAGTAAAGCTAAAATGTCCTGACTGTAAAACTCACCATTACAACTTTAAAATTATCGTTTATATTTCCTATATCAATTCAATATTTTATATATTCAGTTCAAAATTCTAAGATCAAAATGTATGAGATTTTAACATAAAATGTTTAAAAAAAATCCTTCTAATTTATAATATATTTCAATAAAAAGGAAGAAAGAAAAATATATAATGATATCCTTTCATTTCAATTTTCCTCTTGATTGATTGATTGTCTAAAATAACAGGGTTTGACAAAAAGATCCATTTTATCGTTGACTGAACTCGTAATCTATATAGTAAACGTATAGTGTTATATGGGATACCATTATATAATATTTCATTTCCTTAATGAACTATATCAATCTAATCTTTACCTGTTTATAACATTCTTATATAAGGAAAATAAATTTTCACTTTTCATTTATATAAAGTCAGACTATAAAAGGACAAAAAGTGATGTTGACATATATCCTTAGAATTAATGTCAAGAATTTTACTACCCACAAGAGGATTAAATTTAATTTTTAAACTTTTTCTTTTTAAATTTTATTTTTTATTTTTCGTTTCGTTTTGAAAGTTTTAGTTAAAATATTTTTATAGAGTTTAATTTAATATTGAATAAATTATTTAAAATATAATATGCCACTTAATCGATGAATTTTAAATATTTTTTAATAATACAAATTACTTATTATCCTTTTAAAATATGTATTCATTTAATTTAATGTAAAATTAATTTCACTATTACTGTATAAATTTTTCAATTATATAATATAATTGAACAGACTAGCTTCATTAAATAATATAAACGACATGTAAAATTTCAAAAATATTACAGGATATTCAAGGCTCACGGTGTGCTTAGGACTCTATACGAACCATTAATGACAATCTTAACCATAATATAAACTAAATGTAATATACCAAAAGTTATTTAGGATAATTAATATTCGTTTGAAAATAATTGAACATATTTTGTCATTCAATTATTTTCAAACGAATATTTAATATTTAATATAACAATTAATTAGAAAACTTCAAAATTTTTAGACATTTTTTATTAATATAAAAAAGAACAATGAAAAAAACCTATTACTAGCAATTTGTGACTCATTAAAAATATCAGTTTTTTCTTACCATAATTGTAAAATAATAATTATAATATATTATAAATTTATTTGTAATTATTGATTGACATAAGAATTATATAATTTCTTTCACTTGAGACTTTTACAAACTGAAATAAAAATTATAATTAAGATCCAATCACTTTTTTAAATCAATTAACTTTCATATATCAAAATGTTCTATCAGGAATTCATATTTTCGGATTAATTATTTCAATTGTATACTATTTCTATTTATTACTATTTAATTACAAAAAAAAATTGTCTTAAAATTTCTTTCGTATTATTATCATAGAAATCGATAATTAAATAATCTTCAAAAAGTTGTTATAATTAAAAACGTATTAAAAGACAAGACAAATTTAGAATAATATTTTGAAATGATGAATATTATTTTGAAATTATGAATATCAATTATCAAAATATCGAAAAAAAATTATTTTTAAAATAAATTTTTCAATCAATATTAACTATGTATATATAATCAAATGTTTCAAAACTTTTAATAATTTAAGCAAAGCCGTATATAATAATTATATACGGCTTTGATTTAAGGTTAACCATATTTATGATCGTTGGCCCAGAAATTTATTTTCAAGATCTCTTTAAGGTTCATCAATCATTTCATTTGATATAAAAGTAAAACAAAAACGTAGATTAGTTAATTGGAATGAGTAGATAATAATATATAACATTTACCACAGCAACGTAACAAGATTACGTATGATGTATACCCATTCTTTATGTTGTTATGGACTGGTTCCAAAAGTTTATGCTATCAAAATTCAACAAAATAAAACGTAATAATTTTACTATTTAAGAAGACACAATTTATCTCATTTTACCTGACAATGTTGTGTTGCTTAATAAATTAATATACAATAATTAATTAATTTTCTACTTGATTAGTTATTATTTATCTTTATCTTTAATATATCAATTTATTTTCATTAATTTTTATTTTAAATCTGTTAAACTTATAATACATATATATATATATATTATCATTTAGTTTATTATCGTACTTCGATATCGTACAGTAAAAAAACCAAATATTTGATTAAAACTTTTGTCATTTAGTCATAGGAAAATTATGGTATATAAAATCTATCATGGAAAATTTTATTTTTAATCTTCTTAAACAAAGTTTTGATATAGCAAACAATATTATTATTATCATCAAAAAAATTAAAATATTGCATTAAAAATAAAGTAATTTAATTATTACAACAAAATAATTATTTTTATCCACATTTTAATTAAAAAAATTATTCATTCAAAAAAAATTTCAAAAACTTTTTTAAACAAGCCAGACGCAATTTTTAATTTATTACTCAACTAAGTAATAAATTATATTCAATGTTTCCCAACAAAAATGGTATATTCTAATATTTTGAAATGGGTTCATACTTGTCAAAAAAAAAGTACTTCTTTAATACAGACATTATTGATTAGCACCCAAATCATTCGAACTTTAATAGGATATATAAAAAAAAAAAATTCAAATTTATAACTAAATGTTAATTAAAAATTGAAACTTTTCAGAAAATATATGACGATTTTGTATAATGAAAATGTTTCAATAATTAAATGAAATAAATTATGAAAAAAATGTAAAATTTCTTACACATTTTCGTGAACGTGTAATGGAAAATTTTTTGATGGAAATATGTTAAAGATTTGTATTACAAATACATATATATAAAAAAAAAATTTAATTAATAAGAATTTGATTAAATAAATTGTTAATTTCTAATTTGTTCAAGGATATACATTATTACCCTCGGTTTAAGGTTTTCTGTTTAAGGTTTTCTGTTGAAAATTAATTCTTGGTAAAAAAAAATCATATATTTCCTTAATGCAATTATATTATTTTGCATTTCACAATTTCATACTATATTAACCTAATAAGAAAAAAGGATTCTGTTATACATTTATATACTAAAAATAGAAATTTCTATTATATTTAATTTGCAAATATCACCATTCAGAATCAAGGACTAAATATATGTGTAAATGATAAAATATAATCGAATACTTTTTTTGTTTTAATTTATATACATATTTACCTTTTTTTGTATATATATACCAGGAAAAAAAATATCATTTAATACTTTCAAGTATTTATACAAATCACGTAATCAGTGAAATAATGAAGGTTCAATCACGTATAGGGTGTTTTTTTTATTATTGTTTGTTATCAGAATTACGAATATATAATCTAAATGATTTTCGATAAAAATATATACTCTTCAATATATATATAGAAATTTTTATTTTATAAATAGCTTTGTAATGCTTTATCGATTTAGAGACAGTGGAAATCAGGAAAATCGGTTACTTCAGAGCAAAACAAAAAATTTAACTTTATTTCCCCCAAAAAAAAGTAATATGTGATTTGCATTTAATACCAATAATTTTTTTCTTCTATATACATATAACAATAAAAATCGTGTGAGATTTTGAACAGGTATTTCATTTTTTTATTATTTCAAATTCCGGTTAAACCATCAGGATATTTTTTGGTACAAAAGTTTTCTAAATTTTATTATAGGATATTTGACTTAAAAAAAGTAAATTTAAAATGTAATTGAGTGTTAAATATGGACAAAAAATATAAGTAGTTCAATAACCTAGACATCAGGTTAGTCTTTCCTGTCTTAATTGAAGTGCAAAAAGGACTAATACTCGTTAGTTCCTTTTTGAATTAGACAGGAAATTGTTACTATATCATCAATTTTTCATAAAGTTTCATTTGAGCCATTGAATAAAGAAAGTAATAATGATCTCTTTTCCGAAATTAATCGAATTATACTATATTGTCAAGGCAAATCCATTTATACTATATTTAAAATTATGTAAATCTCTCTGTAAGTTGCAGAAATATGAAAATTTAAAAATTCAAGTTGTTCATAAAAATTAATTATTAATCAGCGATTATAATTATTTATAAAAATCCCATCAGATTCAATATAGGACAATTTTCATCCTTCTTAAGAAGGATTTAATTTGTCCTCAGGCAGGATACATTATACCGCAAAATAATCTAAAATTTGTCCAGTTTTTTTTGTAAATGGCTTCTTCTTAAGCTTAAAAATCCTTATGAAAGATTATTAATCCTGAATGATAATTTTTCAAAAAGTGAATAACAAAATAATTTTATAAAATTATAAAATTTGATAAAATTTTCATAAAAAAATTTATTTCTCTTTTAAAAGAATATTTATTTATTATATAGTGTCCTGGCTGATTTATAAATGGTCTTTTTGGTCCTCGGAAATTTATTCATCGTTTTGCATTTATACTGAAATTTTTAACAATATAACATTTCAATTTTCATATACCTACATTTTTTTACTAAAATTTCACAACATAAATTTTATTTCTCCAAAACCCTTCATTCTTTCATTCGTAATTTAATCCCCCAAAAAAAGTGAAAAACACATTTTTTTTTAAATTCACCATCAAGGACTAAACATTGAATATATATATATTTTTTTTTTTTTTGAGAATTAAGGACTAAACATTTTATAAGAAATATATGTAATGTTCCTTTAATGTTTTCATTTCGAAAAAAAAAATTACCTGGCAAACCTTTAAAAAAAAATAATAATAAGAAGAAGACAATATTCCAGTTTTATATAAATTTTTTTTAGTATATATGTACAGTAATATAAAACCTTCATAAATATTCATTATCATTATAAATTAATCTCAAATTTCCGCTAAACATTATGTTTTATGAACTCGTGGAAGTACTTAAAAGTGTTTACAATTTACCTGCATATATATAAAGTGTATAGTTTTATATAATACACAACATAAATATGCAAAATTCTTTAGAAAATTACTGATTTCATTACATAAATAATATAATTGTTTAGTAAGAAATAAATTATAAATATTCTTGGGTATATATATACATATAAAAAAAAAACAAAATATACCTACTCATATTTAAAGGATATTATTATATAATTTTCACAACCCAGAAACAATTCTTGGTTCTTAATCAACTCAGCACAAGGAATATCATTTTATGTGTGTAAATAATTTTTAGAAAGGTAAAAAATTAAATATATATATAATTTTTAACTTTATAACATTTTTGCTTTATTAAGGATATATATATGGAAAAAGGAAAATATTATTGTAAGAAAAAGCTTATACATATATAAAAAAAAAGGTAAGAAAAATAATATTAAAAATTCCATTATAAAATTATATATACTCCGTTGATATTTCTATAGATATTTTTCAGAAGGATTAAAATTATTTTTAGAGAAATAACTTAAAACGTGCAAAATTTCTAGAGTTGAAATTTTTGAAGAATTTCTAAATTTATATATATATATATATACCATAGCTATAAATATAATATAAAATGATTTTTTGGTATAAGAGTAAGAATAAATTCTTAGAAAACCACAAGGACTTTTTTTTAATTCAAAACAATTTTTTTTCTAGACATTATTCTATTAGCAGAGAGAGTAGAAAAACTATTTAACTCATATACTTAGTTTGTTAGATATAGCAAAGATTATGTATAAATATTTTTGTGGTCCTTTAGTTATAGTATTATATCCTTAGATCAAAAGTTCGTGATCATAATTTTCTATATATAATTTCAAATACATTTATTCTATAAAATTATAATTTGACCTATATTCAGTTATATACTTTTTCATTGTCCTAATAAAGTGATTTTTAATGGCTTCAAATTAAAAAAAAAATATATAAAATTATTATTAACAACAGATAATTTTAAATCTGATTGCACGACTAGATATAAATTATATATTCAAATCAGCTAAACATAATTTTATTACGTGATAGTAAATTTATATAACCTTTTAAAAAAAATGTAATATATTTAAAAAATTGCCAATTACAATAAAGTTTAATGTTTATCCAACATCAGCTTTAGAATATTCTTTTAGAATGAATTTAATCTTTTGGTATAAAATGAATTGATAAATCAATAAATATTAAAATTAATTCAAAAATTTATTTGCAAAATAGTTATTAACAGGTTGAGTGCAATATGTGCAACGCCCGCTATGTACACACCTACATTTTTATACATGTATGCAGACAGCGGTGCACACATAGTACTACCGAAAAAACATATTTTTCGAGTTCCAGTGGGTTTAAACTATTTATATATTATGGTATAACAATCTATATTGATAAAAGTAAATCAGGATATTTTATTTATGCAGGTAAAAAATGTAACAAAACGAAAAGATTACAAACATAAAACATTTTATGCCACACGCTATAACATACTACGGCACCGTATGAATTTATTATTAATTTTATATGACGGCACTTATATGACGGCACTCAACCTGTTAAAAAATTGTTCAAATAAGAAAATAGTCAAAAAAATAAAAATAAAAGAAAATTGAAGAAAAACTTCAACCAGAAACCTAAAAAATTTTCAATAGTCCTTAAAAAAATTTACATAAAATACTTATTTGTCCTTTTTTTTTAGTGAAACCATAAAATATGAACTACACAAAATACAAAATAATATTTCTGCTAAAGTTATAAATGTTATACAAGCTATTTTCATATTTCCTGTAGAACTTTTTCTTTTTATTGTATTATTTTTGTCTGTTTAAGAATAGTGTAAACAAAAGTGAATATAATTTTATGCGCATAAAAACGTAAAATAAAAGATAAAAATAAAATAAATACAAAATAATTTTTATATAAAACACTTAATTAATCAAAGCGATTTTTGTCGTATTAATCAAAAAAAAAAAACCAAATAGTAACAACAACGAAAAAAAGGAGGGCAGATAAAATAAAAATATAAATAAAAAGATTAGGAAGCTAAAATATATATAAAATATTGACTGAACTTTATGGAAAATTATTATCAAAATGACAATTTTTTGTTTTTATGAATTTAATGGAGGAAATTGCAATTAAGGTTGAATGAGTAATTTAAATAAATATTGCAATGAATATAATATTGTTAAAGTTTGGATTAATTTGTCACTTATAAATCAAGGTTTTTGGTATACAAAATTTATTATACATACCAAATTTAATGATAATTTGGTAACTAGTTCAAAATTAGTTGGAATACTTATATGAAAGATTAATAAGTCCAGAATTTGTCGTATTTTTTAATATTATTTTTATAATAAATTTAGTGCTTCTAAAATAGTCAAAATATTTGACAAATAATTCATTTAATATTCAAGAATTTTTTTTAGATTAAATGATTAATTACTAAAATATTATACAAGAATATTTTGTTATTTTTAATTTAAATTAATGCTCATATAATAATAGTGCAAAAACTCTTATTAATTATTGAAGTAAAAAAAAAACACATAAAAAACACACATTATTTAGTAACTTTAGACACGAGACGGGGTCCACTTAGTGCAAAAATGGCACTAAGGGACTAAGGCCCTACTGGGGGAGCTGGCTATATTAATCAACCAAACATATATACATATAGTATAATGAGAAATATAATTCATAAGCTTATGACATAGAAATTTTAATAATTTGTCAAACTAACAAACCCTTTTTAATAATATTTAGCCGAGACTGTATTATATTTTTATTCTAATTAAGTTATTTTTTTGTTTTTCATTTTTTCTTTCTTTTTCATTTCAAATTTACCAGACCGTGCAAAAATTCAAATACATTACGTGGTGCTTAAAATAAAGAGAGGGTGGACAGAAAAAAAACAAACCCTTAAAATTACTACCACCCCCAATAAACTAAACAAAAAAAAAACAATGAATTGTTAATGGATAATAAAGTGGTTATGGCGCCTATTTAATTTCATATATGAATATTATAATAATTATTATAATATTTATTTATTTATATTAATTAATTTCTCCAAAAACGAAATGGCAATTTAAAACTGATTAATTAATTTAATAAATATATATTTATTTATTTATGAATTTATTTTTATATTACGGTAATTGAAAATATTAATTCAATCTTTTGGGTCATTTGTTAAATGGAATTTTATGATTATATAATCATATAATTAAAACATAAATCCATTAATTTAAAGAATATAATTTACATAATTTTTAAATGTATACATGGTGTCATATAATACATAATATTAATGAATTTTAAATTAAAATTAAATGGAGAATATAAATATTGAGTGACCATAATTCTAATTTATCTGCTTAAAGAAATAAGTTTTAACCCAGTAACTCTTTTAGAAACTAAATATAACAAATTATGAACAAAAATAGTATTGATAGTAATAATTTTGTCCATTTACATATTTAAATATTAAATTATGGAAATTTGTAATTATAATTATTGACATTGTATCGTGTGTTAAATGGACAAAATGGTTAAAACCAGAACGTTAAATATGTTTTCAAAACGATTATACAATTTTCCCCAACAACATTCAAGAGAAAATTTGGTTGGGATATTTTATTTTAATTATTTTGTAATTTATTAAAAACCCTATTTACTTAAATATATTATTGATAATTAGTTTTTTATTAATTTATATAAAAATATGTAATAAGCAATTAAAATATAAATAAATAATTAATAAAGTGGCCATCTTCTTTGTAATTAATCATACAGAAAGAATTTCAAATAAATTAAGTAGAATTTTTGAATTTTACTGACCCTTTCTTTTAAGTAATTACTATCTTAAGAGGTTTTCAAGAAAATTAAAAATTAAACATTTAAATTTTTTTTTTATAATTAAAATTCCTTTTATTTTTCGAATTTCAGTCAGGAATTTTATTCCAAAAAATTGAAATTATTTTCTAGGATACCAAAGTCGTATATAATTTTATGTACAATTTTGTTGATATAACAACGAAATAGAAAGCATCAAATTTTTTGGTTTAGCATCTATACGAATATTTAGCATATTTGGTTACTTGTACTTCGTAATTCTATTCCAATTTTCTTATATTAAAATATTATATTAAAAAAATAATACGGTATTATTACAAATATTTTTATGGTTTCATTATTGCAGTTCCGGAGGCACCAGAAATATATTCTTCTCATGCTTCATAATATCCATTTTGTTTTTAGTCTCGTTTTTGTATTTCCTTTCTCTATTTTTAGAATTTCAATAATAATGTTGGTATTGGTATAATCCTTTTTAAATTAAAAAGTCTTTCTTTTTAAAAAAAAAAATCTGTTCCACCACTAAATTTAACTTCCTAGAATTTTCATTTTTTTTTTGTTTTGTTAGTCAAACTAAATTAATGTAACGACTCGCAACAAGTTAAGATTTTATCATATTAACGAAATTTATTACATTGTCAATAAAATTTGTTTTTTTGCTTTCTTTCCAGGAAATTAAATAAAAGGACTTTCAATTATTGTAGTATAAAAATGTTTGTCTTGTTTTTCTTCTTCTGATTGTGTATTTTTGTATAGTACCAGGCAGGAAAAAGGAAATTATACATTAATAAAAAAAAAAAATTGTTAAGTAATGATGAATTTGTAGAAAATAAAGAGAAACTTTGATCTTACAAATTTCGATCTTTTTTTTAAATTAACTATAACAAGATTTTATGTTTTTTTGATAAAATTCAAATGAGGAAAATGTAATGGCACGACAAATTATGAGTTTAAAACGACAAATATAACGAATTTAATATTAAGTTAATTTAATATTTTGATATTTTCTTAAACTTCAAACTTTATTGCTATAATTTGTCCTTTATTGAAAATTTTACCAGTCGTATAATATCAAATTTGTCGTGCTGAGTACTTATTTTGTCGGGCCGATAATTGTAATGCCAATAAAAATTGTGTAGGTTTTTATTTTTAATGAGTAAATTTTTAATTTTTTTTATTTTTTAAAAGGAGAATGTCATTTGCAGAAAACATTTTATTGTAAAAATTATTATATTTTGTCCTTCAAGATTGTTTTTATGTTTTTTTTCTTCATTAAAATGATATCCTTAATTATATTTTCTTTTCAATTCCTCTTTACTTTACTCTCTAAAAGATAATTAATTTTGTTATTTAAAAAAAAAACATAGAAATAAATTGTAGGTTCATTTTGAAATGATAGAAAAAAATGTTGTGGTAAAATATTAGAATTTAAAAAAAAAATATTGAAAGGATATTTTTTACTTTAATAATAATAGTAATAAACAATTTCTAGTTATAGTGGTACTTAGAGTATTCACATTATTTTGAATATGATCATTCATGCAAATTGGAATTTTTTGAAAATTTATTTGTTAGTATAGAAACAATTGACAATTATCTTTTACGAATTATTTATGGTCATTCATGTAAAAAGTAGATAAAAATTTTAATGTAGAACTTTATTAAGAATTAGTTTTTTACAGTTTACAATAGAAATAATATTTATTGACGTAAACTAACACAAATTTCATAACTAATTGAAATTCATCTAGTACGGAAAATAATTTATAGACTGGATAAGAGAATGTTAATGGAAAATATTATGATTCTAACTAAATCGAATCAATAATTTGCTTACCAAACTATATTTTACCTTTAGAGATGTATCATAATTTAGGTCAAATATATTCAAATTTATAGATTTGAACCTGTTGTTACCATATATTACTAAAATACTATCAATACTATGACACTTTTTTTATTTATTTTATAGTATATTACTATAATTTATATTACACCAAAATCTCCTATTACAAATTATACTAAAAATTTTATACTATACCAAAATAATTTTTTCTACTCCTGGGAGGATACAAAAAAACTCATCGATTTACAAAAATTTCCCAATAAAATTAAAATTTACCTCAACCTTTTAAATATTATATAATAAATTTTAATCAAATTTCACAATAATTTTTTTTAATCCGTAATATGATTATGGTATAATATTAAATTTTCTCTGTTTCTCTTGCTATAAAATATAAAATTAGGTCTATATAATCCTTACGGATTAATTTTGTAATACTATAATATACGTATTTAGCAACAAAATTATGACTATATACAATAACACAAAAATTCGATAATCATAAATCACATTTAGAGAGAATATTTTTAGTAATTTTTGAAAAAGTAATTTTACATTATTCAAATTGGTTTAAAATTTCCAAAAAAAAATTTGTTTTAAGGTTCAATAAAAAATAATCAAATCCTTTTAAAAATAAAAAGCAAAGGGATTGAAATATATTTTTCTTCGTATCTAGATATAATAAAAAAATAAATAAAAGAAATTAAATATTTTATTAGATCCTTTCAAGGATGTCAATAAAATAAAATCCCTTCAAATAATAATAATCATAATTTATTTAAAAAAAAAAAAAAAATTTTTTATTGCTCCTTGTAGCTTTTAACTCCAAACAACAACAACAAAAAAATGTCATCATTAGGGAATTTTAATATGCTTTTATATATTTTCCTTTTTTATCTCATAATTTAACCGAAGATTTTAGGATTAATAAAAGGCATAAACATACGAAAATAATTAAAATTTAATTTAAACAGCATAATAAAAAGGAAGGATAAGGTAAATGGTAAAACTATACAATAATTAATTTAAAGGATAATAAATTATTAAAATGATATATATGGTATTTAAATTATAGTTTGTTTTTTCTGTACATACTTGGCACGTAATGCTAATTGTCTATCACTTGGACAAACAAATTTATTTCCAGCATTGTCACGATTCTTAAAATCCATTATATTTTTAGATTTTGATGAATATGTTTTGCCTATAAATTTTCTTCCTTCTTCTATTTTTAGTATACGAGAAATGTTTTTCTTTTTAATAAATAATTTTTGTTATTATATTTAAATATTTTTATTAGACAGTTTTATCATGATGTTTTTTTTAAGGATAATAAAAAAAAAAGGATATATACGTTAGAAAAAAACAATAATAATAATAATACAAATCTAAATTCGTTTTTAAATCCTTATTTTAATACGAAATAAAATATATAATTAAATGTGATAAAAAAGCACATACATAAAAGACAGAAAACAGCACAATAAGCTTTAAAAATGTATAGGAATTTCACAATTTTTTTGATATAGCAAATGCCACTTTATCGTACACAAAGGATAATAATAAAATTTATTTATATTACATTTATAGTATACAGTTACTACGTTCGTTTGTATACACGTGTCCTTGTTCAGGAAATTTGATTTAAAAAAAAAATAATATTTCTTCTTATAAAAAATATATAAAAGAATTTTCCAATTTATCAAAGAAAAACTAAGTATATAAAATCACATATTTTCCATTTATATAATTTGAAAATTTTTCACAATTCAAAAAAAAATTATTTTAATTTCCTATTCGCACAGTAACTAAAAAAATGGAAAATAAAATATATTTAATTCTTTTTTATCGATCCGTACAATCAGACGCCTGTTGCTTGACTAAAAGTTGAACAAAAATATAATTTTCAATGTTAAAAAATATTCAACAATGATTTTCTTTTTTCTTTTTTTTGTGTGTAATAATTTTGTTGTTTTTTTTTTTCATTATAGATAGAATTTTCCAACACAACAAAAGGAAAAGCCAAATATAAAATATATAAAATGTTTGAATCATAACAACAACAACAAAAAAGCACACAATTTTAAGTTGTTTTTTGATGGAAAGAAGAAGAAGAGTGTGTGTGGTATTCAAAAACAGTAGGAAAAAAGCCCTAGACGTACCAGCTGGGATTTTTCTAAGTAATATTTTCGTATTATTTTATATCCTTATACTTACTATAGGTTTAAGGTTACTTTTACTAATACATATGCAAAGAAAAATACTGTATTTGGAGGTGGTAAATTTCTTCTAATCTAATCCCTCTACTAGTCTATGCTTTTAGAGATCTCTTATATCTGTTGTTATGGCTGCCTGCTCTCATAATATTTAACAATATTGTTATATTTTTTTATTTTAAAAGTTTGAGTTCAAATGTAAAAAATATACTCAGCAGGATGTAAAATTTTGATTAAAAAGTATATTAAAATATAATGAATATGGTAACATAAGCTTAATTTTAGGAGTTCAAATAAATTAATTGAAAGGATATATTACAGCAAAGGAGATAATATATAAATTATTTAATGTATGCATTTCATTTAGGTAATAACATAAATAATTTAAAGCATGCATTTAGGTGATAATATAAATTATTTGAAGCATATATTTAGGAGTAAATATTTTTCTTATTAAAATGTAATTAGTTAAAGCTTAAGAGTATAAACTATTACCAATAATTTTACAAATGAAATTTCAATATTTATAATTTTAATTTCTAATTGAATTTTCTTACAAAAATTTCATTTAATTTATTCACTAAAAACTTTGTTTACATACTTTATAATTTATTAAACTATGATAAAACTTCTCCATTGTTTCGCAAAAAAAAAGCTTTTTATATTTACTCTATATTCACCTTCAAATATTATTTCCTTCTTCTCTAACTTTTTCAAATTAATTTTGATATGGAGTCTTATTTTCTGGCCCCTTTCTATTTTTTTTAGTATATCTGAAGACTGTGATGGTATTTTTCTGATTTCACCCATTCCCATGATCTTTCTGAAGAATTTAGGAAAACATATGACTTACCCCATATACACACATCCTTGTTTTTGAAATTCAACAAAAAAAAAATTCATATAAAAGTAATATTGGAGGGTGGCGGTATATTAGATTAGAGGCGCCATGCAACTTTTTATAAATATTTTGGTAAATAAAATTATATAAATTAATAGAATAATATATTAATTTGTTATTTATAGATTTTGCATTTTTGGTATATAGATTCAATAAGTAATAGAAAATTAATTATATTTACTATGTCTAAAATTGCTTGATAGTTAGACACTACTATTATGTATTACTAAAGGATTAAATCTCTAATTGAATCTAAAAATTAATATTGTTTTTCGAAATATGTATATTTGAATTTGAAATTGTAATATAGTTAAAATTGATATTTTATTTTATGAAATATTTACAATTCTTAAAAAAAAATCTGCACATTTATTTCATTACCATAAATATTTGAAATTGAAAGTTTATATGGCAGGGTGTCAGATATATGTGTATGTAAATTGACATGTAAAAAATGTTTTTGTTCAAAAAATATAAAATAATTTCCGTAACTTTTTTTTTTAAATATTTTACTTATTAAATTTTTATTTTACTGACAGAGTTTTTTATATAATACATTATATATTTCGAATAGAATTTAAATTTCCTTTTAAAATGATATGACAATATTATAAAATTGTAACTTGTAATACAATATTTTTGAAATTTTCTTCTTTTTTGAAAAATTTGACTTTAGAATTCCATCAATTTCTAAATATATATAATAATATACCTAAATGATATAAAATATAAAATTTTTCAGGGACAAATTTTTGCTTCAAGAGATTAAAATATATTTCCAAGAAAACGAATAACAACTATTATATTAATAAATATAATATTGAAATATGAAATAATACACTAACTAAATACTAAAAAATATTTTAATTTAAGTAAATATTTATTAAATTATTTTCTTGGTATATAAAAAAATATTAAAAATGAAATGATATTAAATATAATTAAAAATATATTTAATATTTTTTTCATATTTAAAAAAAAAAAAATATTTAATAAAATTTTCTAGAAAGGAAAACAAAACACTGTGTATAGCAATTATCGTCTAATAGGGACAATATTTATTTGAATTTCTCTGGTAGTTCTTAGAATTTTGTAAAATATTTAATAACTAAAATATTTAATTGTCTCCTTATTTAACAAGAAACTCCAATAATTTAAATTTTATAATTTACTCTGGTATAATTTTTTCCTGGAACTTTTAACGTTTATATGAAATTTCACCAGAAAATTTTTGCATACCAACAAAAAAATCACTATAAAAACAAAATTTTCTTATTTTCCTATAAATCACAAAGGATTTGCGTAGAAAAACATTTTAATACTAATTAAAATTCAGTACGTAATTACAATTAAAAAAAAAACATTTCCCACAACAAATAACTTTTATACAGGTAGAAATATGAGTGAAAAAAACGTTGTTTATTACTTATATTTAAATTTATTCCGGAAGAAAAAAAGTCTCATTTTTAACCTTGAATATAATTAATTTTTCCTTTGTTTTTTTTTTTTTGTGTTAACGGTATAGTTAGTAAAAGAAAACTAAAAATTTATCAAAATAAAATGTTTTTTATCAAATATCGATGACGCCAGAAAATTGGGAAAATAATGATAATATATTTGTGGTTTAAAATTGTTTTTGAATAATAAATTAACCGCCCGCATCATTCTGACAATTAATTATAATGTGAAGTTAATTGGTATATTCAAATTGTTATAAATAACTTTGTTTTTAGCGAAAACTTAATAAATTTCGAAATATTTAACTTTTTTTTAAATGAATTTTTTTTTCAATTAATTTTCGCATTTAAAGAACAATTAAATTTAATCGAAAAAATATATATTTATTTGAGATAAAAGTCCAAATCTTTATTTTAAAGTAAACTTTAAAGATTATTAAAAAATAATATATTCAGCTATATTCAACAGTAGAAATATATTCAGCTGATCTAATAAATCATTCAGCAGCTAAAAAACCAGCAAATTAGAGATTTGTAATTAACCTACAAAGATCGTCATTTAAGTTCTGAAGTTTTATAATAATCTCAACTTCAACACAGTAAATCATAATTTCATCTAAACTTCAATATTTATGACATTCTCCAGATCGTCTGATGATGAGTATGGATTGTGATGACTGAAATATTACCAAGGAATAAAAAGTAAAAAAAAATATTCTGTTTTTTTTCATAAATTCAATCTCAAACATTTTTTTTTTATTATTATTTTATATATAATTTTTTTATGTAATAATTTTTCCACATTTTATTGTTTTTATCATAAACTTTCACTATAAACCATTTTTTCTTATTTATTTTTAAATTTATCTTTCTTAGAAAAAAAGAATATGCCAAAGTCATTTTTTTTACATAATTTTTTAATATATATATTCTATTTATAAGAGACAGATTAGTTTTATAAATCACGTACAGTAAGTTTACAATGTAAAATAACATAAATCACAACAAAAAAGAAGAACAAAATTATGAAGAAAAATAAATTTTTATAACTAAACAAAAAATTATTATGAATTTATATTATAAAACTAAAATATATTATTTATTTACGGAATGGGCACCACGCATATCAGTTTTTTTCTTCTATTATTGTTTAGTTTAAATCTTAAATTAATTTAATTTACATAATATTTTTTTTTTATATCTTTCATTACACTAAATTATTTTTATTATTTAGAATTATAATTTTTGTATTTTTCTTTTAGTTTCCATTAAATTTATCGAAATCCAAGAGAGCATCTTGATATTTCACATATTCTACGAGTCAAATAATAACAGAAATACGGTAATTAAAAATTGATAAATTCTACCCTGATATCATTGCAAGTTAGTGACAAGAAAATATCTGCTAAATTTAAAAATTATATTTCAGTCAAATATGACCTTATAAATATACAAATTTAATTGTTTTCTTAATAAACTAAATTGTGTCTCAGTAATTGAAAAAGTTAATTAAATTATTCAAATTTGTTGCCAATAATTCCGAAATAAATATTATGAAATGACAAACATCCAATGAAGGGATCTTTTATAATTAATTTATTGATACAACATTGCAACTGAAATTTATTTAACAGTAGTTATACATTTAATTATTTTTATATATTTTCTTTAAAATTATTTCTAAGACCTTTTTTTCACGTGCCTCTTTGCAAGCCTCTTTAATTTTGACAACCCTTTTGACATTAAATAGTCCTGATAATTTTGTAATTTTTCAAATTTTCAGTACTTTTAGTGTTAAAAAGACACTCATAATCACGAAAGAGGCTTGAAAAAAGTCTTGCAAAAAATGGCTTTAGGCATTACAGAAATAATAGAAAATATTTTTGGCTGAACTTTTTTTTTACTCGTAACAATTGAATATTAAAAATGGTCATGATACCAAAATTTTATCATTTTTAATTAATCAGATATTTAATTACATTAATTTGGCTTAAGCTCTCTTGTATTTACATTTTTAAATTACTCTTTTTTTTACAATTTACAAATCATTTAACTATTTAAATTTTCTTAATTACATTTTATTTATAAATTTATTATAATTTTATACAAACTTTATTTTTTATTGAATATTTTTTTTGTTGTTGTAAGAGAAGTTAAAATAATTTGAATATACAAGAAAAATGAAAAACAAAAAAAATATTTCTCAATATTTCAACACTCAGTTGTTAAGTTTTTATTTATTGAATTATTTTTTATCTTTGATAGAAAGGTGGTTAAAAGTTTTTTTTTTGTAATATTATTTATTTAAATAATTATAGATTAAATTTTAATCGTCTTTCATAGTTTAAAACTGATTTGTAATTAATATTTATATATATATGATTTTTTTTTATTAAATAAAATCTACTACGGTTTAAATCTAATAAATAATTTCTCTTTCTTAATATGTTTTTTCTTTCTGCCAACAATAATTATTATTTAGTTATTGATATTATTTATAAAGAAATGTATTAAAAATTTGTTTGTTTAATCTAAAAATACAATGAATAATTTTTACTAATTTTTTTAATTTTTTAATGTGTATATATATAATTTTTAGGACAGAAAATAAGTTTAATAATTTATTTCTAAAATTTAAATTATATAATTTACAAAAAGATGTAGAAGAACTAATAAATATTATGATAAATTCATTGAAATAATAATTAAGAAGACTGTTAGCAAATAAACTATATAAATTTTTGTTAACAGTCTTTTTATAAAAGAAATTAAAAATCAAATTCTGTCCAGGAAATAATTTAAATATATATATATAAAAAAAAAAACAAAATAAAGGAAATTAATTTATTTCAAATTAAAACTATTTTTTTAAATTAGAATTATTTTAATTTATTTTTTTAACTGGGAATTTTTATTTTTAAATATTTACGAAATTCATTCAAACTAAAAATGATATTTAATTAATTCTTTTTTTTTTACTAAAATTTCTTTAATATTTTTTATGAATGTAATATTTAATATATTATTTTTTACCTGATTTTTTTCTTGTTGTTTTTATAATAATAAAAATTTTAATTATTTTATTGTTTTTTTTTTTAAATATTTATTTAATAATTACTTAATATATTATATTTATTTATTTTTTATTAATATTATTCTTTAGCAATTTTTCTATAAA
Source organism: Empis stercorea (assembly GCA_949752835.1). Lineage (NCBI taxonomy): Eukaryota > Metazoa > Arthropoda > Insecta > Diptera > Empididae > Empis > Empis stercorea. Next base: position 11,681,324 of record OX457087.1, read on the forward strand.
TTTTACCACCTTTTTTATGTATTCTTTTATGATAGCTTTGTGCCAATGAATTAACAATAGATATTACAAAATAAATAATCATTGCAATTACAAATTTTTCAAATATTTTTGCCAATAAATTACCAGATGATTCTGTTGTTGTAGATAAATTACGACGATGTAAACGGGTTTTTTGATTTTCTAAGAAATTTTTAAATGGTTCTTGTAAACGTTTACCAAATATTGGTAATATTAATATTAAATCTAATGCACGTTCAATTAATGATTCATTAAATGCAATTATAACAAATATTTTTTGTATATGCATTTTAATAACAGCTTTACCTAATAATGTTGCACCAAAAAATGTCCAAAATGGTACTAAAAAATGACCACATGTAATACCAGCTAAATCAAATAATGGATTTGGTATCTAAAAAAAAAAATTAACAATATTGATTGATTTTATTAAATATTTAAATTAATTAGGAAAAATTTCATTTATAATTAATTTAAACACTTACACTAGCACATGCTAAAATTCCTAAAAAACCAACTTTCTCAACAACACGTTCCATAAATAATTTAGCGCGATCTAATGTACTTAAATCAGTTGAATTTTGTTTCTTTTTTAATTCTTCAAATTTTTTTAAATCTTCATCATCATCTGGATCATAACCAGATAAACGTGCTGCTTTTGCCATAAAATATGGTGGTAATTCACCAAGAGCTGTACCGGCTCCCCATAGGAATGCTTCAAGACGTACTTTTGCCATAATATTCCATAAATTTGGTACAATACTTGTATCAGCTACTTCAGGACAAATAATTCTACAAAAAAAAATAGTTAAGAATTTTATTAATATTTCAAAATTTACATAAATTTAAAAAATTTTTACTTACTCATCTGGATAAGGTGGATTTGGAAAATTTAATGCATTACATTCATATGCAGCTAATGTTACACTAGCTATATGTGGTCCTAAATATAATAAAAATGTATGCAATCCTGTACCTAAACCTACTGATGATAATACACCTAAACCAACCCAATATACAATAAACCATGTATTTGAACGAATCATTTCTATAATAATTTGATGACGTCCAGGAATATTATACAATACACTTATTAAAGCTACTAATACTAAAAGTCCAGTTAATAACATTTTATGTTGTAGTAATCTAAAAATTAAGAGAAAAAAATAATTAAAATCATAATTAATTTTTTTAATTTGAAATTTATAATTACTTTTTTCCATAAATTTGTGTTAATGTTACACATTCTAATGTTGAATATTTAATTGTTTGTATTGGTCGTCTCCATAATACAATTTTTTCACGTTCATCACGTTCTTTTTCTTTATCTTTAGATGATTGTTTTCTAACAAATGCTGGTGGTGCACCATTTGGTGAACCATTTGCACCTTTTTGTGTAACAGATTTTGTTGTTAAATTTAAATCCATATTATTATTACTAGAACTATTATTTGATATTTGTGTTGTTGTTGTTGTTGATGTATTATTATGATTATTATGTGTTCCTTTACGATTATGTGCTGCTGCTGTTGTTTCAGATTGTTCTTGATTTTTTAATTGTGACATTTTAACACCCAGCCGTTGTAACTAAATTTTAATATAATAATTTTTTTTTTATAAATAATTTTTGTGTATAATTTTTTCATATATTTTTAATGTTGTGGTTTGATAATGATACAAAAAAAAATATAATTAAATTTATAAGCTAAAAAATTTAACAAAGAAAATAAAACATTTTAAGCACAAAAATCTAAAAATTACAATTTGAACTTGTTAAAGAAATCAAAAATGCATAAAAATCATAATAATAAAATTTAAAATTTAATTGTAAAATAATCAACTTTATTAAATAAAATTAATTTTTGTTTAACATTTTATGAAAATGGAATTTGAACTGAAATTTGTATGTATTCACTATATAAAAAATATATTGCAATGAAAATTATAATTTCGAAATATACATATAATTTTTCTCTTTTTCTATAATTTTGCAAGACATAAGCATAATTTCGAAAATCTACGAAATTTCAAACTTTAAATTCCATATATAATTATAATTAGCAATAAGAATATTTTAACTTCGAAAATAATGTAACAGTTTCGAATTACGATATTTTAATTTCATTATTTAATAGATCTTATAATTTATATAGAAACTCATATGAAACAAATTATTACTATTCAAATATCTTCAATCGAATCAATTTCTTCACTATAAAATTATTTTTGGTTCCCAAATTAGGTACAATTTTTCCCTCTAATATGACAGCAAATTCAAATAACACAATTGTGGAATACTAATCTATCATAGTAGATTCAATTTTTTTTCAAAATTTTGGTCACAATTTTAGTCACTCCATGAATTACTCAACTAATGAACAAAACAAAATTCTCTTTGTTCTTTATTTTCGATTGTATCTCTATCATTATATTTACTTGAGTTTGTCCGGAAGAAACCAATATTTGAACAAAAAATTAAATTTTAAAAAACCAGTCAAAATGATTCTCATAAATTTAATATTTATTTTGTCTACAAACGAAAAGACTCTTGTTTTATTATTAGATCAAACAAAAACGCACTTATAGACAGAAATTTCGACTAAAAATATTAAAGGTTATCAAAAATAAACTTTTAAATTGTTAAAAAAAAAGTGTAAACAAAAAATGTCTACAAAATATAAAAATATCAAATATTTTCATATTTGATCACAAAATTTTTTTATTCTTTTAGTTTGTTTATTAAATAAAATTTTTCATTTTTGAATCGACGATGTAATTTTTTTGACCTTATTTATGTTTCCGACAACCAAGAACCAACAATAATATAAATAGTTTAAAATAATTTCCCACTGTGTGTTTAATATTGCTTATACGATTAGGTCAATAAATTTATCTTAATATTGTTTATTTAACAAATTCATAAGTATTTAATTGAATATGGAATTTTTATACATAATATAATTTCAAAAATTTGTAACTAAAATTTCTTAAATTTTGAATGTAGATACATAATATTCGAAATAAAACAAATAAATAAATATTTAAAATATTAATTTATTTAATGATAGAATATTTAAATTTTAATTTAATTAATAATATTTCTTTTCAATATAAATTATATATTTTATGTCAATTATTAATAATAGTGAAATTATTTCTAATTTTTGTCCTTGGTAATATACAAAATTATATACTATTAAAATTTTTTGATATCAAACACTAAAATTATCTTAGATAAACATGTGTCACTTTTCTGTAACAAATTATAATAAAATACTATTTCAAATCCTATATCTAAATTAAAAAATATACATATCACTAAGCTCTACTAAAAAAATTTGAAATTTGATCATAATTATTACGAAATAATTTAAATATCGTATACGTTCATTTCTAAGAAAAAGCTTTCAAATTATATAAATACTAAATAAATATGTTTAAAAAAAAAAATTTTTTGAACTTTGTCACTACATAAATCAGACGAGTAAAAATCACCTCACCTCACATACAATACCGGTGGCCAATTTTATACTAAAACAAAATTTAATATGATATTCTCTAATTGAACGGATTCACGCGATTAAATTCAAATTTTATTATTTTTTTAAAACTAAAACTAAATCTAATTTATGTAAACGAATGAAATTTTATATAAATATTTTAGGCTAAAAATTTGACACGTTTTACAAATATAATGAACAAAAAATAAAATCGATTTGTTTTTATGCTATTGGGTATTTTATAGTAAATGTAATCTAAATGTTGATAAAATAATTATTTGTATAATTTTTGACTAATATATTTTTAATCAGTATATATTTTAGTCTTTTTTACCAAATTGATAAGTTAATCTTAGAAGATATGTGAAAAAAAAATTAATTTATTTTTGGCAAAATCATAAATTAATTAGAATTTTATATATATAAGAAAATTAAATATTAAGAGAGCTTCTGTTAGTTTATTTGTACCCCAAATATTTAAATATCTTTTAAAATTCTTATATTATTTCATTTCCCTCTTCGAAAATTTCAATTAATTTAAATTTCTTATCAAATTTTTGAGTGGCAATTTAATTTTTAGTCATAAAATTAATCTGCTGATTTGCTGAATTAATATCAGCTGACTTTTTCACGCTACTGTATACTAAGTTTTCGAATAAATCCTAAATCTTTAAGATTGTGTTACAGTAACCCAGTTAAACTAATTAAACTAATTAATTTAATTTTCGATTTGATTCTAATTGTAACTTTTGATATCAACAAAGAAATACAATCTGTTGCACTAATTTTAATTTTCTCTTTTATACCGAAATTAACAATTTTCTTAAAAAAAATATTATCAAAATTATTTAATTTTAGTGAGAGAGTTTCATAATTATTTTATCATCATTTTTAGCTAGAAATAAAATTTCTTTTACAGCGAAAATAATTGTAAAGAAAAAGTGCATGTAAATTTAGTAAAAATAATGAAATTGGCAAATATACATAAAAAAGAAAAATTGTCAGAGAAAATGAAAATGTAAAAATAATTAAAAAAATAATTCAATTGGAGATTTGTGAAATTAATTAAAATTCTTGAAGAAAATACCAAACAAAACAAAAAAATCTATAAATTATTATTGAAAATAAAAAATAATTGAGAAATTTCCCAAAACAAATATTTTAAATTTACCCAAAATTCAAAGAATTTTTTAAGTTTTAATCAATTTTAATTTTATACTTAAATATTTTTTTTTGTGAAATTTTTGAAAGCATGAAACACAAACTTACAGTCATTTTGAATTCCAATTTTTTTTTTGTATATTTTTGTCACAAACAAAGAAGAATTTTACTAAATTTTGGTTTTAACTACAAAAAACAAAATTTTTACGTTTCTATTTTATTTTTTAAAAATTGAATAATTTAACTTTGTGGAAATTTAATTTTTAAAATATTTTCATTTCAATTTTTCACAATATAAATTTTAAAAATTAAATGAAATTTATTTTGTTTTTATTTAACTATTTTGTTAATTTAATTGCAAAAAAAACTTTTTGTTGAAAAACTTTTAACAATTTTTTTTTATTATTTCATTGAACACATTTTTTTTAAACTATTTATTTATTATTTAATAAAAATTTTGTCGTATGATCAATCAGATAAAAATCATCGTCATTTAAAATTAAAATCGTCATCACACCATATTTTTTTTATATTGAAATATTGAATATTAAACGCTTGAATATTTTTTTCGTCATATATAAAAAGTTTGTCGTTGCCACTCTTAAAAAAAATTTACTTTAAAAGTTTGCTTTGAACGACGGACAAATTTAGCTACTTTGCGAAATGATTTTCAATTGATAGACAAAACTAAACTGAGAAGATTTTTTTTTAAATAAAAAATCTGGCACAACGAAAATACAATTATTAAATTCGTTGACAAAGAGTATTCAAAATTTTTTATCCAATATAAATTTTGAGGAAAGAATTTTTGTCTTTGTAGATTTTCTTTTGAACACAGAAAATTAAATAGATAAATTTACGATCAGAAAAATTGTCAAGAGATTAGATTGAGGAGGTACTGAGATAATTTATACATAAATATATTAAAGTGATCATGTCAAGTTCAATCAAATTTGAATTAATCGTTGATTTCGTAGAAGAATCTGTAATTTTTTTTCACCATATTTCAATGTGGATTTTTAAGAGATAAAAATGAATCAATAATTTTAGTGATTTTATAAGATTCGAACGATACAATGTTCAAATAGATCTGATAGCCGTAGAAAATTGATCAACCGGTCCGACACAAATAATCATAAAGAAATTCATAGACAAAAATTTTCCTAAAATGAAAATTTCCTTCTGAGTACCTCATTAATTTGTGTCAATCAATTTTGTTCTACTAAACTAAATTTAAAATATAAAAATTTTTGCTCTCTGTGCGCAAAAATTTATTAATAAATATTTAAATGAATTTAAATTTTGAAAATAGTTTTTTTTTTTTTGTGTTCAGTTGAATGTTCTCGTTATGGTGTAAATTATATATTTTATTATTAATAAAAATATTTTAAATGCAAAACAATTGAATAAATTTATATTAATAATAGAACAATATTTGTAAAAAAATAAATAATCTTTATCTTGATTTAAATCTATTTTTAGTAACAAATTTTCATGCTCTTTAATAACAAAAAAGCATATATCTTTTTTATCACATTACTTTTTTAGTCAACCCGGTAAAGACAAAACATCTCATTTGTATATTTAATGTTAATGCCTCCTCTTAACGTCAAAAACTATTTTTAACTGAATTAAATTTTTTCGATTTTGTTGCCGGCATTTTACGAAATTTCATTATTAACCAACAAAAAAATCATGCTACAATTGAATGAACAGAAAAAAAGTGGTCCACATGATTCATTTTTTTATCTTGGTAAATTATTAAAATTTGATTTTTTGGCAAATTCAAAATTTTATCAAAAAAAAAATTAATTGTATAAATTCCAAATTTCAAGGTAGGTAAATTTTTTTCAAAATTTATGTTGACGAGCATTTTTCATAAATTTTTCATTACGTATTTTTTTCTAATTATACAAAAAAAACTCGTGTTTAATTACATTTTTAGTATGTTGTATATACATGACATATTTTTTACATTTTATAATTTAATTTTGATTTTTGGCACATAAATTTTTTCGAAAATTAGAGAAACAACAAAATGTTGCAATCAATTTTTTTAATTGTGCATTTAGGAAAAAAAAGCAAAGAAAAATTTTAAATAATTTTAGGAAGACGTCACTAAGTTTTTGATTGTAAATAAAGACGGAAATATTTTTTAAAATTTAACAGGTAAATATATAAGATAATAAAATTGAGTAAGTTATTGCCTCATCTTTAAATCGAATTATTTCGCAATCGTCTATGTCAACCTACGGATATAATTACTGCTGTTTTTCATTTTATAATATTGCCAAAATTATTTTTTTTAACATAAACTAAAAAAAATCACTTTACTTTACTTTGTTTGCAATAATTTCGAAACTAAAAAAAATTGTCGCAATAAATGTAAAATAAATAAATAATTTAAATTGGCCAAAATTTTAAAATGAATACAAACATTTTGGCCTTTAATTTTTAGGTAACCCTCAATGGCGGCAAATTTAAAAAAAATCTCAGTTCAATGTTCATAATACAAATTTATATTTGATTAATGATCATTTTGGTTTCAGAATTAATTTCTTGGCAATTAACTTATTGTTGCTTTTTTGCTGTACCATTTTTTTTCTTCTCTCTATCATTTTAGATTTCAAATTCGAAAATTAAATCTCGCTGATTAGTTGCCAAAGAGAGGTACGTATACACTTTAACCAAGAAGTCAGCCAAAAAACTCAATTACTTAAAAGTAGCTAACAGTGGGGTAAAGGTAAAATTCAATAAAATGAACTAATATTTTTCGAAATATGTAAATCAAAGGTTAGACAAAAATAATGAAATTGTTAAGGAATAAAATGTGCGGCAACAATTGTCCTAAATGCTAAACCCAAACAATTTCATAATGAAATCATTTTTTTATTTTATACGTTTTTTATTCAAATTATTTTCACTTTTTTTTTGTTCATTTATTAAAAAGTGAATTTAAAAAATAAATATAAATGATTTTACCTTTTTTTATTTACGTGAAATATTTGAACAAAATTCGAAATTTTAAGATTATATAATGGGGAAATAATAAACCATTTAAATATTATAAATTCAAGATGTTGGTTTTTTTTTCTTCAAAATTTGAAGCATGTTAAAGAATGAAAATTGATATGTAAACAATTATGTTAATTTAGTTACACCTTCAGGTTAAGATTCTTTTTTTTTATTGTTCTGTACACAATTGAATTAGTTATACACACAAGAGATTAGAAGTTTCTTTCACGAAACTATAATTAAATGAAAGGGAAATTAAATTTAGGAAAAATGTTAATGTAAAAATGAATATAAGAAAGTGGCAATTATAATTGCTCAATTCGATATATTTGCATATTGTTATCACTTAAGGGATTTTTAACATCCAATTTTTACTGGTCCTTTCATTTTAAAAATTATATTTTTAATTGGCAAGCAACTCAACTATTAAATGTGAATATTTACTTATATATAAAATATAAAGCAAAAATCTTAGAGGACGGGAAAAAACCGAATTATTGAACCACACGTCAGTATTAAAATGTCTATAAAAAAATGAGTCACATAAATGTTTTTTTAGCTAGAAAATACATAAATTCATTAAATATAAATCAACTATAACGTAAATTAAAAAAAAATTATTTATAAACAAATATATTTAGATAAGAAAACAATTGTAGATCACGGGAAAAATCCGTGTTGGTCTACTCCATTATTTATAAAAAAACTACTTTATCATTACAACAAAAAATTTAATACAATTCCAAAGTTCTCAATTGAAACAATAAAAAAAAACTGATTAAAAAACCAGCTTTTATAAATATAATTATAGTCTCTTTATTTTGTATACCAGCTGCTATTTCATTCCCAATAAGGAAAATTCTAGATACAGCTAATATACAAGAAAGAATTTATGTTACATTTAAATAAAAAAAACTGTAAATAAATAAATAACTAGGACAACAAGTTTCATTTTTGTTATAGACAATTTATTAATAGAGCATCCAATTTTCTCTATAATAAATTACTATTATCGACTTGAATTGATATAAAAATTGAATGTTATACTTACCTGATTTAAAATATATTTATAAGAAAGAAAAATAAACAAAAATTAATTAAATAGTTTTGAAAAAAATCAAATAAAATCCAACAAAGCAAGAAAAACCATGCAGAAAAATTATTAGTACACAAAAATTTACATTTTCTACTTTTATACTACATTTTCGAAAATTGAATAAGAAAACCAAAAAAAAACATGGTTGCATTTTGAAAAGCAAATCACATTTTAACAAAAAAAAAATCGGAAAAGAAAAATATTATAAGAAAATCGCAAGAAAAACACAAAAAAAAATTAAAGTAATAAAACTTGAAAAAAAGAAAGAAATAAAATTTCTTTAAATTTTTTGTTTTACCAATTCTGTACGATTTCCGTTTGTTTTTTGTCCACGTTTTCTACATTCAATTTTCAATTGATCTTTTGTTAATGTTGCCAAATAAGCATTACGAATTTGTTTCTCAGTTAATGCATCACCACCAGATGATTGATGAATTAATTGTTGATTATTAATATATTGATTATTAATATTATTATTATTGTAATTATTAGCATTATAATTATTTATAGTTGAATTATTATTATTTAAATATGTAGCATAAAATAATGATGATGTTGATGATGGTGATGATATTGGTGATGATGTTATTGCTGTTGTTTGATGTTGATTTAATGATGTTGATAATTGATTTGTATTATTACAATTATTTATATTTGAACTATTATTTATTGTTACTTGATTTTTAATATTATTATTATTATTCGTGTTATTATTATTTAATAATACCTGTGGTGCATTATTTGTCGATGCATGACGAATTCGACGTCTGGATGGCATAATCTTTAAGTTGATATATTAGTAATTATTTTTTTTAGTATATGTTAGTTTTTTTTTTCTTTTTGAATAAATTTTGTTAATGAAAATTAATAAGAATAATAATTAGTAAGAAAAATAATATATATGAAAATTCATGCAAATTATTTAAATAAAAATATGTATACTTATGTTAAATAATAATTACCAAAAATTATAATTTTATAGATTCAAATAAATATGGATAGAAAAATAAAAAAATTTAAATGAAATTTAAAAAATCAAATTAAATTTTAAGTTAAAAAAATTAAAAATTGAAAAATTAAATTATTTAAACAGTCATTATATTATATATATGTACATCAGAGATCAGACCAACTGTTTAAATATTTGAATTATTTGAACTTGAATTTAGAATTACATTATTTTTTAGACATCAAATTTTAGTAAATAATTAAAAAACAATACTAATTTTATTATGTAAATTAACATTAAGGAAATTCTTCAAAGATAATTTAATTAATTTCTTTAATTTATAATTTTTCCCTCCCTCTTTACATTCACTAATAATTTTAAATTAATTTTAAGAATTAAACCATATATAAAAAATATTCATCGTATTTTTCATTGATTAGAGATTTTTCCATGAACATAAAAATTATATTAGTTTCTTAATTTTTAAACGAACAGATCAATTCTCAATAAACAATATAATAATATTTTTATTGTTTAGATAATTTATTTTGGAATTTAGTTGTTTAAGATGTAAGTTACATATCTCGAAAATTTACTGAGAGCAAATATTAATAGTTTTTGTGTAAAGAAAATGAAAATCTTATGCGCCACGTGCGATAAGAATTTAAATTTTGTTGAGTTGAATAAATCATCTACATATAATTTAAGAAAATGTAGAGAACATTAATTGCAACATAATTATGTTCTATACTATACTATCTTAAAATATTTTTATTTGTAGTAAAATTTATAAGGTGAAGATCATCAATTTTAGTAATTTAATTTTAATGACTAAATTAATTTAGATTTCCAAGTTCAAATTTATCAATTTCAATTAAAAATATAATCCTTCCTTATAAGTCGATTTTTTATTTAAAACAAGGCTGCAACATAAAATTACATTTAATTGTGCAAAAAAAATGAAACGAAAAACTTGGAAAATTATACGATAAATATTTATACATAATATAAAAAATAATAATCAAAAAAAAATATTAGAAAAGTATCTGAAAAACCAATAAAATTAAAAGTATATTTTTTTAAAAAATGTCTACCTTAATTTTTGGTTTGTTAAATTAAATATTTGATGTTGAATTTGAACTGAAATTTTAAACAATAACGAATATATTTTACAAATTTTATGACCATCTAAATAACTCCCTGAAGAGTGTGTTAATTTTTATATATGGATGTAGGTACTTATATATTATTGTGAAATTTGTTTTGGTTTTTCTGAAATTAAATTTTGGTAAATAAAAATTTGCTATTTTTATATTTTATAAGTAATTATCTTTTGTGTACTTTATATAAACATTATTTGCACAAAATAATAATAAATAAACGAAAAAAAAAATCAATAATAAATTATCAATCGAAAATAAAATTTTTTTTACTAGAACTTATAATTCGGTATATATTAGATGAATCTCTTGAATCACCAACCATATTCGTATATGATAATATCATTTTTGTATATCAAAATTGTTTAATTTCGATAGCATCGAAATTATATACATATAGTATTTCCAAAATGACATTAAAAGTTTTTTTTGGGTGGAATTTGCTGTGCTGTTATTCCAACCCCCAACAACAACAACATTCATATCGGAAAAAGGGTGGTTAATATTTTGTATATATAATATAGTATTGGTTGAGATGTTGCGTGTTAGACAGTAAAAAAAAACTATTGATTTTTTTTTTTTGAAATATTTTCATTGCATCATCTATGTCTTATAGAAGAAAAACTTCCAACGTTTTGCTTAATTATATATTTCGATAATTAAATAAAATTTAATATAGTTTTTTTTTGTTTCTGTAATTATTTTCACTTTATATAATTAAATAAATCATTATAAAGTACACGTCATATTTTTTATATTTTATGGAATCATTTTTCGATAATTTCACACATCATTCTTTTTTGGAAAATATATCAAGTCTCAATGCAATAATGTGTGAAAATTTTTTTTTGAAGGGCACAAAACTTTTGTATATTTATAAAAATGTTAAAAAAAGAAGTTATGAAAAACATACGATCACCTGATCGGGAAAAAATTGAGAGCATGATAAAAAAACTACAATGAAAATACATACTTGAAAAAAAAAACAAATTTTTATATTATGCATATAATTTTTTTTTTGTTTCTGTCATGTTTAAAAAATGATAATTTTTTAAACAATATTTTTTGCCCCAATATTTATTGCTTTTTCGTAATTTTTAGGGAATTTAGGCCACGTAAATTGTTTTTTTTTATTAAACTTAAAATGTAAATTAAAATGTAATAATTGAAACTAAAATTAAATTTATATAGAAAAAAAATGAGAAAAACATAAAAAATATTTTACCTGAGATTAGGTTAAATGCTATTATTTTTTTTTTGGTAGAAAATTAAAATTGTTACACACTTTTTTTATGTTTTTAAAAAGGCCGTTTCACAAAATATCAAAAAAATAAAAAATTCTTGATTAATTTAATGTTTTTTGATACAATGTTAAATTAATTATTTATAATTATTGTTTTAGTAGATATTAATATTTAAAACATTTAAAAATCGTGGATGATATTCCCTGTTCTGTCAACTTTTAAACACACTAATTTTGATTAAACGACCAAATACAGCATTTCCCTCTACTGTGTGTGTGTGAAGAGTTTCGCATTTGCCAAATGCCAAATAAAATAATTTTTTGATTGACAGTTGGAAATGAAATAAATATGGAAATGAGACAAAAACAGGAGTGTCGTTGTCGTGTCGTGTCAGTGTAAATTGGCGCATAATTTCGTATTGGAAAGCATTATTAAGATATTTATACGCCCTCTATTGTGTAACAATCTAAACTGCATTGAATATTCGAAATATCAAATAACGTGCTCAACGGCTCAATGGAAGTTGAAAACCGTGATTATAGTTGTTAGCAATTCTACGAGATGACGCCGTCTAGCACTTCATTATTCATCGTAATTTTATTTAGATCTTTTTTTCTATAGTAAATTTATAGCAAAATGAAATTAGCTGAAAAAAAATTTCTTTATCATGATTTAAAATAATTCATTATATACTTTAATTAAATAAATCAAATTCATTTTTAACAAATATTATATTTAATAATTATATTTAATTACATATATACAGTAAATACAGTTTAATTTAAAATTACATTACTAACATAAATAATTAATTTTTATTTATATAATTATATTCTACTCATAATATATCTATCATATTCGATTTTTTCTATTATTAAATATACCACCACCAATATTACCTGATCTTCTTGGTGTAACCGGTGCTGAATTATCATTATTATTATTAGATTTTTTATTTACCATAATATCACAATAATTTAAATTCGATTTTTTATTTACAAGATCACAACAATAATTTAAATTTTTATCTGAAAAATTTCTTTCATTATATGTTAAATTTCTTTCAGATCTACTATTTCTACTATTTTTTTCCGATCTACTATTTATTTTACATTTATTTGATGATACTGCAGATAATGATAAATGCTTATTACTTGTTCTTATTGTTGGTATAACACAATCACCTTCACTACCATTTATTATTGGTTCATCTATTATATTCTTATTAATATCATTATCAATTGGACATTCATCATTCATAATAATATTATTTTTATTATTATTATTATTTTGATCATTAAAATTACGATTTATATTATTATCATAATTATTAATATTTTCCATTAATTTTGTAATTTTTTTTGATTCTTCTTTCAATTGTATATTTTGTATTTTAACTTCTTTTAATATCCAAAATGCTCTTAAAATACCAACAATAGCATCAGTTGAACGTTTCACCTTCATTCGTATATCTTTTAAAGACTAAAATGAAAAAAAAAATATGTATTATAAAAATTACAATAAATGATGTCAACTTTTTAAAGATATACCTTTCGTTCTTCTACAAATATTGTATAAATTGTTGTGATAAAAAATCCCATAAATAATAAAATAAACGCAAAAAATAAAAAATCATCAAATATTTTACTCATTCCTGCATTAATTGATCGTTCAAATAATATTTCATAAATTTTATTTATATAATAACATATTTTTAATTTTGGAAATAATTCATATTTTTTACATAATGAAAATATACTTGACCATTCAGGTAAAATTTTATTGGTATTACTTTGTGGATCATATTCAAAATAATTTTCTTTATGGATAGCAATCGACATAATTTCTTTCTATAATTTTTTCTATTAATTTCTTTTTTTTAATATTTTAGTTTTCTTCCAAAATTTGTTTTTCTTTTTAGAATTTAATCCAATTAATAATTAAAATTATACACAAGAAAAACACAGAGATTCAATATAAAATAAATATGTATATAAAAAAGAGCTTTGACAATAAATTTTTAAATAATTATAATTTTAAGCGAAACGGAAAAAAAGACATTATTAAATTGACAAATAAATAAAAGTTTACTTGAAAAAAATTTATATAATTCTGTTTTATTTTCGTTTCGATAGAAGCTTAAACCCAGTCATTGAAGCCTCTTGTTTGTAATTGTTTTTTTTTCCATAATTACCTTTGGTCTGACTGGGAATTGAACCAGGGACACGTCGTTATAAATAATAAATCGTAACTGATTGCATGATCGTTTTACGACTGGTGCTGAATAAACTACTGACAAATATTTATTAAACACTGAATACAAAATTTTAATATACTATTACACAAATTCATGTGAACAACTCAAACTCATATTTGTTTTCAATTTAATTTAGGTTTTTTTATTTTTGTTTTAGAAGTGCTGAGTAACGATTTTAATTCAGCACTTTTGCTGAATAAAATGAATTATCTCATTAATACTGAAATAACTTAAATGAACAGAGAATATCAAAATTTATCTTTTACAGAATATATTTAAATTTTATTATTTTCAAATATTTAAAAGAATTTTTTTTTTATATATTTTTTTTTATTATTTTTTAAAATATTTTTTTTTACATTTTGTGTTTTTTTTTATTATTATTTTTATTTTTTATAATTTTTAAACCTAAAATTATTCAATACACAAATAAATTTTTTTATGTACTCTCGTAAAATCAATAATAATTTTAATGTATTTTATTTGTAATTTTTTATTATTATATAAATAACTCCTAATTTACATTAAAATTGTATCCATATAATAAAGATATTTTTTTTCTGATTAATTTCTTGTTTTTTTTTTTTAAGATAAAAAATAAAAATTTCTTTTTTTTGTTTGTGATTTTTCTATATTAATTTTTAGATTTTAACTAAAAGAAAAATTAAATTCCATTTAATATTAAAATAGGATATATTGAAGATCAAATTAATATTTAAATATTATTTATAATTATACAAAAAAATAAAACTCATACATAAAAAAGACGATAATGAATTTGTTTCATATTACACACCACAAGTGAATGTGATATTGTTTTTCTTTATTATATATTATATCGATAAAAAGCTTTTGATTTGTTTATTAAAAGTGCGCAAAATATTTAAACTTTTAAATATTAATTTTCTTTTTCTTTCAGTTTTTTTTTTACAAATATTTTTTTAATAGTGAAATTATTTTTTATTGTTGTTTTGAAAATGTGAAATAAAAATCAGTTAAGAAATCATTCAAGAATTTATAATTTAAAAAAAAAATACGAATATTTTTAGAGACGAAAATTGACTACAAAAATTTTATTTTTATTTCATTTTTTTTTTAAAGAAATCATGCAGTCAAATCTATCTCATCAAATTGAAAGATATTGGTAAAAATTATAAGAAAAAAATGAAATAAAAACAAAAAGTGTTGTCATAAAATCAAATATTTCGAAAAAAAAATAAATATTCCAAAAATTTCAAAATAAAAATACGGTATATTAAATAAAAAAATATTATAATAAAATAAATTTTATTCTAGAAATTTTTTTTAAAAACACTGTAAAAAACCCAAAAAAGAAAATTATTTTTTTTATAGTTATTTTATATTTTGTTAAGAGATTTCTTTTTTTTGTTTGTTTTTTAATTTTTAAGAATATTTTTGTTTTGTTTTTTATCTTTCTTTTTTTAAAAAAAAATTCTTTAAATTTTTTTTTGCATTATATTCCATAAAAATTCACACACATTAAAATATTATTTTTGTTTGTTTGTTTTTTGATTTTATTTCGCGCTCCTTTTTAATTACCATTTTCCATATACATTTTCATCGGAATATGCAATGTATAAGAAATAATCTTCTTCGTGATGTTCCTAAATGAGAAGAAAAATAGGAAAAAAATATTAATTAAATATTGAATTTTTATTTAATTTAAAAATTCTCAAAAAAGAAAAATTGAAAAAAATTTATGAATTTATTTACCTGATATAAAGATCCCATAGTTGCTGATGTTGGTGGGATTACATTATTCACAAAAAAGAATAGGGCATCCTCAGGACGTAAATGGATACGTTTACGAATTAAAAAGTAGAATTGTCCTACAGTTAAATCAGATGGTACCAAATATTTTTTTTTATCCAAATCACCAATACGAGCTTTTGGCGCCTTTTCTACAATTACCTGTGAATAGAGAAAAATATAATTTAATATTTAATTAGGAAAATTAAAATGTACATTTTTAAATTGCAAGAAAATATTTTCTAAACCCTGCCAGAGGAGGTTAATGCTTTTCTATTTATACTGGGAGATCGTTAAAGTAATCAGTACAATTTTAAAATTACATTTATAACGATTATATTTATCAGCTTAAATAACTAAATAGTTTAATGAAAAAAACTTAAAATATGTATTACTAATTTTTCAAATTGGCCTAAAAGACCAATATTTAAAATGTAATTTTTGCCATTTTACTATAATAATTTATTTCAACTAATAATAATTTCAACATTAAATTTTTTAGTGTAAATAATTTTAAAGTTCATCATATTTTTGTTCATAAATTTATTATTGTATTGAATATTTCATGTATATAATTATAATACAATAAAAACTGGGATAACTGGCATTTAATTATGAAAAAAAACTTTTGCACAATTTTTTTTTCACCTATGATAAATTATACTTGAAATTTTATCATTGATAAAACAAAAATCTCGTTTATTTATTATTTAGTTTTAGAGTGAACATGTTTTTTGTTTGTGTTGCATGACATGTTGAATTTCTGAGAGAATTTAGTAATTTTTATAATTAACATACAAATGTTCTCCACAAAAAAAATTATTTGTCAATAAAGCATATGTATATTATTTTTTCCCCCAAATGTTAAGTTAATTCATCAATGACATTGTTCTAAATTTTTGCATTCCAATTAAATTAACAATTTTAAAGTTAGTTTAAATATTTCTAAGATATTTACCTATAAATATAATTTATCAATTTTAAAATATTTCGGAAAATTTAAATTTTATATCAATTTTAAAAGATTACAGCAGATAACCAAACTATTAAAATAAATAATGTTCAAATAGAAAATATGCTAAAAGATTCAAATATTTGGAAACATGTCACGAATCCGTGGCTGAAAACAGAATTCAAGAATTGAGCAAGCAAGAGCTGCCCTTAAAATGATGAGCAAAATTTTATATAAAAATTAAATCAACTCAGACACCACTTCACTAGGTGGAATAATAGGTTAGTAACCTAGTGGAGTGGTTCAGCATGACTGAGATCGAAATGTTTAGATCAGCGAGATGTAGAAATCATCATTCCAATACCTCCATTAATGGAGTGGTGCGGAAAATTGCGAAGAAGAAATTTTAATATCTTTTATTAGAAATAATATTGAATAATAATTGCCACACATTTCAAATTAAATTCTTTGAAAAAAAACTATTTACATATGTTGTTTTCAACAAAAAAATATTTTTAAAAACAATTCTCAATTTTTTTTTATTTTCTAGCAAACAATGGTAAAAGGTTACGATTTTCCATTCACTTTAGAATAAATTTAACTATAATTTTTATTTGTACACACAAACACAAAAAAAAAAAAATATAGTCAGATTTTGTTTTAATAAAATTTACCTAGTATATTTGGTAAATAAAAATGTAAAAAAAAATAATTTATGTATAAATTTATTGAAAATAAAATTAAAAATTTTTAAGTAATATTTTTTTCAAAGTCAAAAATAAACAATTTTTTTTTTGTAAATTTGCCAACACAAAAGCAACAACATAAATTTGTGTTCGTCTCTACATAAATTTTTGCCCAGCTGATTGGCAGAAATAAACATAAAAAAATTTTTAATGACAAAGAAATAATTTTTATATTAATAGCAAAAAGAAAAATATAACAACAAAATTTACTTTAAATATTGTTTAAAAAAGAAATTATGTAATTTAAAATAACTAATAATTATTATGCATTATTTATTTTTATATTTATAATTTCAATGATTCATAGTAAAAGTAATCGTATATTTTTATTTTATAATTAAATCAAAAATTTGATTGTGGAATTATCAGTTATTACAAATCTTATCAAAAAAAATCTTTTTTAGGACCTATAATAATGATAATAACTTGTATTAGAAATTATTATAAATATTTTTTCACAATGACTGAATATTATTTATTTTGTGTTTGACAAATTCGTAAATTACGTTGTTGTGCTTGCAATTAAAATATTTCTATATTTATATATATATTTTTATAATTATATGCGTAATTAAATGAAAATTTAAAATTGCGCAGGTATAATAATTCAAATTATAACAAAATTAATAAAATTATTGTATAAAAAAAATCTCATTCATATAATTATCTTATAGCAAAATCTTTTAAGATTATTTGAAATGTTAAAATTTCTATAGTAAAGTAAATTCATATTGTCGCGCTACTTTAATAACGATATAATAATACCAAACTGTTTAAATAATTAAATTTACTCTCGTAATAATTAAAATGTTTTATCTATAAAATTGCTGGAAAATAAAAAATTGATAAACTAAAGTAAATATTAATAATATATCTACGATTTAATAATAAATATATTGAGGTTAGATCAATCAATTTGAAGGAAAATTTAAAATAATTTTGTAAGAAATGAAATGGAAATGGATAACAAAACAATAGTTAAGTTAATATAAAATTTACATTATCATTTCGATATAATATTTATAACCATTTTCAATTTTAGTTTTTGTTGTCGTTTTTCAACCCAGGCTTGTTTTAATTTTGGAATGTAAATGAATTAAAAATTAAAATGGATCTGTTTTGTTGATTTCATCAATTATACTAAAATATTTCTATTTGATCATTGATTTAAATTTGTTTTAAGTCAAGTCAATTAAGGGAATATAATACTGAATTATTAATTATGCTATTCGCAATTTTATAGTTTCACCAAAATTGATAAGGCAATAAAAATTGAGTAAAGAAATTATAGAATCTTACATATAGAGAAACCATAAATTATATAGTTTTTCTTCAAGAATATTCTATTTAATTATTTATAATTTCGTGATCGTTAATTATTATTATTAAATTTGATGAAGTGAAGAATTAGAAAATAAAATTTTAATTATCTTATATTATGTACTTCTGTATTCCCATATCAAGTTAAAATTTTGTTTAAAGTAAATAAATAAAAGGTGATGAAATAAATACCGAAATCACATAAAAGAAATACATATAAATAAATTACAATTATTCATATAGTTAAAATTTAAATTAAGTAAAAAATGTAAAAATTCTTTAATGTGAACAAAGAAAAATAGAAATAAAAAAAATGAATAACATAAATTCACGAAAAATATAAAATATATATTTTTTTACACTTATATACAGTGATAAAATAACTATATTTGTGTGTAATTTTAAATAAGGTGGAAAGAATAATATTAAATAAATAAATGAAAACAGCTGTAAATTATTTTCTATAAAAATAGCAACCACTTTGGTCATCAAATTTTCGTTTTGAAAGCCACCACCACATTATCTTCATCACAAATATTAGAAATATATATTTTGAACCAACAAAAATTTTAATAATTTATGGCAAAAAATTACTGTTTTTATAAAATTGGTAAAAAAAATTATACATATATACATATAATTTGCAATTTTCTAATAACTAAAAACTTTAATTAAATATTTGTTTCGTTTTTTTTTTGTCCAAGTGTATGTGCAATGACCTTGTAAAATCACGAAACACAATAAAAAAAATTGTTTTAAAGTGTAAAAACAAGATTATTCTGTTACCTTTAATTAAGAATTTTTTTTTAAGGAAATTGAAAAAAAAATATTCAACAACAAATAATAAAAAAAAAGGTTCAGGTTTTTCTTCTTATTTGGAAAAGAATTTCCTGAATATTTTTCAAACTCACAGCCAAATTGCGAAAATTTATAATATTATGAAATTCTAATCACTCAAGACGTCATAATTAGTCATTTTTGCACAAATCATTTTATTTTTCGATATTTTTAGGTATCGTAGAGAAATCAGCTGAAATTTCCACCATTTTGAAAATAAATAAAATATGAAAATAGAAACACAAGGAAAAAAGAAAAAGTTTTTCTTATTGAAGTTTTTTTTTTGGGATATTTAATCGATTTTCTTGATTAATTTCGTTTTTTTTACTTACTGGTACTCGATCTGGATATTTTCGTCGGATTTTATCACCTTCAGCTCGTCTCTTTTCAAATGGGTGCTCCTCCTTGTATTGAAATTTCATTTTTTTTTCTTCTTTGTTTTTCTTCTAAAGAAAAAAACTTAAGTCGTCGTATTGGTTTTTTTTTGCTTTTCTTGTATGTTGTTTTTCTTTTTTGTAATCGCAAATTTCTTTCCTTTGTCGTATCACTTTTTGAATTTAAATTAGCTTTTTTTTTATTTATTTATATTTTTTTATTAAACGTTTCTTCTTTTTTTAATTACGATATTTAATTAATTTTGTAGTATGTTCGCTCTCAACTGCGGAGAAAATTTGTTGTATTTTATTTTGCTGCTGTCTTGTTTGGACACAAAAAAAGATTTTTGGATTTTAATTAGTAATGCCAGAGTGATGAGATTTTTTGACAGCCGCGTTCACAACTATCTAGCGCCTCTAGTGATGCCAAGAGTAGCACTAGATAAAGCAGCAAAAATTAAGTGAGCAGAGTTCAGTAAAAATTTTCGCAGATTTTCATTTTTCGCTACAGAAAACACCAGCGCTATACTTCGAGCCCTCGAGAAATTACCGTCCAAAATAAATATTACTTGAGCGCTAGATGTTCTGGACGCGGCAAACAATTGCGGCTTTGGGTGGGGCGATGCTGTAATTAACTGGTCGCATCGCATTTTGCAACAGGCAAGAATTACGTTAAACCGTAACTTTTTTCGTATGGGAATGGAACGCTGCTGTCAGAAATTTTAACTGTCAAATTAAAAATTATGTACACGATATGCGTTACGTGCTTTCCGCAAAATTATTGGAGAATCAGAATGGGCACTTTAAAATGAAATTCCAATAGTGAAGTATTGCAAATATCATTTCGTGGCATTCCACAAAGAAATAGTTATTTGCAATACTACTGCAAATATTGTTCAAAATTGCATTTTTTTGTAAATTGAATCAAATATTTACATTATTTATATATTTAACTCTATAAACTTTACTATTTCATTGAAATGCAATAGCAATTTAGCAATTTCATAAATGTGGAAAGCCACGAAAATGAAACATGAAATACTTCACTATTGCAATTTCATTTTAAAGTGCCACTTCGGTTCTTCTCTATGGTGAATGGTGCCTCATCACATCATAGGTCCAAAATTGCTCTATCTATAATGTTGCAAAAATATGTACCAGCAAATTCTTTGCTAAAAATTGGGTTTTGCAGCAGTGCACCATTGAAAGAAGAAAGATGAAATTTGACTGAAGAAATATAATTAATGAATCTGAATCAAGTGAAAAAACAATTCGCCATAGACATTTTTGAATTACAAATAACATCGTGTTTAGATGCAAATTGTTGTAACTGCACAAAAACAAATTCTAAGGAAAACTCGTTAAATATTTTTCATTTATTAAAAACAAAGTTACAGTTATTTGTTATTTCCAACTTTAATAAAAAGTAAGAACGATATTCTTAAATTAAACAAAGGTACTTCCAAATTTATTAATTTAACTAATCTATTTTTGAATAACAATGAAGAATTATTTTAAAATTAATAAACACTATAAATATATATATAAAATATAACTTCTACTAAAAGTAAATCAAAATATATAATTTAAAAAACTGCATCATTTCATTTTTTCTGTATATCATCTCATATTAATTGTTTTCATTTCTAAACCATATAATTTAATTCATCAATTACAAATTTATTCATAAATTTTTTTGTTTTACTCATTTCAATTTGAAATTGAATCATAATCATAATATTTGTAAAAATACCAGCAAATAATTTAATTAAAAACTTTCTATTATAAATAAATAAATCCAGTATTGAATTCGTCTTCATTTGAATTAATAAATTAAAATTAAATTTTTCAATCTACAAAAAAATAAAAAAAAAAAAAATTAATAAATTTTTCAGCAAAAATTCATAAATTCACAATATACCAATAGAATTAATTTTTTATTTAATCCATTCAAATGTATTAAATCCAATAAAATCCAATGAGTTTTTTTCAATTCATTTATAAATGATTCAGCTATTAAAACTTGTCCAATAATATCAAAAAAATCAAATATTACACCAATCGATGATATGCATAATATTTGAATTGTATTTTTTTTACTATTTAATATATATAATTGATAATCACAATATAAATAATATCCTTCAGCTATACCACGAAATGATATTTGTATTAAATTAAATAATACTGGTAATTGTATAATAATTTTTATATTATATATAAAATAATGAATTTTTATATAATTTTTTATACATCTATTAATATCATTATATAAATTATTATTATAATTAATTAAATTAATAAAATTAAATTTATTTAATATTATTATTAATTCAAATATATTAATTAATTTTATATTTATTAATTTTAATAATTTTGTAAATAATAAATATAAAATACAATAAATATGTCCAAATATTGTTAAATAATTAAATGTAAAAAATTCTTTTATAAATACAATTATAAAATTATAATAATTTAGATTTCTTTGATAATATATTTTAAAATATATACATAAAAAAAATTGTAATAAATTTATAATAATTCTAAATAATATTATATATATAATTTTTTTATATATTAATTTTAAATTAAAATTAATATTTTTTTTATTAAAAAATTTCCAAATTTGTTCTGTTAAGTTTTTTATAATATAACAATTTTTAATTTGATGTATTAATGTAAAACATATTAGAAAATATAATATAAAATTACCACCATATGAAAATATATTATTTATTTCTAATTTAAAAAATGGATAATTATCAATATATTCAAATATTATAAATGGAAATATTATTATAAATATAATTAATTGTAAAATTTGATAATATTTTAACCATTTTAATATAATAAATTTATTTAATATTGAATTATATTTAAAATTTATTAAACCAAGAAATTTAATATATTGATATAAGATATAAAATAAAATATCAATAATTTTTTTTACATTTAACATGATTGAATAATGTTTGTTAACTAAAAATTCGAATTTGCTATGATAAGTAAAAAAAGTAATTTTTAATACATAAACTATTTGGAACACTATACTTTAATTATATTAGGAAAATTTACTGATACCTAATAATTATTTTAATAATATATATAAATTATATAAATTATTTATAATAATTTCTAATATAAATCATATAAGGCAATATTCAAGCCTTATATGAATTATATATAAAAAATATCAATAATATCACATGGGAATTCGCCATAATCTAAAGTTTATATAATAGTAAAGAACAGCATAATTTCATATAAAATTCATTTATTAAATTGAGTGATAAAAATAAAAACACGTGCATATAGATATTATTCAAAACCTATTTAAATTTAAATGAAAATTAATTTTAGAATATATAAAAATTAAAAAAAAAAAAAACAAATTAGTTATCTTTTTGAATATAAAATGTAGCTATCGATAAATAATTATTCCAATAATTTTTATCTTTTATTAAAGCTTCTGTTTGAAATTGTATAAAAACTAAAATATTACTTAAGCCACCAGCAATAATTGTTATTAAAAATAACTTTTTGTATATGAATAAACCACAAATTTTATTTTGAAATTTATGACCATGTAATTGTAAATTAAAATTTTCCCACTATATAAAATAAAATGATAAAAAATAATTATTATAATTAATTAGAGTAGCAATATTTATATATATATATCTTACCAATTTCATCAATTTATCATCTTCTAAATTATTGATGTTTATTAATTGAAATACAATTTCTTTAAATCGTTCGGATTCAATTGTTATAAAATCTGTCATAAAAATTTGTACAATAATATCAAAAAACGTAAATAATATTACAATAAATTTTAAATATATAAAATATGTTGAACTATTTGGATTTAATATATAAAGTTGATATGAACAATACAATATATATCCATCAACAAATATTATTAAAAATAATTGAAATAAATTTAATAATATTGGTATTTCTAATATTGATTTAAAATTATATAATAATTTAATAATTTTTAAATAATTTCTAATACATTTATTTATATCTAAATAAATAATATTATAATAATTTATATAATTTAAATTTAATTCATTTAATTTATTTAATAATTCAATATTATTTTTAATTTTTTTATATATTAATTGTAAAAATTGATTTATTAAAAATAATATAAAACAATAAATATGTCCTAACATTATTAAATGACCAAATCCAATAAATTTTACAATAAAAGGAATATAAAAATATTTTTTATCATCTTTTGAAAGAAAATCATAATAATAATAAATTGTTAAAATAATTTGTAATATATTCAAAAACATTCTAATTATTATTAATTTTAATAATTTAAATTGAATTTTTTCACATATTATATAATATTGATATAATTTCCATATTTTATTAAATAATTTCAATAAATATTTATTATATTTAATTTGATAAAATAATGCAATACAAGTAGAAAAATATGTATAATAATTTAAAATTTTACAAAAGAAATTAACTAAATTAACTTTAAAAAATGGATATAAATTAATAAATTTTATACAACAAAATGGAAATGTTATTAAAAATATTATAATTTGAATTATTTGATAATATTTTAATAATTTTGATATAATAAATTTATTATTTTTTATATTATAATTAAAATTTATTAAACCCAATAATTTTGTATATTGAAAAATATAAAAAATTAAAATTAAATATATTTTTTTCAGATATGACATTATGGAATATATGTAATAAACTAAATTAAAAAATGAATTTAAACTTTTTTTAGTATAACAAATACTTATAATATTTTTAATGTAATAGAAATGTATATTTCAAATTTATATATTAATTATGTATAATCAATTTATTATTTAAATACATTATATGAACAATTATTTAGTTGGTATGTTATATAATTAATATTATCCAGTAAAGAGTAAATTAATCACGTATATTTTTTAAATGATTATTTCTTTGGTAAACATGATATCCTATATCCTAGTTTATAGCATTATTCAATCAATAATATTACTTATATTTTATATGTAATTATAATTGTTGGGAGCGAATTTGTTGACTAAAATATTTTCCTTTTGGAGATAGTTTGTTGATTGAATTTATTTAAAATTCTTTAGTTTCATTAAATAGTGCCATTTCCATTACACTGGATAAAGTTAATTTCACTTTTTGTGTACAGAAAGTGTAAATAAAATAAAATTAAACTGGTAACCAATTGCTAACTCGTGTCCACTCCTATCAGACAATTTACATTCCCAATATTGACTAATCTCGGTTCATTTATGATTAATTTATATATTCATCTAATTCATAGTATCATAGCTGGTGACATTATTAAAAGAAAATTCACAAACGAAAACTGAAAATAAATGCACTGAAATTTTCTAAAATAAAAATAAAAATAAAAAACACATTTTTTCAGTTTTATACAAATTGTATTGTACGTTGTATCGTACAATAATTATTTTTAATTTAGTCCAACACACTATACAATTCAAAATGAATTTTATAATTACATTATAAAAAGATGTTTTAATAATTTTTTTCTTGAACTCCTAAAAAAATAATTTTATTTACTCTGCATCTTCTTCATCATCATCATTTGAACTTATTCTGAAGTATCTTAGTTCATAGGAGTCTTTTTCATTAGCAACAACACGGATCCAGTCACGTAAGCTGTTTTTCTTAAGATACTTTTTAGTCAAGTACTTCAGATATCTCTTAGAAAAATGTACATCGGAATTAACAAAAACTTTCATTTTTTGACGTTCAAGTGATACATTATTACCAAGATTATTGGTTTTACCATTGACCTTCATGCGTGCCTTTAAATATTTTTCCTACAAAGAAAATAAATCAAAAAATTAATTTTAATAAATTTATATTGTAAATATACACAAAATAAAAATAGAATTGAATAAAAATTTTTGTATCTCCACTTGTTATGTTAAAAAATATTGAAAAAAAATTATAATAACTAAAAGTGGTGTGAAGAAAAAATTTATTATTCCACTGAGTACACTGTTTACGGGGTGTTTGTAATCACTTCCGTCCACAAATCAGTAGTGGAATCATTTAGAAATGTTTTTTATTTATTTAAATAAACTTACAAAATCAGCTACATCCATGATATTATCTTCGACAATGTTGGTACAATCTATTCCAAATCGCAAACTAACCTTCTTCTTTTTTAAACCCTTACCACGAAGAACATTCTTTTTGACAACACGACTTTTGCCAGTGGCAGCAGCAGCAGCTGCTACAACACCTTTTTTCGCTGGTTTAGCTACTGTTGCTGGTTTAGCTGCAACAGCTTTATGTGGTTTTTCAGTTTTGGGTTTATCTTCTTTTTTAGCTGGAGCAGGTGCAGCAGCAGCAACTGGTTTAGCTGGTGGGGCAGCTTTTGTTGGTGCTACTTTAGCAGCAGCAACTGGTTTTTCAGCAGCTACTTTTTTTGCTGGTGCCTCTTTTTTAACATCTTTTTTAGCAGCTGGAGCAGCAGCAGCCGGTGTTTTTTTAGCATCTTTAGCTGGTGCTGGTTTAGCTGCTGGAACTTGTTTTACATCTTTAGCAGCAGTTTTTGCGGCTGCAGCAGCGGTTGCTTTCTTTACATCTTTTGCTGCAGCTGATGGTTTTGCTTCTGTTTTAGGTTTCTCAACTTTGCCTTTAGCTGGAGCAGATGGTTTTGTTTTATCAGCAGCTTTAGGTTTCGCATCCGATTTTCCCGGTTTCGCCTATTTTGATTAGATAAATTTTACACAATATTAATTTAAATATTCCACGCTATACCATATTCATTTTTTGACAGTAACAAATTAGGTTATGTTGTATGTCTAAATATGAATGTTTGGCATATAAACTTAATTTTTTTTTATTAAAATCGCATAAAACAATTGTATTAATGATTAAAATATGCAGTTTTATGTTATTATTCGTACTTATGGAAATATTCCATCCAAATTAATTAAGAACTCAAAACAAATATACAATTTCGGGTCCGTCACTAATAAAACATGAAATTTAATCATGGAATATTCACAACATCATTCGACATTTTAATAGTTTTTTCTCGTAAAACTTTATTTTCAACTATAATATTTATTTTTATACGTAAATTTATCACTTAACACAACATATTTTATGCGATTTTATCGTTTTTTAAAATAACTTACAGTAGGTGCCATGTTTACTTGTTAACAGCACTTTAAAAAGAAAGGAAAAGAGCAGAATTGGCGCATGTCCTTATTTCAGAAAAGAATGTGAAGTTGGCATTGATAGTAATGGAGGATTTGGAGCCTTAAATTAAATATGAGTTCTGAGCGTCATCTTTGTTTGAAATACTTATATATCTTAATAATCCTTCGAATTTTTTTCACAATTCAAAATTAAAATATCAAAATGAAGAAATAATTTCTTTTTTTTTTATTTTAATTAAATTTTTTATTTAAAAAATAAATAGATAAATTCCCTAATCACAATTATCTTAAATTCAGGATAATTTCTTTTTAAAATTTCACAACTACGCTGAACTTACAATTATATAAAAACCAAGTGGTAATACTAAATTATCTACTTGATCTGTAAATGCTTCTAATAAACTAGTAACAATAACAGCAGATGATACAATTAATATTTGTATATCAGTAAATATAATTAATTTTAAATAATATAATGCAGCAATAAATAGAAATTGAAAAATAATACTAGCAAATGTTCCTTCAATTGATTTTTCAGTTTCTGTAAATAAATAAAATTTAAAATTTTAAAATTGTTATTTTTAAATTTGTATAATAATTTTTCGTTTTTACTTACTCCACCATTTATGTTTCCCAATTTTTGATCCAATTATACTAGCAAATGTATCACCAATACCAATTGATATAATACCAGATAACATTATAATTAAATGAATTCCATTTGATGCTGCTGTATCAGTAATATCACATGGCATTGGATGAATCCACATTGGTAATGCACAACCAGCTAATAAATATAATGGTGTAAATGCAATTAAACCAGAATCTTTATCATCTGTAAATGATGTTATAGATTCTTTTAAAAATTCATCAAATGGATATATTTCAGCAACACGTAATACTTCCAATAATATTAATAATGCAAATCCTATACCAGTTGATATATATAATAATACACATTGGTATAATAATCCAGGTATAAATACAAATAACATAATTATATGGAATATTTTTCGTACAATTGTTGTAGCTTTTTCAGTTTTTTTCATTTGCCACATAACTGGTACAATTGCTATACCAAGCAAACCAGCATAATAAATTAATAAGAAAATCTAAAAAAAAAAATTATGTTAAAATCTTTTTTTATAAATTTAATTAGTTTGTTTTTTACTCTTTCCGTATCCCGAAATATAAATATGATTAGTGTAATGACTGGAAAATCTTGTGTAACAGGTATAAAACAGAATGTAATAATTGTAATAATCATTAATGGATAGAATAAATATGCATTTCGGAATATTTGTACAAAATACATTAAAGTAAATGTAAAAGAAAGGCATAAAAGTGCTTCCTAAAAAGAAAAATAATTTTTTATTATAAAAATTTATTTTTGCATTTTAAATAAAAAAAAATAAAAAAATTTATTTACCAACATAATTGCAACCATTTTCATAAAATCATTTTGTGGTGGTTCTGATATAAAATATGGTATATGTAAAATAGCTGATAATAAAAATAATGTTATAGATTGTACAACAATA
Organism: Empis stercorea; assembly: GCA_949752835.1. Taxonomy (NCBI): domain Eukaryota; kingdom Metazoa; phylum Arthropoda; class Insecta; order Diptera; family Empididae; genus Empis; species Empis stercorea. Next base: position 11,710,463 of record OX457087.1, read on the forward strand.
CATGCTTCACCAAATGTAAAACTTTTTGGTAATGATCGTATTATTTTTATATAAAGATATTGATAAAAAATTGTTGTTAAAATTCCCCAAAATAAACAAACAACAATTAATTGATTTAATAATAAATAATAAATTGATGCTGTTAATAATCCTGGTATAAATGTATAGAATAATCTAATTATTTTACCACCATCAAATGTTAAATATAAAAAGAAATTTATTGATTGTAAACAAAGTCCAATTGTTGTTATTGATATCATACGATATTCAAATGTTTTTGTACTTAAAGGATTTTTTATATTTGTTACTAGGAATGCAATTGGTAATAGTGTACATAACCATAATCCTGAAGATGCATTTGGTCTACAGAAATAATTAACTAACTTTTAATAAAGTAATTAATTTTAAAAAATATATTTACCTTGTTATTAAACCTAACTCTTTGCTGTTTTTGTCCATCATTTTATTATATTTCATTTGTTAATAATTATTAATATGTGTAAAATTTCATATAAATATAATAAATGTATATATTAATTGAGAAAAATAATTATTTTTAGCTCAAACTAGGGACAAAAAAAAAATTTTTATATATGAAAATAGAAAAAAAAGCTCAATAATATTTTGGATTACGAATAGGTACAGAAATGTCAACTGTCAAAAACAACAAGTGTGTGTATACATTGTTTTCCCATGTAACATATAACTTCAAATTATCTGAATTTGATTATCCGGAATTTGATTATCGGAATTTTTTCCTTCAGATTTGTCTTTTCTTGGTTCAAACAGTCTGAAATGAGCTAAGCTACAAAAGGCTACGATTACAAGGTCAGACGAAACACGAGGCAATAAAATGCTGTAATGTAACTGTAATGTAACGATATTACGAACATTTCATATGGAGAATATATTTCAGCATAACAAATTAGGAATTCAGATTCAGGGCAATAAATTTGAACCATTTCAAAAAGACTGTTAAGAACTATTACTTTTTTCGGCGAAGCGGCTACCCATAAGAGCCATGCCCATATCTTTCAATTACACAAATTGCTGCTGAAATTTTTTTATGCCAAATTCGTCGGGCCGTAAAATGCAATCCATTTAAATTATTAATATACGCTATTTGGGTACAATATAAATTTTGCCGCCAACTGGAAAAATTACATCATAAATATAAGAACACACGTACAGCTGATTTTTTCATTAAACAAAAATACGCGTAATATAAAATAAACAAAAAAGTCTTCAGAACTGTCTAGTAAAATATTATCTGAGTAAAATTGTTGTTTAAACTTTAAACAATCTATATTATTATCCTCTCGATCCTCGCTAATCATAATCAAATTTAATTATGTGGAATCAACAAGATGAATCATCAGATTCAGATGATGAATACGATGGACCTGATACATTCAAAGGCCGTGATGCACTTATATTTCTAATTGATGCAAATCTTCATAATGATGAACAACAATTTCAAAATGCACTATTTCTTATTAGAGATTCATTATTATCTGGTTTATTAACACGTGAAAAAGACCTTACAGGTATTATATTTTGTAATACAAAAAATTCACCAGATCCAAAAGATATGCATGGTATGGAAAATGTAGTTGTATCAAAAAATACAGCAATTTTATTACCATTAAAACAATTATCAAAAGATATTGTTGATTATTATTTAAATTTTACATCACCAGATTATTTTGATTTTATAAATCGTTGGGGTATTGAAAATGGTAGTTTTGCAAATGCATTACGTTTATGTACAAATATGTTTAAACAATGTGGTTGTAAATTAAGTACATCTACAATTATTTATATAACAAATAATGATGTACCACATCCAACTGATAAATCTGAATATCAAAAAGCATTACAAAAAGCTAAAGATTTAGAAGAAACAGATGTTGGATTTATTATATTACCAATGTCATCATCTAATAATGAATTTAATTATGATAAATTTTTTAAAGAATTTTTATGTATAATTAAAGATATTGAATTAAATGAATTTATTGAACCAGATATTGAATATGAACGTAAATTAATTGCAAATCGTAATTTAAAACCAAATACAAAAATAAATTGTACAGCACATTTGAAATGGACATTGGGTGATGGTTTAAATTTATCTGTAGCATTATATAATTATTTTCGTAAATCTGTTTATGCAAAAAGTGTTAAAATGCTTAGAGAGGATAATACTATTGTTGATGTTAAACGTGTAACTAAAGTTGGTATACCTGATCCCGAAACAAATGAAATTGCTGAAGAGAAATATTTAAAACCTGGTGATGAAAGGTAATTATTAATTAATATATTTTTTGTATATATAATTAAATAATTTTATGAAAAAAAAAAAATTTAATTTAGAAAAGTTTTAACTGTTGGTGGTCGTCGTATTATATTTACTAATGATGAAATTGCAAAAATTCGTAGTCCATTATCACCTGGTATACGATTATTAGGCTTTATATCAAAATCATCAATATCATTACATAATTATACAAGAACTTCAGCATTTCTATATCCAGATGATAATATAATTAATGGATCATCAAAATTATTTCGTGCATTATGGGAAAAGTGTATAGAGAAAGAGAAATATGCAATTTGTGTATTCGTTCTAAGACGTAAAAGTCAACCACATTTTATTGCATTAGAACCAGTTCAACAATCAAATACTAATGATGATATTGTTAAAAAAAATGATGGTTTTCGTATTATTTATTTACCATTTGAAGATGATTATAGAAATTTAAATTTATCCAATTTTATTATACCTGAGGTACCAGATGCTGGTGTTGATTTATTTAATAAAATTATAAAAAAATTAAAAATTAAATATACACCAGATTTAATCAAAGATCCATTTCTTGAAATATTACATATAAATATAATTGGTACAGCATTTGATATTGAAATGGAGGGTACATGTGATGGTGGTATGCCAGATGTACAAATGCAAGATGAACGTATTGAACAATATATTAATGAATTAACAGAAATTTTTGGTCAGGTATATATTTTGTGAAAAATTTGTGTATTTCATTCAATATTGATTTCGTTTTTTTTTGCTTTTTTATAGAATTTAGTAGTGGCTAAAAGAAGTAGAGAAGAAGAAAATGGTGAACCAAGACCTACAAAAGCTCCAAAAATTGCAGAAGAATGTCCAAGTCGAGATACTATACAACAATTAATTGATAATAATACGGTTTGGAATTTTAAATAATTATTATTTAATTGAAAATTTTTCTATTTTTTTTCTAGTTGACTTCTTTAACGGTAAAACAATTGAAAAGTTATCTTCAATCTCGACAAGTTACTGGACTTTCAACTACAACCAAACCGATTTTAATACAAAAAATTATTGAATTACATTCTTAAATATTTTACAAACTATTTTTTGTTGTTGTAAAATATTAATTAACGAGTAAAAATAAATAAATTTTTCTTTAATTTTGGAATATTTGAATGGAATCTGGTCATTAAATTTGAAAACTGGCGGTTACATTTGGTTCATCGGCGCCTAGTTAGTAGCTTATTCGATTTGGCAGTACTGAAACATTACAAAAAGTTTTGTCATGTCATTGCCAGTCAATTGTGCGACTGATTTTTGACATTTACCGGTTTGATAACAAATTTTGTATATTCATTTTGTGCAACAATTTCTACTTTTAATAATTTTCTCGATAATTCTAACAATTTTAATTTAACAGATTGTAAGGCCATTTAATCATTTTAAATTGACTATATTTAATTTCAAATATTTTAGAACTAGAGACTCCGTTGAAGAATGATAGAATTAATTGAAAATGTTAATCTGAAACGATTTACTGCTGTTATACCTAGTGTAGCTGTTGGTAATGTATCACAATTAGCTATTGATTTAATAATATCAACATTAAAATTAAAACGTATTGGTAATGGTTATCATTATGGATGTATGCCAATATTTGGTCCATCTGCATATGAACATGATCCAAATAATAAAACTACATCATTCGAATTATATGGTAATATTGATAAAAAATTATTAATATTTCAAATACGTTCACCAATTGTTAGTGCATATTTAGATGATTTTCATAAAGATATTCTAAATTTTTTAACTAAAAATTCAATTGAAAAAGTTATAATATTAACTAGCAGTCATGCATATGAAAAACATACACCAAATAGTCCAACATTTCAATATATACAAAATGATAAATATAAAAATTTATCTAATAATCAAATAAAATCAACAGAATTTTTATGGAAAGAATTTGATGGTAATATTATTTATGGTGGTGGTAATGCTAAAAAATTATTAAATTATTGTACTATTAATAATATTGCTGGTTTAATATTATTTAAATATGTATCAGAAGGTGATAATTCAAGGGATGCAAGTCAATTAGTTATGGAATTGAATAAAATTTTAATGTATTTTGAAAAAAATAAGAAAATAAAAATGATTATACCAATTTCATGGAACTTCTTGTTTGGCAACAATATACCGGAATTAATATTTTAAAATTTGAACAAATTTTTGATTATTAAAATTAAGAATTTGATTGTTTAAAATAAAATGTAATTGTATTTTGTGTAATAAAATTTAAAAAATTAATGTGTTTGTAATTTTTTATAAGAAATAATTTAAAATTTATTAGTGGGGAATTTCGCTGTAAATGAAAAATATGTGAAATTTGCATAATGTTAGGAGATATATTTTAAATATTTGAATAAATTTGATAACACAAAATATGTGTTCTAAAATTATGCAATTGTATATTGAAAATATTTTTCAAAAAAAAATAGTTACCCCTAAATGCATGCAAAATTCAGAATTTTAATATTTTATGGATAAAAATAATATGTATATACATATTATTTGATTATTAAAATTAAGAATTTGATTTTTTAAAAAATGTAATTGTATTTTGTGTAATAAAATTAAAAAATACGTTTAAAAAATTAATTTTGTTTGTCTAATTTTTATGAGAAATAATTTAGAATTTATTTTAAGTGAGAAATTTCTTTGACTGTAAATGACAATTATGTAGAATTTGCATAATGTTAGGAAACAAAAAGAAATGAATATAACCAAAAATATTGTGACCAAAAAATTATGCAATAATTTTGTATTTTCAAAATATTTTACAAAAATATATAGTTGCTCCTGAATGTATGCAAAATTCTTTCATCGAAGTAAACCGCACACAAAAAAAATACCATACTTTAGTTTTATAATTATTCATTATTATTAAAAATAATTGATTATCATTAAGGGATTTTCCTGCACTTAATTATTTTATTAAATACATTTTTCTTTAAAGTTTATTTAATAAGTTGTCCTTAAGGTTTCATTGTGTAAAAATAAATTTCTGCACTAATTCTATAATTTATAAATTGGTATTAAAAAAAAATATGAAAACTTTTTCGAATAATAATTTTATTTTTTTTTCTTATCTAAAAAACTTTAATCCCAATTTTGGCCAAAAAATTTAATTTTTATATGTACATAACTTTAGGACTTAATTGTCCTTAAAACTAATATTTTCGTTTAATTATTCAAATTAAAATATTTTTCTACCAGCTTTGTTTAATTAATCCTGATAAAAAGTCCTAAGCATAAAATTTATTGTTAAATATTTTAGACCTAACAAAATCCTATTTATGAAGCCTACGATTAATCATCTTTCATTTAGTAGAATATATATCCTACTATCATTTTTATTAAGGATATTAAATTTTTTACTCCTGGGCAAAAACTAAAACCCTTTTTTTCTCTTTTATTATATAATTTTTTTTTTTCGGATAATTGTCTTTTAAGTGCTTTTTAAATCTGTTTTACTATTTACTCTGTCTGCGACTAGCATCCAAAATAATTTTTACTCTCTATTCAAGAACCACATGACCATATTACATTGTATATATATATATATATATAGACTATTTATGTATTGGCATGTTTAGATATATATATATATATATATATATATATATATATATATATATGTATAAACATATAACGAGATTTTTATCACTTCCCTATTTTTTTTCTTATTACTTATAACTTTGAACATTCTTTTAATAAATAAAATAGAAAAAAAAATATATTTCTTAACAACATAAAAAAAGCTTATTGTGTATAAGATCCAATGTTTAGCAAAAAAAAGGATATGTATAAGCTTGCTTCATTGATATTCCGTTCTCAATTCAGACAAGATTATCTGCCACGGATATGAATTGGATATTCTTCCTTACTATACATAAAAATGTGTACTATATACATATATTTCAGCTAATATAATATGTATAAGTATATATATATGTATTATTACTTACAATTGTTAAATAGATTCAGAGAAAAAGAGATATTACCAAAATAAAAAAAGGACGAATTGTTATTCTAAGCAAGAAATCGGGATAAAAAAGTTTCGTTCTTTTATATTTTTTTTTGTCGTTGAAGATATTTGAATTTTTATGTAATTTTTTTTATTTTTTCGTTTTTTTTTATTTTGTTTTGTTATTTTTTTAATGCAAATTTAAATATAGGAAGAAGTGTATTAGTATGGTGTTCTGGGTATACGATAACTAACTATATATAGAAATCGTTACCTTTTAATAAATTTCTCATAAAAAAATATGATGGTATTTTTATTTATATTTTATTTACTGACTCATATTGTCTACTTTTAAATTTTAACTCTTTTTACCCACTTCTTAAATGAAAACCAAAATATTGAAATGGTAAAATTATGAAACTAATAAAAATTTTTACATTATAATTTTGATTTTATTCGAAAAACATGCGGTTAGGATGGGATTGGCGACCGATGGTCTCTGTAGAAACTGCAAAATACTTGAGCATCCTCTCTGTTACTGTCCTGCACTCGCGAAAAGAAGAATACTTATTTAATTAAAAGAATACTTATTTAATTAAAAGATATAATACTTATTTAATCAAGCTTTCTTCGCAGACCTAAAGAAAGTTTCCAAGTGTAGTCTTAAGAAACTCCTGAAATTCGCTAAAATCTCTAATACATTCACTTTATCCTCAGACATCACTACACTACAGGTACCCAAGGCGAACTATCAGCCGGGGACCTGTGATTATTCCAACATAAATGGCATCGTTAAGGACCCTTGGTGGTCTATGGGGGGCTTAAACCGCCATTATAACCTAACCTAACCTAGAAGCCGCCATTATAACCTAACCTAACCTAGATGTAAACGAAACTTTTGATAAAAGTTTTTCAAATTCTTTGGAAATTTGGTAATTGATATTTTATTTGCAATTTGCTCTGCAATGAGAAGTAAATTCATAAGCACTGAATCTTATTTGATGTATTTTTATTCCAAATTAAATTTCATCAAATTAATGAATGACATTAATACTACAGATAGTTTGTTAACAGAAATTATACATCGTAATTTATTAGATTATCCTCTTTTAAGAAACTATAATTTACTTTCTTAAGTTATTGATTTTATTTTACCATTTTGGATAAATTGGATAAATTATATCTTTTAATTAAACTTTTAACTTTTTACCATTTCAATATGCAATTTTGCAATTTTACCATTTCAATATGCAATTCATCATTATCCAAAAAAATTCAAATCAATGTTTAACATTATATTCATTAAGAATTTATATAATAAGAAGAATTTATATAAGATAAATTAATTATTATAAGAATTTATATAAGATAAATTAATTATTTATATATTAAATTAAAATGTTAAATATTTGCAGATTACGAAAAATGAAATATTAAATTAAGTTTTTCCATTTTCATTTAAAATTCATATAATATTAAATAATGCTTTTTTCTTTTTTAAATTTTTAAGAATTTATTATTTCAATTAAAATCATTAGCCTTTTTTTTATATAAGTACATATAATTTAATATGTACTCTAATGCATTAGTTTGCATAATTTCATTTTTGGTTATTTTGTTCAATGAAATCCTCTGGGTGCACAAAAAAGGATATAAAAAAAAATACTATACCAAAAATGAAAATAATGTTTAGACTGAAAAATATACGAAAATATAAAAGACTGGAATTAATTTTGAATTAAAAATAAAATAAAATTACGATTTTTGTGGTTATTTAATTTTTTTTTGCTGTAAGTAAAACTAAGAGAAAATATAATAAAAACCTCAATATGTAAAGTAAAATTAAAAGTAAAATTTTTCCATATAAAACTAAAATAAAAACCAAAAATTGTGTTTTTTTTTAAGGTTAATTTAATATTTTATATGGAATTTCTAGTTAAGCTCACTTGGGACTTGTAATATCAAGCCTTTTTTTTTATGTATAAAAATTTCAAAATCCCCAAATATCTTTTACAGAAATTCATATATTCAGAGAAATAGTGAAATCCCCTGGATAATTTTAGAGATAGTAAAAAGAATTATAAAACATTAAGGCTATTTTTTTTATTATTTTTTAAATTTGGAAATGAAAAAAAAAATCAATCCGAATTAATGTACTGATTTTTGTTTCAATTTGAAATAATCCTTAAGGACTTCAGATCAAATTAGCTACAAGCTACAATCGTGGAAAATATAATTGTATTCAAGTGACCATTGACAAATTAAATTAAATTAACTCAAACTTATTAAGTTACTTTTAAAATTGAAGCATAAAATTTCATTTTCCTTCAAATTAAATCCAAAATTTCAAAATTTTGGCTGTTTAATTTCCAGAAATAAATGATTAATTATTTATAGATTATACAATTTATACATGTTTGTTCGAGGACTATAAAACATAAGTTAAATCTAGTATAGATCTAATGACTATTAATTATTTAATTCATTCATTTTATAATACACTTTCATTCCATAGAAAACTGAATTGAAGTCCACAAAAATAGAAAAGTTACAAGTAAAAAATTTTTTTGAGTAATTATATTTCCCAACAAAATTTTCAAAGTTTTCAATTTCTATAATTTGTAAAGAATTTTATGTTTTGATTCAAAAATTTTTTAAAGGAAAATATATATTCTAGGTAACAAATTTCTTTCTCTGGGTATATTAAAAGTTTTAACTTATTTAATCAATTAAAAGAGTTTCTGTTTTAATTTTAATTATATTTTTTGATAAAACTATAGAATAATATGAAGTCCTTTTTCATTAAAGAAATCCTTTTCATTAGAACAATTATTGTGACATACCAAAAGTATTTTTTTTTGGAAGCATATGGGCTAGAAAAATTTTCTTAATTTAATTTTGAATTGATTTGAAATTTAAATATAAATTTGAATGAAAAAAATAAATTGAAACATAATTTTAAATTATTTAACAAAGAATATTTAATAAATAAAAATAAAAAAAAAAAAAAAATAAATTAAATAAAAAAAGAAAATTGGTATAAATAAATTTTTTTTAACAAATTATTTGAAATTCATTTCACAAAATAAAATTTGAAATTTTTTTTTATACTCCCCAATGGGGGAAAAAATACATTTTAAATATAAATGGCATATAGCAAAAAATTCGGAATTTAATATTCAAATATGAAAATATAAAATTGCATTAATGAAGCTTTAAAGAATTAAATTTTATAAAATTTATTACTTATACATAGCAAATCTCTTACATTAAATTTAAGGAAAGTTTATAATGAATTTTCCTCTTATAATATTTTGTAATTTCTTTTTTTATTAAAATGAATTTATATTTTTTTTCTGTTCAATTAAAGAAACATCTAAAAGGCGGACGAATTTTATACAAATAAAAAAAAATTTTCTTATCAAAAATTCAAGGATGAATTGTAAAAATTCAGTATTTTAAAAGTACATATAAATCTTATAAAAAAGGAAAAGAAATTCTTGTTTTTTGGTAAAATGAAAAATTTACATTTTAAATAGGAATTTTTTTTTATTATTTACTTAAATTTAAAAAAAAAAGGAAACTATATTTATATAGGATATATCTTTTTTTTTCAAATATAATTTTGTGTTAAAGTCATTGACTAAATGTTTGATAATCTGAAGTAGGGTACCAAAAAAACTGAATTTATTCAAATAATTTCTTTTTCTCGAGGACTTTTTTTTAACAGAGTCCTATTTCAGTATAATATAAATTAAGGGCTTGGTTATTAAAATGAAAACATAAATTTATGTAGTTAACTCAACAATTATAGTATACACAAATTTGACAATTTTTAAAGAAAATAATTTTTATAATTCATTACCAAAAATTATGAAAAAATTAAATGAAGAAAATTTATATTTGCTCGCCCCCTAAAATCTCATAGAAATTTTAGAAGCTATTTTATGTAAATTAATTTTGTTTAGTATCAAGTTTTTTTTTTGTTGTTATAATCTTGAAAAAAGGACTTTCTAAAATGTATGTAACAAAAAAAAAAAAATTCGTTTAAATATTATTTTACATAAGTGCTTACTAACCATATCCTTTTTATATAGAAAAATTGAAAAAAATAAAATAAAAAATAAAACAAATTATTCAACAATTTTTTTTAAAGTATTCTTCAAGTTAATGTATATTCACTTTAAAATGACGACAAGTCCTTTTTTTTTTAAGGAAAAATTTATTCGGAAAAGTGTGTATACAAAAAAAACAACAAAATTGTTCTTACTTTTTTTTTTTAAAGTAGAATAATATTTATTTACTTTTTGGTCTACGTAAACGGAAATATACGTATATCAAATTACACATGAACTAACGAACTATGACATAGATTGTTTTTCCTTGTCAGTAGGGAAATTTTGTGATTTTTTTTATGTCATAATAATGTTCAAATATATATATAAACAAAATATAATTAAATAGTATGTGTGTAAAGGAAATAGAGAAGGAAATATGGTGCATTTCCCAAACCCCCAACAAAAAAGGATTACAATGATGGCGCCTTCCTTTTAATATTTTTGAAAATAAATTTTATATTTGATTTGGTTGATATTTAAATTCAATTTATATGTCACATATCCATTATCCTTTTTTATTTATTTATTTGAAATTTAATGCTTTTCAAAGAGTACATAAGTATATATGATAGAATATGTAGGAGTGATAAATATTGAACCATACAGTGTGAATTGATATAGATATTTATATCTTGAATTTGGTTCACTATTCTGTTGCTTTTTGTCACACCAATTACAATATTGGTAAGCGTGCTACAGAAACTTCTAAAAAACCGTAAAAAACGTTTAGAACTTTTTTACTAACTTATTTTACTATAAATTTTACTGAAACATTTCTATTTATTCACATGCAAAATTTCATAATTTAGGAACATTGTATACAAATTTCATATACAGGCGTCCCTCGTATAACACGGTACTTAGAGAACACGGTTTTGATATTACACGGTACAAAATTTGCGATTATTATAACACGGATTTGATATTACACGGTTTCGTACAACACGGTTTCGATATAGCACGGAACGAATTAACCGTGTTATACGAGGGACGCCTGTACTTAGAAGAAATGAAACAAATCATAGAAGCAGAGAGAAAAAATTGATCTATTAGTATACATAAATTAAAGAAATATGAATAATTATTCATTCCATAAATTCCATATTCCATAAATATATGATAAATTTCAATAAATAATATTGAAAAATGTTATTTAGACTAAAAAGAAAAATTATACGTCAGAAATCAAATACTTATGTAAAAATGATATACTATTTATTTTTGTAAATGAAAATTCATTTAAATGATTGAACATAAACTCATATATATGTATTTATCATTTCGAATATTTCTCTTTAATCTCATAAAAAAGGATCAATTGGATAATTCATTATAAGTAATATTTGAAATAATTGTAGTTAAAAAGCTAAGGGAAAAACTTTTTTCAAAATTTAAATATCCGATTAAAGATAATTCAACAGAAAAATTGTTTAATTATCAATTTTATTTTATTTTTAAAATTATTTATATTTAATAGAAGAAAGTTTTACCTTTTTTAAACTTTTTAGATTAATTTTGTATATTTTTATTATAATTTCCATATAAAAATAAAAAATACAGAGATGAGAAATTCTTTCAGATTCAGGTAGACTTAATTTCAAAGAAGAAAACTATATCTAACGAATTTTATCAAAACTATTTTATAACATTTTATCTTTTTGGTATAGTAGTGTAAAGAAAATATCATGGTCAATGATAAAATTACTTTGTAAAAGTTTTTTGTTACAAAGATATTATTTTTCTATCTTTTGTAGGATATATAAAAGTAGTTAATGCTAATCAAAGAATCTAATATCGTTTTTATTATTATTTCATTTCACCTTGAGATAGCCTATTAAAAGTATTGAAACTATTTTAATGTCTGTTATTTTATTATTTTTTGTTTAAAGCAAAAAAGGAAAAAGACAAACTTTTTAAGATTATTATAAACTTTTATAATGCAATTGAAAAGTTTTTTTTTATAAACTATTTAGTTTCCTGTACATAAAACTTGTAAAATGATAGATTACAAAGTATTAAATTTTGTGTATATGTGCAATTTTAAATTTATTTTATATTAAAGTGTTATTAAAAATTCAATAATTTTGAAGTGCTATTTCGAATCGAATATTAATTGATTTTATGTAATTCATCAGATTAAAAAAATTTATTTTAATGTTAAAGTGCTGGTAAATTGATCTCTTATTTATTTAAATTGTCCTTAAACTATTTTTTTCAATAATTTTTTTTTTCCAATATGATAGTTTAAGGTCAAAGGCGATGTTGGACGATTATAGTTAAAAAATTTCTGTAAGAAATTAAACAAAATTTATAACAATTTGAAAATTTGAAATTGAAAGAATAATTTAAAATGATAATTTTAAAGTTTTAAAGCCTCGGAAGTAGCTTTAGGTTTAGTTCAAGTTAAGTAATGGTGATTTGTACTCAACAATTATAATTTATTGTGGCTATCTTTATAAGAGTACTGTTCATTTTTCATTGATTAAGGCTGTACTTTTCACCTATTAATATAGCAGTTTAAATTGTATATTCTATGAATCCTGGAACGATATAAAGTACCTACCTATATATGAAGTAGTGTTCTTGCCATTCTGCATTCACACAGGACATCATAATAGGCTAAAGTGATTCTCCATTTCAAACTATACAAAAATTAAAATTTACAATATGAAAAAGATTATATTAGTTAGAAAATATAGACAAGAAAATTATTAAGATTTTTGGTCAACGATGGAGTTTAACTTGAAAACTAAGTATAAATATAAAACAAAATTTATTTTAAACCAAATAATATTTTTATTTTAAATATTTATTATATATATATATTTTCTCTTTCAATTCTATAATAATTTTATTATGAAATTTTCTATATTATTTTTAAAGGTTATATTATTAACATTATACAATTTTCATTAAATAAAAACTTATTTTTTATAATTTTCTTTAAAAATAACCAAAAATATATATTTAAATATTTCTTATATTCATTAATTTTTTTTATATAATTAAAATTTAATTTTCTTATATTAAATTTTTTATCATTTATTTCGTAACAAAATTTTACAAAAAAAAAAAAAAAAATTCATTTACTTAAAAGAAAATTTATTAGATAATTTTTCAATTTTCTTTTTTATACCAAACTCACATAAAAATAGATTTTCTTTTATTATTTACTTAAAAATTTTAAAATTACATAAATATTGTATTTTTATATAATAAATTGAAAATTATTTAAAATTTCCTTGTTTTTTTTAATTATTGAAATATATTATTTTTATCTATATTATATATAATTATTTTTTTTCGTTATTACATAAATTTTCACAGTATTTAAATTTTATTTTTATATATGATTTATTTATATATATTTTTTTATAGTAAATAGTAGTTTAAAAGTAAAATTAAAAATTCCTGTGATTTTTCAAATATATTTTTGTTCAAATTTGTTCTATATATAATTTTTTTACTTAATTAATTAATTTAATATGAATTTCAATTTAATTATTCTACTTAAATTTTAAATTTTTTATTAATTATATATTATTTTGTATTTATTTAAATATTATGGTCAAAGTTTTTTGTGTTGTTTTCTTTAAATATAATTGAAAATTTTCTTTAAATATATTTTTCTATTTTATGCAATATTAGTTTTTTTTTTTCTTAGTGAGCATAAAATTTTTTTACATTATAAATTTCTTTTTTATTATTATTAAATTATTAAATATAAATTTTATAGTTTTTATTTTATGTTTACACATAAAATTATTTTTTTATAGTGCACCCTGTTAAGAATTATTATTTTTGTTATTTAAATTACTTTTTGTGTGTTTGAACTTTTATTGAAAATTTTTTGAAATTTTTTTTTTTTAAACATTTATTTAACATTAAATTTTATGTATAAACCTATGGAACCATATTTATTACAATTTTTCATTCAATAATCTTTTAAATAATATATATTTTTGTAAATATATTAACTTTTATTTTACTATCTAAATTTATAGTTTAAATTTTATATATTAATTATAATTTATTTATATAATAATTTTGGAATAATCTTAATATTTGATTTGGTGATTTTAAGTTTATAAATCAAAAATTTACTTTAAAAAAATACAAAAATAATAATAATAATTTTTATTTTGGAATATTTATTTATAGTAAAATATTATTTATTTGATTAGCCAATCAATTCTCTAGGGGCTCATGTAATAGAGTTTTGACTGGCTAATCATTTTATAGTTTTTATTTATAGTAATTAAATTTAATATCTAAATAATTAAGGACAATTTTTTTTTTTTTAATTATAAATTTTATATTTTATTTTTAATTATTTAAAAAAATAACTACAATTTATTTACAAATCTACATAAAAGTTAGTACTAAAAATTTATTATTTTTAAATTTTTAGAAATATAAGTAATTATAATTTATTAACATTTAATTTATTTTTTTAATATTTTTACATAATACAATTTTAATTATTAAATTTTTATTTTAGTTTTAAATTAATTTTTATTTAAATTAGGAAATTTACAATTTTTTTTATTTTTTTTTTATTACGTATAATTTTTTTATATATAATACAATTTATTTTTTATTTTTATAGTTAAAATCTTTGATAAATTTATTAAAAAAAAAAAGATTATTGATGTTTGTTGTGTTTAATGATTATAATTAGTGTATAAATTTTGTTGAAAAAAATAATAAAAATCTCCTGTACGCAGTGACGAAAATCTAAAAATAAATTTATAAAAGAAAATTAAAAATGAAAAAAAAATTTAAAATATTTTTTTTTTTGTTGAAATTAATTAAAAAATTATAAATAAAATTTTAGTAGACTTAATAATATTTTAGTAAATCAAAAGAATAGTAATTTTTTTTTGACAGGAATATATTCATAGGATCCTTTTTTTTACATATATATATCCTTCGCGTTATTAGACTTAGGAAAACAATTTATTTAATCCAGGCAATAGTTTCAGGATTTATAGGAATTAATATTTAATAATACGTTTGTAATTCTTTTTAAAAACATTATTTGGTTGAATATATTCAATGTACCTAATAAATATTTCCAAACATAAGTGTTGCGAAAGATTTCAAAATATAATACTCAATTAGCATTTTTTTCATTAACTGATTAAGTCATGTTCTTTTTGGTTTTAACAGAAGATGATATAAACAAAATGTACCAAACAATTTGAAGTAATCAATAATATGTAACAACTAATTAATAGAACAGTAGAAAAGCTGTAGAAGGAATATTGCAAACATATTGTGTTTTGTTTGATTTGTTACAGATTATAGAATCATATTACTCTTACAATTTCTCAATCATTTTTCCCACAAAACTTACACATCATTTAATCAAAATTTAATTATTTTATTATACAATTATAATTTTACTACAGATAACCTAAAAATATTATTCAATTCCTGATTTTTACCTAAATAGTTTGACATACAAAGATATTGATTTAATATTTTTACTTGAAACTATTTCAAATATTTTGTATTCCTGCAGAAATATGAAAATATCCTCAAAAAATAAAAGTCCTTATTCAATATTTCAACCAGAACATGTAATTATAATAAAATAATAATTTTATAAGGATAATATTTACGTGATGTTATCCTTATATGTAAAATATATAATTATGGTTTTATGTTCTTTAATTAAAATAAAAAAAATTTTATGAAACTTTTTAATATATAAAATAATAATTTCGAATTTCGACGACACTAAATAAAGTTATAATTTAATAATTTTCTAAAATATAATTTATAGATAGTATAGAAAAGACAAACTGGTCAGGTTGGAAACATAAATTTTAGCTTATATATAAAAATCTCATAAAATATATTTCATCATTATTTATATATATTCCCTAAAGAGATTTTTCATTCAACAAAATTTACTATAACTCGTTCATATTGGCACATAAAATAAATACTATAAATTTTTATTAAAAATATCATACTTATAATTTTATTAAACTTAATTTAAAATTCAATATTTTTTATAAATTCAATATACACAGTGACCCTCCTAGTGTTTTGTTAATGATTTGGAGGGTGTTAAAAGTCGAAAATATATAGGCTTTAAATAAATTTGATAAGTTTATTAAAGTTTAGAAATTAGATAATAAATTTTATGAAAATAATAATTAAAAGTTTTGTTTTCAATTAAATTATATATCAAAGATAAATTCAATGACAAAGTTTTTAATGATGTGTTAGGTCAATTATTCCTTTAGTAAACGAGAAGAACTTCAAGGATGACTATATTTACAAAAATTTATTACAATTTATTGATTATTGAATGAAAAATCGAAAATTAAATACATATAGTATATTAAATATATTCTACATCGTATAAGGAATTATGAAAATTTTCAATATAAATTTTTATTGAAAATATAAACTGTAGGTTATACTAAAGGAGATCCAATCGAAGTGACATTGCTTTATTCAAAATAACCAAAAAATATATTAAGTATATATATACGAGTATATTAAAAAAAAACTAATATTAACCATAAATTTACCACAAATAATAAATTCATAAAATTCTCCAATCTATACAAATTCTATTCACTTCCAGAAAACCAATTTTGAATGTCCACCTCCTCATTTTGAATTCAAAATTGTATAATATAGAGGAGACTTTATTTAAACAATTTCTATAGAAAATATCCTTTTTAAATCATATCGAACATTTTCTTTTTGGTATTATAATAACATAAAAGAATTTTTTTTTTTAGTAAATATTTATCCTATTTTTTATTTTGTCTTTGTCCTTAGAATATAGAAAAAATGGGAATTTATAATTTTTAAAAGAATAATATTTTCCTTTAAATCTAATGTTATACAAAAAGGACTGAGCACAAAATAAAAAAAAAAATAGTCAAAAAATTAAATGGAAAAGGCGAAAGCATAAAAAGGATATTCAACAACAAAAGTTTTCGTAAGTACTCAAAATTTTACCTTACAATAATAAAAACAATATAAAAAACTATAATTTCAGCAGCTGAAAAAGAGACTTTTATATGAAAAACTGTCGTTATTTTAAATGGAAAACTGTTTTTCTTCTAGCTTTAATAAAAATAATACGACAATAAGAAAAAAGTGCAATATAAGAGAACGTTTTATGTTTTAGTTTTGTAATTGTAATTTTTGTATAATAAAAACAATTTTTAGAATATGTTGCACAATCGTTTTTATTTAATATTTCGATAGAATATTGAAAAGAATTTCTTTTTTGAATACAATGAAATGGGTCTTATATACGTGAATCACTTGAATTGAATTGCGATATTAAAGAAGGATATTGCAAATTTTATAGACGAATACAGCAGTCTTGTATCATTTCATTGGATCAAATAATTTATATCGAAATTATTGAAAGAATTTGTAATTTAATTTTTAATATTTCAGTAATTTAACAATATAAAATTGAATTTTACTCTCAAAAGTATCCAAATTTTAATTTTTTTTTTTAAGCAAATTTCTATTTTTCGTAAATTTACTTACTATATAATAATTTTGGTACGTTTATTCTATTTAATTTTTAAAGTAAAACTTTCGGAATAAATTTTCTTATTTAAAATAATAAAAATTAAAATTATAAAGTAAAATCTGTCATTAAAAAGTTAAAGAAGATTTTTTTTTTCTTTTAAATACTAATATCCTTTTCAGTTATTCTGTTCCTTTTTTATTCATAACTACACTATATATATATATATAAAATATTCCTTTTTATTTCTATAAAGAATATAAATATAAGTAATTACATTTTATAAAGAGTAAAGTAAAAAGTTTGTTTGTAACCAGCTTATAAAGTTTATAAAATAAAAATACTAAAACCCAAGTTAACGAACATTTTAATAGTTTATAGAAAAAAAGTTACCATGGATACAGAAAGAAGAAAGAACATTTTTAGTTTCATATAAAATTATGTATCTTCATTTTCTTATTCTTATTATAATTATTCTTTTTGTCTTTTAAGAAATTGTTGAACAATATTATGAGTATGATTATGAATGATGGAAAAAAGGATCAAAACTTAAGAGCATTAAGCGAAAAAATATATACTACTAAATGCAGTAAGCGCGAATCATAGAAAAATTAAACCAAAACGGAAAAAAATGATCCACAAAAATTTCTACCATCTTTTTTTGTTGTTGTTTGGTATATGTATAAAAAATCTAGTTTATTAGAAATGATTTTTACATATACATATACACACAAAAAAAAATATGAAGAGAAATCCTTAAAAGCTTATGGATTAAAATTAATGAAAACTGTGGATAAATATGAAAAAGTTTATTTTTTTTTATAAAAATATAATGAACTTAAGTCAAAATTTTTCAAAAAGATTATTGGAATGAGGTTAAAAGTCTTTAATAAAAAATGTAATGATACTTTAATGTTATATTAATTATATATAAAAATTCTAATATTATCCCTACACTACACGATGGAGAGAAATTGAAAGTTGTTTATATTTCAAGGCAGTTCTTGTCTCCTTGTTGTCAAATGAACAGAGCAGATCAATTTTCATTATTTTATAGTACTTTTTTTTACGTCTAAGAGTTAACAGAAAATCTAACAGTTTAGATAGACAGCAGTCATCCCAGACATTCCAAATCTAAACACTACCCTGCACTGTTTAATTATAACAGATTTCTAAATGATTAAATTAATCAAAATTTTATGAAGTAATTATTATTATTTATGAATATTGAACAACATCATTAAAATATTATGTCAACCAATTCAGTAGAAAGTTTTTTTGTGTACACAATGTTGGCGTAAAATTATATAATGAATTTTATATATAGGTAAAAAAATAATTATTTCTCTAATTAATTATTGCCTTTGAGACTTAATTAAAATTTTCATTCAAATATTTTAAAATAATAATAATTTATTAATCCTTTTGCTAAATAAATTAGCTAATAAATGAACACCTAAATATATGCAATCATTTTATATGTACATAGTAATATTTTATAGTTATTGAAATTTATATCTACTTTTCTTAACTAAAGGTGATTTCTATCTGTAAGAATAAAAATGAATACATTATTTTTGACTATGAAAGTGGATAATCATTTTCTCAGATACAAACTTTCCTTTACAAAGTATACAAAAAAACTAAGTTAGTACTTTGTATAATATTAAAATTCAAACAACTCCCAAAGTAAGCTGAAAAACACTTTTGAAGAAACTAATTATAAGATCCACTATAATTTTCTACTACAAATACAACACCCAATCCTTTTAAAATAATGTCAGAAGAGAAATTTCTTGAATATAACTCAATTGTTTTATTTATAAGTATCATTTTGAAAATCATCGCATATACAAACTAATAATAAATGAATCTTCACACTTCACTTTAACATTTTCTTTTACAATGTAATTTTGTTGTTGTTGTTTTATTCCCAAGGATTTATTAAAATATAAAAAATTGAATAAGATTTTTTTTTAACAATTATTTTTCACAAAACTCATGAATATAGAAAAAGGAAAATGAAAATGAAATAAATTCAGAATTGTACTTTTATGAAATGGTAAGAAAAAAATCAATTGTACTTTGCAAGAAAAAAAAAAGGATATATGAAGTGCATATATGTCCTTTACATCATATAAAAAATTTCTTACAAGTATAAGATTATAAATTAATATTATGTGTTATCCAATTAAATTTATTTTGAAGATGTACGAAATCTTAAACACGGTTATAAGCATAAAATGAAAGGTACAAAAAACTAAAGGTTCTTTACCTAAGGAATTTTTATATATATTTTCAATTCAATTCAAGGTTTTTCTTTTCTTTGTATAAGTATATGATTTTCTTTTCATTATCTTTATTTGAAAAGAAAATTGCTTATAAAATTATGATATACAATGAAATGAAAAACTACACTATATGCTATTTTCGGTTTGAAAAGAAAAGAAAAAGCCAACAATTTTTTGTTGTATTGTGGATGGAAATATTTTGGTATAAAAATCATAAATACATTAACTTTTTACTTTCTTTTACATAAAATATTTTTATTTTTTTGATTTCTATTTGGTTTTTTTCTTTCTGTTTGTTGTTATCCTTTTGTAAAAAATAGAAAATTGAATATGTATTATAATATTTATATATATATACAACAATGAAGAAGTACAAAAAGTACTCTCAAAATTATATACAAAAAAAAATATATAATAATAATAATCCTTTTATAAAAAATGCAATATATATAAAAAAAAGAATGCTTTTTTTCGAACAATTTGAGTAAGAATACTGAGTAGGGTTTTTAATGAATAGAATCTTCTAAAGTCTTATGGTAGACATGGAAAGTTTTAAAGAAGGCGGAGAAGTGTGTATATTTATAGTGCTGCAACAGCAACTAACAAAAAATTTTGTTGAAGATATTTTAATATAAAAAATATGTAGAAAAAATTTTTTTACCTGTAAATTTTTGTTAAAAACTTTAAGAATTTTTGTTTTGTTTTAGTATATGTTCTTTGATTGTCTGAAGAATTTTATGTATAGAGTATAGTGTATTAATCGGGAAGGGGATTGGATGGATAATAAAAAGAAATAAAATAATACACAATGTCCTTGGAATATTGTTGGCTTTTGTTCAACAACAACAAACAAACAAAAACTATGAATTTATTTAGTGTTTTGCCAATGTCTGACGCTTTCGTATAATATTAAATTTCTTTTTTCCTTTTTGAAAATTTTAATTGAAATATTTTTAGGTATGAATATATATTTTTAGATTGTTTCTGTTCATTTACCATTTTTTTTATTATTATGAATTATTTAAATATAGCCTCTGAGCAAAAATGTATAATTATCATATTGCATATATTTAGGGGTCATGTTATATTGGTGCTAAAGCTTTAAAATTACAAAAAAAAAAAAATATTTTTAGGCATATTGTAGAGTTGGTTAAAATTTAAATTTTTTTATTAAATTTGAATATAATTTGGTTGAATTTTTCAAATTTAAAATAATTTAAAAAAAAAATTGTTTTTTTTTTTTTAAATTTCTAAAAATATGCAAAGAAGAATATATTTTTGAATATTATAGATTGAAATATAACCACATATTTTTCGTTTTATTATTTAAATTTTGTAGAAATTTGAAAATTGGTAAATTTAAATTTAATGAAATTTTTTTTTTGATGATTAAAATTTCATTGGGAAATTTAAAATTTGACAGTTTATAGATTTTATTGATAATTTTAATACCTAAAATTATGCAACAACAAAAAAACAAGATTTTATGATTTTCATGGAAATTTTAATTTGAAATTTAATCATATATAATTTATTCAATAATTCAATAATCAATAAATAGATTTAAAAATAGTTAAAAATTAATTTAAATATTTTTTTTTCATTATGCGGCGCTTAAATAAACGATTTTTTTTTGTATAATCCTTGAAAAAGCCTTTTATATAGTACATATATATACACTTTTTAAAAATTTAATTTCTTAAGTGTTTTTTTTTTTTAAACTTAACATGGAATAAAACCATAAAAACATTTAAAATTTTAATAAACTTCATAAGTTTATAGTAATGATCGTCTGGTATATAAAATTTCCTACAATAATATTTAACTTCATACAAAAATTATGAAGTTAATTTTATTTTTAAATAAATTACTAATAAAAAATCATTATAATTATTAATAACATAAAAAAATGTAGAAACATAATATTCTTTATCAATATTACTGAAGGTCAACATTTCCATTTATTTTCTTTCAATTTCGTTATTTTTTATTTATTACCAACGATTTTAGCGAAAAAAAAACAACAAAATTCTGATTTAAAAAGAAGCAAAATTAATGAATTTCTAAAAAAAAAAAACACAAACATTTTTTTTTTATCACCTGCTGTGTAATAAGAATATTTCTATTAATTTATATTAATCATTTTCAGGCATAGCTTGTACATGAATTATAATGATATTAAATTATCTCAAAATTTGATTTAAAAAAAATACAAATTTACATACGTATTTATTACAATCTAAATTCGACTAAACAGCAATTATATTACCATACCACAAAAAAAAATTAAAAGTAATTTAAAAAATCACATTAATACCAAATGATAAATTACCAAAAAAAAAAAATGAAATTTATTTAAATTATTATGGTTAATATTATTATATCGTAACCGCCTAATTTAATGCAATTACATTTCGTAATGTTATTATATCATAGACACCTACTTTTATGCAATTACATTTTGTATACTTAAAATAGGCAATATATGTTAATTTAAGTAGTTTATATGTATATATATATATATCTTTAAACTTTTTCTTGTTGTCTTTTCCACCACAATTATTTTGAATAAATAAAATATATTTCTCAATTTACAGAAAATATTTGCCTGT
Source organism: Empis stercorea (assembly GCA_949752835.1). Taxonomy (NCBI): domain Eukaryota; kingdom Metazoa; phylum Arthropoda; class Insecta; order Diptera; family Empididae; genus Empis; species Empis stercorea. The sequence continues at coordinate 11,733,338 of OX457087.1, forward strand.
TTTTTTTGGAAATATAATTTAAAATAAACAAATCAATTTTACGAAAAAAACACAGAAAAGTAAGAAAACTTCTTGAATAAATTATATTGTGTACACCTGAATATTTTTTTTTTGTTTGAATTATATAATTTTTTTACATGGGAAATATTCGACAAATGTTTATTGCTTTGTAAATACACCCAAAATGAAAATAAAATAAACCATCCTAGATGAGTTATATATAATCTTTTGCACGTATATTGTATTTACTTCGAAAAAAAAAAATATAATAAAATTCAATTATTGCCATGTCCCAAAGCAATTTGAATAAATCATATCCAAAAACTAAAATTCTATATAGTAAAAATAATATAGGCTAAATTTTTGGACTCATCCCTTATTTTACGCAGTTTGGAAAACAAAAACAAATTTATGTATACAAAATGAAATATTATCCTTTAAAAAAATTATATATAAATATATTCTAAAAATATAATATTAAAATGATAAGTAAAGCATAAAATTCAATTTAATATTTTTTACACGTGCGACAATCTCACAACTAGACAATTCTTATTTAGCATATGTTCCAAAATTTACGTTTTGTTTTTTATATTAGATTTAAGTTTAACTAAAATGTAAAAAAAATATTGTTTTCTTTTAATTTTTGGTATCATAAATACCTAAATACCTTGTTAGTCCTTAAAAAATATTTTATTCTATAGATAGAAAATTGAAAAATATTGTAAATTTATTCTGGTTGAATTTTAGTTAAAAGATTGGTTAGATAAAAAATGATAAATTGATAAATGATTATTTCATAAATATTATAGGCATAATGTCGCGACAATAAATATAATATCGAGGCAATATTATTCTATTATGAAATAAACCATTAAATCAATTTAATTCAAATAGCAAAAAAAATATTGCAAAATAAATTTTTGAAAAGTATATAAAATGCCATTAATTTTAAAAACCATTTAATTGCTATTGAAAATTGAAATAGAGAAAAGCAATTAATTATGTGAACTTGACAAAAAATAAATCCAAATGATTTATTGATTTTAATTGCATTTTTTTTTTTACATTTATTTTCGGTATTTTGATTTTCGCTTAATTAAAATCTTTTGAATCTACAAAATCATAAATTGATTTTATAGTTAAAGGTTTAAAAAGTAATCTGTTTTATTAATTGCATACTATATGGATCTATTATATATCTATTTTGTCCATTAATTGGAGATAAAAGTTGGAAATTGGTCAAAAAATTTGCAAAATTTCAGTTACTATGAAACGTTTTTTTTGGATACATATAATTTTTATATCAATTTCTTTGTATAATCATATTTTTTTTTTACCTTTTCAACTTTTTTACTCTCTCAAATTGAAGTGTCATTCAAATTCTATTCATGTACGTTTCATAATAAGCACAATCATATTTTTTTCCCGGAAGAATTTATATTTTTTTTATGTATAAAACAAAATTAGGTATAAGAAGAGTAATAAAGCTTTAGTTAATTTAAGGATCATAGAAATATTTTCACTTTTTTTAGAAGAAATATCTATGATATTAATAAAAAAAGTTTTTCAAGAAAATATGCTGATAAATTTTGATCATTTTATTAAATTATTTTGAATAAATGAACAAAAATTTATACATAAATTTAATATTTAGTTGAATTCAACTAAAATTGAATTTAGTTGAATAAGAATTTGATTACAGAGTCATTAAAATCAGTGTAACTAATTATAAAATTATGTAATGAGACAATAATTGTAATATGTAACGATATATAGAAATTAATTTTAATCCATGCTAAATTAATCATAGTAATTGTTAAATATAATTTCAAAATCGTAAACTGTCTCGTGTTCATTTTCGACTGTAAATAAAATATCATTGTTGCGACTTCAAATTCGCATTCTTCACAATCCTTTCTATTTATCAACTCAACATTTAACAAACACTTAAATTTCTTTAACAAATACTTTATTATTATTAACATATATCTTTTTCTCAATTTTCCTTTATATGTATTTATATTTCGGAAGCTTATTTTTTGCGTTGATTTGTATTTATTTGTAAAAAGGATATTTATGTGACATGAAATCTACATATGTCCTTATTAAATTGGGATTTAAATTTAAAATATATAAAATGTACAGTCGTTATATTTACTATATACCTACGGAAGGATAAATAATATTAAATTGAGATATAAAATTGTCAAGTATAAAAATCTAAAGTGTATTGTATACTTGAAATATAATGTTTATTCTTTTTCAACTATATGTTGATGATGATGATCCCTTTTGTGTTCTACGAAAAAAAAAATTAATGTCGAAAACAACATAGTCAAGTTGAATGTTGTGTTAAGGAGATTTTTTTTCGTTTCTTTTTCTTAGAAAAACGATAAGAAAGATTAAATTTTTTGGAAATATAAATTTCAATAATTTTATATTTTTGTGATATTTTATTTTTTGAATTTATTTTTAAGAAATAAATCTAACAATTATGATTTTGTTGTTACCCTTAAAAAGTAAATAATTTTCAATGTTTTGTGTTTTAGAAACAATTTTAATTAAATTTCTAATAATTTTTTAATTGAAAAATTTCTAATAATATTTGTGTATACACACGCAGAATCACACAATTTATAGTGAAGTGACAACGATTTCAAATCGCATGCTATTTTAACATTTATTTGAGTTCTAATTGAACATTATTTTTATCATAATTTTATCTATACGTATATCATTTTCAGGTCTTGTATAATTCAAATCTGTCTTTCTTAATTCAAATTTATGGTTTCTCAAATCAAATTCTGTCTTTTCCAACAATTAGTTAATATTTTTGAGTAATTTTGATTATAAAATTTCGAATTCTAGAAATACTCAACAAAAATCTTCATAGTCTATTATGACAATTCTATGAAAATTATAAATATTTAGTTGTCCTTAATTTTTTGAGGGTTTTTCTATATAAATTTAATCTTAAATTAATATCTCTCGAAAGTTTATCCCATCCGATTAAATGACAAACTCCAAAAAAATTCAATTAAATTAGCTTATCAATTTTTTTTTTTCAAATATATTATAGAATATCCCATAGAGGTTTTCCCTATTTGAATTCATCCGGGAAATATAATAATCATTTAAATTCAATATGAAAATATATATAAAATTTGAAGAAAATCTTTTAATAATATATTTTATCTATTCCTTTATATATATGTATGTAAAACATTTTTGTTAAAAAGACATTAAATATTTATAAGTCCTGATGAAAAATGTAACTATAAACAAACTTACAATGTACAAAAAGTATTATATATATAATATATGTAAGCAACAATTTCATTTCAAAATATTATTCTGTCATGGAAAATGAAAAATGATGTTAAAAAAACTTTGTTTTTTTTTGTTCTCCCTTTAAGTCCTTGCAACGATATATATCCCAAATGTGTTTATAGCAAATCCTTTATACACATATACAATTTAAATCTAAACATATATATGTATTTATATATATATATTTTAGATTTTACTTAAATTACGTGATGTGTTTTGGTGGCTTGTCAGCATAAAATATTGAAAAAAAAATTCATTCTTATATGTGTTAAACAAATCGTAATTATTACTGCTTTCCCTCAAAGAATTTTTTTTTTAATATTATTACATAAATTTCACTCTTTTTTTGTTGTTTATGCTCAAAAAGAAAGGATAAATTTGCTTTAAAATTCCTTGAAGTTGAACAAAAAACAAGAAAATCTTTTACTTTTCTTTGCGCGTAAAATGATATGATAAATGAGGGTGCTAAAAAAAAGTGGTGCGTATTATACCATAAATGATGATACCTGTTGTTATTTTTACAACAAAAATTATGGTAAAAAATAATTTTATCTACATACTCGTATATCCTTGTAATGTGTTTTTTCTGTTCATATGTAATTAATCACATAAATGTGTAGTGTAAAAAGCATGAACAAAAATTAAGGATATATTATTCTTATTTGTTTTTTGTTTTGGAAAATAAATTATTTTTAATGTTGAGTGACTAGAATTTTTAAAGGTAACATTTTAAATGATATGTTAATTAATAGTAATTTATTTTATTTGAATAGTTTAAAGGTAAATAAGGTTAAAAATTAAAATAATAATAATATGTAATTAAATATGGTATTAATAAAAAACTTATATATTAATTTAAATGTAAATGATTTATACAATTTGACTTTTTGAATGTGAAATATTATTTATGTTTAATTTCGTTTGTATAAGTTGTTACACTGTTGGAAATTTTTTTCAAAATTATACTTAATAGAATTTTAGGAACGGTTACAGGCCACTTACTATTACGTAAGCACGCCGCAAGATGAAGACTGACAACACAGTAACCCTTTGCAGGGGAAACGATGGAAAACATTTGTGCCACTATCCATCTCTATGTAGTAGAAGATTTAAAAATTTTGGTTTTTACCTTGAAGGAAACGTAATTGAAGTCAGTAGTGAAAAGCCTGCTAAGCTGGCTAATTTTATGAAAGAGGTACTTTTCGTAAGGGGGTATAAAGGACCCCATGGTCTAAGTACGAGGCATGGCCGGTCTATTCTACCCTTCTCAAACCAAACAGCCAACCAATAGAATTTTTATATATTAAATTTTTATTAAGAATTTTTAAATGTTTGTATAAGTTGCAAATGGATAATTATAATTTTTTGGGCTTTATGAAACAATATTTGTCAAAAAATAATTAAAAAGGATAATTAATTAATAGCTTATCATTTTTTATCCTATCCCTCCTATCCCTCCATTTTCTGATGTGTTGCAGTTAAGGAAGTGTTTTTCCAATTATTTTCCTACTATATAAGTAATATAAAATAATATTTCTCTATAATTCCAACATATTCAAAAAAAAATTAATCTCATATCTATACATAAATAATTTTCATAAATTTCACTAAATTTTCAAAACTGTGTACCATTGAAAATTTAATTAAAATTTCAAATTTATTTATTTTTGGTTAAATATTATTTTAGTACGGTATAAACAGCAAATTTATTGGTAAAAAATTTTATAATTGAAAATTTGATTGATTTTATTCAATATTTCTATAAAAAAATGATTATAGGCTTTTTCTAATAATATTATTAGAACTTTGGTATTTTACTAATTACAGAAAATTCAATAAAGAATAAATTTTGATAAAAAAAAAAATATACTAATTTTTAAAATATATTTTAATTAGTTTTGAAAATTAGAAATTATTAATTATTGATTTTATTTTATGTTATATATAGTTTTTATTCGACACAGAAAAAAAATTTAAAAAATTTTTTTTTCGTTGCGTGTCATGTTTGAAAAAAATAAAGGAAATAGAGTTATTAATTGAAATATATTTCATTAATATAATTAAATTAATTAACCTAATTTGATTTTTTTCAGAAAAAAAATATTTGGTTAATTAAAAGATAAATAATAAATTGAAATTGATTTTTCAAAAATTCTTTATTTTGTAATGTAATGTAATACCACTAAATTGAATAAGTAATCTTATATCTTAGTTAATTTATGATGAATATTGAAAATTTTTGTTTTGAATTGTGTGGATCAATTTTAAATTGTGTGGATCAATTTTATTTGATGTTGAATTTCTTTCAGTTTTTCAGTTAGTGATAGTGATTACTTTGAGTTTCATCTAGTAGATTTTAGATAGGAAACTTTTATAGTAAAAAAAAATAAATAAATAACAGATTTATCATTAATACTTTGAATTTAAATTTACTATTTTATAAAAATTTTTCTATCTTCCACAATAAATTTAAATAAATTTGAAATAGAAATTCTAAATTAACAAAATCTTTAACTTTTCACAGAAACATTTATTGATATTTGTATATTTAACTTGAATTACACAATTATCCTAAAAATACTTAAACTAAGTCGTTCATTTGTATCCTTTTTTGCGTTAAAAGAATTCTTTTTTTTTTCGGTTTTTCCAATTCCAACACAAGAATAGAAAATTATCTTTGTTGAACAAAGATTTTCAAATATTCCTAATACAATTGATAAAAAAAAATTATGTTTAAAAACAAATACATGTAATATGTATACCACAAAGCAAAATGTTCGTCCTTTGACACAAAAAAATTTTTAACAAAGAAAATTTATCCTTATTGGAATTTTTTTTTTATATAAAATTCAATTCTCTTTTTAACAATTTTCGAAACATGTACGTGTGTTTTCTGTTTTTTTATATAATAGAAAATTGTATTCAAATTCAAAGAGAAAATTCTCAATAGAAAAATGTTTTTATATGATCGTATTCGAATGTACATATATCCTTTTTTTTAATGTAAATACAAAATTCAGTATTTCTTGAATATTGGAATATATTTGATAATTTTTGAGCTTTATAGGAAAAAGTGATTATTTCAGTTTGTCTGGTTGTTGCTGCGTTTCTTTTAAGATCTATATAATTAATATTACATTCAAATTGGAAAAAAGTATTGATGAAATTACTATACTGGTTCTTGTATACAAGCAAATTAAGAATATAAAAATTAAATTTTCTTGTAAAAAATTGTCTTCAATGTATTTGCATAAAAATTCAATGTATTTGCATTATACTTTAGAGACACTTAGAGTTATTAAGGAAGAAATTTTGAAATATGTCAAACCCTTTTCTCAAAAACTTGAATAAAAAGTAAAGAAAATTTCACGTATAAAAGTTTAATAATTTTTTTGTATATTCCTTAAGTGAAATTTATGTAATTCAAAATCAAAAATTGTAATTTTCTTTAGTGTTATTAACTGCCTTGTCAATTATATTTTGTTTCTGTATAATATCAGAGCTACAAGATGATTTAATCAAAAATATAATTTATAATGTTTTTAGAAGTAAAATTTTACTTAAAATTTACACAAAATAAAAAATCGTTTTATGCTAACTATTTGAAAACTTTCCATTGCAATGATAGTTTTTTCTTGACATTTATAATGTTAAAATGTAATTTCTCTGAAATAAAGATAAAATTTTAGTTAACATGAAAGCAAAAATCAAAACTTTTCGGCGACACATGATAAAACTGACATATTTGGTAATTTAACTGACATATTTGATAAAATGCCCCATGGTGCATGGCATATCCTAAAAATACTATCTAAAAATTCTAATTTTTATCTTGATACATTTTCATTTTTATACGCTTTGGGTATTATTGTCTTTTGTGTACAAAAATTTGTGTACATATATTTTTTTTTGTAAATTTTCTTAGCAACAAACAAACAAAAAAAAATGATAAAAAACGGATTTTGGTTATTTGGTTTATTTAAAATTGTTTTGTGTATTACATATTATTGTATATAATATTTTTGCATCAATATTTTATTTTATTATTTTGTTAATATTATTGACTTGAATATTATTTATATATAAATTTTGTTTCTTTTCTTTCCTTTCTGTTTTACCTGTTGTTTTTATCGCCTTCAGCTTCAAGGTAAAAAAAAAATTGAATGTAATAATTTTTTTTGCCTCAAAATGGATATATTTCTTCGGAAGGATATATATATGCAAAATATTTATAACAATAAATATAGAGAGACACAGTTCCAATAAATACATCCTGTGTTATATATTTTGCCCATGGGAATGTAAAAAAAAGGGTTTATATTTCTTGCCTTTATTTATCGTATATATAAAATTTTTTTTTGTATAATATCAAGAAAAACGGATGTTACACCATAATTTTCAAATTGTCATACGAATAAATAATTCCTTTTTGCTTTTTTTTTTTTATAAAAAAATACATAATTTTTACATATGTTATTTTTCACAGATTTTCAATTTTTCGTATAATATTTTAAATGATTTTGTTTTGTTTTAGTATTTTTCGGTTTCAGTGAAAAAAGAGGATCAAAAATTAAATTGAAAAATAATTTTATATTTGTGAATCTTTAATTTTTGAATTTATACTGTCTTTTTTTTTGGCAAATTTTTTTTTTTATATACAAAAATAATTTTTTAAAAAAATATTAATTTAAATTTAAATTTAATATATTTAATTTATTATATAACGTAAAAAAATTTTTCTAACTGAGAAACTTTAATTTAATTTCGTTAGTTTTAATATGGTCCAATTAGTTATTACAAAAAATTATTAATTTTAATTTTTTTTTTTTGGAAAATTTTCATTCTTAAAATAATATTTCTATAATAATTTATTTATAATTTAATTAAATTTGTTTTGAATTTAATATTATATGTATAATTTATTAGTTTTTTCATACCATTGTGTATTCAGAGTCTAAAGAGTAACGTTTTGTATAAACCGAAGATTATAGGATATCAATATTTGATGTACCATTGCCAGTTGTTCGAGTTGTTTTAGTAATATTTGTTGTATGTAAATTACGTGGCTCAAATGGTGGTGGTCGACCACACCAAACAACCTAAAAAAATAAATAGTAAAATTTAATGAAATATTAATAAATTATTGTATATTGCATTGTATGTTTCATCTTTTTTGGGAAAAAGATATATCTAAAAAATTGCATTGTAAATTTGATAATTTTTAGGGAAAGTTAATTTCCAGTTAAGATAATTTTTTTGATTCTTTAAATTTAAATTATATGTATATATTTTTTGTTGTAATACAAATTTTTTTTCGAATGGTTTAACAAATTTGCATATATTTGGAAATAAATTCAAAAAATTTCATTTATTAACCAAAAACCCTGATTAACGATGCATTTTTCCATTTTTCCAAATTGAATTGTTTTTGGTATACCATAGATAGTATACAGTATACTTCTCCTTGATTGCATAACATAATTTCTTTACTATATTGAAATTATTATTTATGAGCTTATTTTTCTATTCCGGAATTTTGTATCCTTATGGCAAATAATTCAAATATATTTTTCTACAAGTTAATAAATATACTGATTTATTAACTTTTAGAAAGAAATATATAAAAATTGCATTTTGCAGAAAAATATTTCTTCAACAAATATTAGAAATAATGTTTTATGTATAACTATTTAATCATTTTAATTTATTTAATTCCAATAAAAAAAATCTAACAAATTATATTTTCTATTATATAAATATCAATTTTATTAATTTATATTATTATGTATGCATTTCCAAAACCATTTATATTTCCAAAATGCCAACAGACAAACTTTTAATCTTATATATTGTAGTAAACAGCATCTTAAAAAAAACATTCATTTTTTTCCTATTAGAGTAGAGCAATGCTTTTAAAAGCATCCAATAGAATAGCATCATCATCAAAAACCACAAAACTAATATCATTTTCCATTAGTTTTTCTGGTATATACTTAAAAAAGTTTATTATTTTTGTGTGTGTGTGGTTGGTAATTTAAAATAATGGATATTCCTGGTGGTATGCAATTAGTGAACACAAGAACATATTATAGATTCAAATTGGTATATATATGTACTTGAAAATTGCACTTTTCTTTCTTTAATAATAAAGTATATTTTTCGTCCTTTTTCTAGTTCAACTTTATTATGATATTATTGGGTGGTGATGGGGCGGATGATGTATTTGTGTTCATATATGAACTTTGAACATTATGGTGTATTAAACAAAACTTCTTTTGGAGAATAAGTTTTACTCTTTTATAAAATGTGAATTAATCATGATTCATTGTTATAAAATGCATTACAATGTAATGATAGTGCAATAAATATTGTATAGATATGAAATTGTCTAATGAATTTGAAGTAGAGTTTTAAAATATTTTGAAGAATTATTATTTTATAGATGCATTTGTAATGTTTTTGGTTGGTGAATGGTTCTACAAATATTAAATATCATGATTTAAAATTAGTTGGGAAAATTAGTTTCCTTCCAAATTAGATATACTTGAATAAGAATGACAAATATTCAAGGATCATTTTGACTGCAATAGAGAATAACTTTAAATGGTTTTTTTTTTGTTAATTTTATAGGAAAAAAATGTACAAAAAGTAATTAAAATATAAATTTAAAATATTTTTTTGTATATAAATTAAGATTGTTATGGTATACTTAGAAAATTTTAGAAAAATTTATTACTTTTAGTTATTTTTTGGTTGTTGTCTTGTTGAACAAATTAATTTTGGACATGGTTGAATAAGTTTCATATTTTGTTAGATAAATAATAGAATTATTATGTAGTTATATCAGTCAGGGAGATTAGAATGAAAGATATGGACTTACAGGGTTAGGAATCTCTCTGGTATTTAATTTTATAAAGAAATTTTTGAAATTCAAATTTTGGTGTATAATAAAAATGCATAGAACTTTTAATTTTTTTTAAAAAAAATCCATCAAATATTTAAATTTGTTATATTTTAAAACGAAGTCATGCAATTTTGATTGAAGACTAATTGAGTATATTGTTCATTACTAATGTAAATTTACTAATTTGGGTAAAACTTTTTCTAAGAAAATTATGTTATCTGACAAACTTTATAAATTATGTAGAAAATCTATACCCAAAATTAAACAAATTTCATAGATTTTAGGATTTTTATTCATATAAAATTGTGGAAAGTAGTAAATTTTCCATCTTCTCAATAAGAATTTTAATTTCTTCAGCATGTGCTGCTATAGTATAATTAAAGATAAATCTTTTATCAACACAAATTTATTAAAATTAACAGAGAAAAATGCAGTCGAATTATATAAGTGAAAATTAGATAATTAAATCTACAGAATTTTAAAACTTATCAGAAAAAAGTTTTAAGATTGCTCAGAAAATTGAGAATTACTCTTTGATTTCATGGTTTCAATGGAAGCAAATTCCATCCCTTATTGTAATTAAAAAAGTCATTTAATAAATAAAACTTATAAAAGCATACATAGTTTTTTTTTATTGTGAGACCATATTTTTGTTTTAAACTTCACTGCAATGCATAATATAATAATAATAAATAATATGTAAAAACTTTCTTTTTTTTTGAAAAAAAAAAGGATATTGCATGACTAAAACTAATGAAAATTAAATTGTCAAAATTTAAAAAAGTTTCAATTATTTTTTAAATATTAGTTTTCATTATAAATATACAATTTTTTTTTTCAAGTTTTTTTACATTGTTGAAACTAATAATAAAATTTGTTAAAATATTTTTTAAGCAAAAAACTAAAATTGGTAAATAAATGCCAAATGCTTTTATTTCCAATCCAATTAAATAATAAAATTTCTTTTACATATTTATGTTATATTTAATTTTGTAAATTCTAAACTTAAATTTTCTTCAAGTATAAATAAAGTTTGTACTATATAGTTTTTTGAGTCACAAAAAGCTTTCACATTTGTCTGATATTTTGAAAAATGAATTTAATTTAATTTTTCATAAAATTAATAATTTAATTGTTAAGTAAAACTTTTAAATTTGTTTTAATTAATTAAATTAAATTTTATAAAATATATTTTGAAATATATAAATAAATAATAAAAAATTTAGTTTAGATAAGGGTTCATTTGTTTTTCATTTGTTTATAAATATTGAAAACTATTTTTTAATTAATTAATTTTTAATTGAATTTTAAATATGAAAAAAAAAACTTTTCATCTCAATTATAATATAAAACGAATCAACATTTAAATTTCCCATGAGGGTTGAAATAATGGAAAATAACTTATGTTTGAATAATCATATAAAAAAGGTCCTTTATGTAATATTATATATATAAAGTAATTTAATATATATATAATTTATAATATTCATAAAATTTCTTAGAATTTAAAAATTTGTTGAAAATATAAATTGTAATGTTAATAAAAATATATATTACAATAAACTTTAATGAATTTTTAAATAGTTTTCTTAGAAACTAGATAATTTATTGTTGGAAATTCTTTATTAGTAAGAAATTGTCCTTCATGGAAAGAAAATTGTCCTTCATTATAATTATATTCCCTAAAGGTATTAAGAAGTTTACTTTGAAAAACTCTTCTAATTATCCTTCAAACAATTAAATTTATTACAAAGAAAATAATACATTTTTCGTAATTCTACTTTTCTGGTATCAATCACTGGTATCAATACTATTTTTATTATTAAATATTAAAGTCACGTTTTTTTCCCAGAAATACCTACTGTAGCAATGATGCTTAGACTATTTAAATTCAAGTACTGCAAACGAAAGAACAAAATCCTTAAAAAATGTTCAAATTGACAGTTAAATGTGTAATCAGATTAAAATTTTCGAAATGTATATTCAAATTTTTGGTTTATTAATTTTATTTACTAAAAATATTGAGAGGAATTAAATTGATTGAATTTTGCTAACAACAAATATCCTTTTTGTTTGTATGTATGGTGTTTTTACGTTGTCAAAATAAATCATTTTTTATATAGTAAATAAAAATTCTAAAATTAAAATATTTACCTTTCTGAATGCCTTTCGGAAATTATCTGATAAAAATGCATATAAAATTGGATTTATACATGAATTTGTATAAGCTAAAACGTGTGCAACAATTTGTATTATTACTGTAATATTTGAATTTCCATATAATTCTAAAGATTTTAGCACCAAAATTACCTGAAACGAAAAGAAAAAAAAAAAACGATTATAAAAATTTAATAATATTCGAAAAACACAAAAACATCTTTAAATTCTTTTAAGAAGATTTTGTGTTAACAATAATTTTTCAATCTTATAAGCTTTATTTTTTTGTTCTTCTATATTTTAATTTTTTGTAAATATCCTCTTAAGGATAAAGGATCACAAAAATTTACAGGCGTGAAATAAGATTTTATATTTTTTTATGGTTCTTTTTTTTTTTTTTGTTTAACTTAATTTTGAGTTTGGGGAACGATTGAGAAAATTACGATTGTAAAATAAAAAAAAAAATGTGACAAAATTTTTAACTATATGAGATGTCAGCGTAAAATTTAATCGATATTTTTTGGTTATTTTTTGGTGTGTTGAGATTTATGTGTGTTGGTATTAAGGATTCCATTTTAAAGTGCTTTTTTTTGTCTAAGGTTTACCCAAAATAAGAAATTGTAAAAAATGAATAAAAAGAATTATTTTTTATATTATGTAAAATTTTGGCAATTCTATTGTGAAACGTAAGTCGTTTTATTTTATTTTATCACAAAAATATTTGTGCGATATAGTTCAGTTTTATGGATAAAAAGGAGATGATGTTTTTTTCAGTGTTCTATAAAAAGATATATTTTTGAAAATGAATTAGGATAAGAGTTTAACGCGCTTGGTTAAATTTTTACAAAAGAAAAAACTGTGATAAGCGATTTAAATATTCATAAATATTTAATCGTCCAGAACCAATTAGTGTTAAGCTTGTGTTAGGTATTTTTTGGTCATTGCGACATAGAAAAAGAGAGAAAATGTGATTTTAAAGGAGGTAGATAAGATAGACAGATTCATTTCACTGTTCACGGTAATAAAACAAAAATTTAAAAGGTAACAGAATTAAATGTAATTTAAAAAAAAAACAGAGTGGTACAGTAGTGAATTTCTTCTATATTCATGTGGGTGTAAGTTCAAGTAGTAAGACTTATAATCATTGATTAAAGATTATTAGTCTCAGGTTGAACATTTGATTTGATAATTTGAAAAATAAGTTACAAATTTCATTAAGGTAAATTATAATTTACGACAATTAAGGACATTATTTAAAAAAAACATCTTTAATGTCCTAAAATAGTGATCTATTTCTATGCCTCCCAAAAACTTTTATAACCCAAATAATAACCTACAAGTGTTCAATTGTATAAAACAACAGAAACACTGTCCTTTATCATACTTAAAATAATTTATTACAATTAAAATTTAAAAACTTTATTTATGTACACACACAAATCCTTTAAAATTATTGATTTTCTCTTCATTATAAAAAATATTTCCAAAAAAAAAATCTTTTGGGTTCATTATAAAAAAAAATATTGTATGTTTTCTTGAACTTTTCCAACATAAAAAACATGAACATATAAAATACAGACAAATAAATTATCATGTTTTTCTTTTGTATGTAGTATAATAACAATTTTTTCTTTTATTTCCCCAGATATCATTTCATGAAGGACACACACTCAAACACAAACGCACTTAAAAACACTCACTTTTCTACAACAACAAAAAAATGTCCTAGTTAAGTTTTTTTCTTTTTTTTTTTTTAGTTTTTGTTTTAATTAAAATGAACGCTTCGGGATTTCTAATAATAATTATTATTTTTTTTACATGTGTATATTCTAAAATGAAACATTTTATATATTTCACTCATCCTTTATGAAGATTTAGGACTAAAGTAGAATTTTTTTTTTATTTTCTAATTTTAAAGGGTCGTCGGCACAGCTGGGCAATATTTACTAAATAGAAATTTTTTAAAATGAAGACCCAAAAGTAAAACAAAAAAAACAAACTATTCTAATAAAGAGGATATTTAATGCCGGAAGGATATTAACATAAAAAGTTTTGTTTTTTAAATATTTCCGGTCTACTCCAGACAAGGACGAAAATATATATAGTAATAAACTTTCTATTTTCTGATTTGTGCCTATATTGGAATGTCATTTTTCAAATTGAAGCAGATAAAAACAAAATTAATTTATTTTAAATTTCATTTTGAATTTCATTTGGTATTTTTCAATATATTTTTTTTTTGGAATATCCTTTTTAGGAAAAATATAATTTCCATTGAATAAATCTTCTTTTAAAAACAAAAGTTTTTAAAAGAATTTTCGGTAAATTAATGTTAATCTTTTGGTGGGTATATTTTTTTAGGGGCCAGGACTCTACTGTGTAACACACACAAAAATAAAGAATTAGATACTTACAAAAAAAAAAAAGTTCTTTCGCCTTTTTTTTAATGGTGAAAATTCTTGTAACATTTATCTTAATTTCCTTTAAAGCTTGTTAAACAAAACAAAATTTTTTAAAATGCTTTTCTTCTGTTTTTCTTAAGATTTGAAAATAGGGAAGTATTTTTTTTGTTGTTCCGTTGTTTGTGATCCTTTTTTTTGCATATTCGTTCAAATGAAAATTGTTTAGGGAATTTGTAAGAAATCTTGGAAAAAATTAAATTCATTTTTTTTTTTATGATTATTTTACAGCTTAAAATTTTTTAAGTGGATTATTATTATTTAAGGATTGTATAAAAAAATAATTATTGTATTTGTAAGAAGGATTTTAGATGATGATTTCTGTGTTTTTTTTTTTACAAAATATTTTTTAAGTATTTTGTGTTTTAAAGTGTTTATATTCCGTTAGAGAGGAAATGTTATTGTAACTTTTTGTTATGCGGTAGGGAATTTAAAGAAAAAATTAATATTATTTAGGTCAATTTGAGTTCTTTTTTTTTTAATTCAAAAGAAAAATATTGTTTACAAGTTGAAAGATCATAATTTTTAAGATGAAAAATCAACTTTTACAAAAGCTAAGATTATATGGAAAAGTATGTATTGTGTAGTTGCAGTATTGAAGTTGAAATGAAATCAAACTTTTATGGAAAATTATTGATAATTTTTTATGGTTAAATTATATTGGAAAAATTGATTGATAAATAAAAAGTAAATAAAATTATTTTGTAAAATTAATAATATCATTGAAATGTAAATAATTGATGTTAAATCAAATTAATGAGTGGTTTTTTACTGGTCAATTTTTAAATGATATATATAAAAAATTTCCAATTTTCCAATTAAACAAAAATATACATTTTTAATTTTATTTTAAATCATTCCATTAAATAAGATTTGTTGATGATATGTATATAAAATTCTTAATTTATTTATTATTCATCCAGAAGCAAAACAAATTTAACATGTAGAAAAAAATAAACACAAATTGATAATTAAATTTAATCAGAAAATTGAAATAATTATAATATTAAAAATATATATGAAATCGTTAATTCTGATCGAATTAATATTTGGTCAATTAATTTCTTAATCATTTATCAGATTAATTTGTAAATATTTTTTCGTTAATAATTAATTTTTTTTTAAATTGTGCTGACATTTTGCAAATTGCTTGATTATTTCGAAAAAGTTTGAGATAAATTAAATTTTTTGATTTAACGAGGAATACTGTACTGAGATATTTGCCGTATAAATATGGTTGCATGATAACAAACAAGGATACGTCTACGTTAAAATGTTGGTTTGAAGCTAACTCACATTTCAAATTATACGCCAAATTGAAATTGAGCAGAAAATATTGAAATTCATCATAAAATAATTATTTTATATAAGCAAAATTTTAATGGTTGAAAGAAATCAGCATTTAATTAAAAAAATATTTAAATTTAAGTCATACATTGCCTAGTCTTTTTGAATTAAGTAGCGGAAAATAAGCGATTCAATTTCAATAATTAAATTTAAATTAAAAAAACAATAATTTTATCAACAATTTTGACCTACACCTTATCATGATTTCTGTAGTAAAAAAAAATTAACGTACTTATATAATACTAAACAAATTTTCTATATGATCACGTATTCATGACGACAATAAAAGCGGACACAATTTTTTTTTATAATTAAAAAAAAAATACTAAAGAGCCAACCCCAATCATAATAGGCATATGCAAGCTTATGCAAAGTGTCAAAACTGAACGAATGCATCTTCGTTATGCACTGCCATATTTGTGTCCCAATCCCAACCATAAAAGGAATACGGAAACTTATGGCGTTGTAATTATTTTTTTTGACAATTTTTGTAAATAATAATACAGAATCTCAAAGTCAAAATGAAATTAAATAAAAAACAAACTATTTTTTTATATGTTTGTCATATTTCCGTACGGAACTACGAAACTGATCTTAGTTACATACGGAAATTTGACAATCAAAAGTTAACGAAACGGAGCCAGAGTTAATGTATGTTTGTATATGCACATTATGGTTAGAAGATACGATTTATATGTAATCGTACCATGCATAGAGTTTGCATAAGCCAACGTATGCACATTACGGTTAGCCCTTTACAATTAAATTGTTAAAGTTTCTTGTTTTTTTGTATCTTTGAAAATGTTAAGTTTTACAAAAAATATAAAAAAAAGTTAAATTGTTTTGAAAATATTTTAAACAATTTTAAAGAAAAAAAAACGTTTTTCTTTTTTTCTCTAGTGTCAGCCTTACTCAATCATTTTAGACGTTTATATTCCCATTGCGAATCAATTTATATAGTATATAAATTTATTGTTTTAGTTAGACAATTTAACCAAAGATAATAACCATTTTTTCTTTTTAGTGTTTCTAAAAGATAATTTTATAGATTTTTTCTGTTTCGTTTTATTAAATTTTATGATATTAGAAAATAAATTTTCATTCATTGAGGATGAGTTAAAGTCTTTTAGCTATCATTCAGAAAGAAAGTGAAAGAGAAATAAATTTTTTAACATTTTTGCCAATTCATTATCGAAAATTTATTATGAATTTTTTATATAAAATATTTAAATTTTTTTTGTGTTTAAATTTTTTCGGTTTTTTTTTAAATCATTTTGGTAAAGAAAATTAATAATAATTATGGTTTTTGTGTGTAAAGAAAATTTGTTGATAATGATTTTTTTGTTATTCGTAGCTTTAGCTTAAAAGATTTCTTAAAGCTTAAAATTTAATTAAAAAATTTTTTTTTTAAAACAATTTCGCATCGCAGTGAAGATAATTTAATATTTTAGAAAATTTGTATATTTTTTTGTGTAAATTCATAAGACGAGATTATGTAACAATTTAAGGATAAAGGATTTAATTATAATTAAATTTTGATTGGGTAATTTGGCGGTTAGAAAATTCAAATATATTTCTTTAACTTTAAATTGTTGAATATGTCGGAAAAATTGTTAAAAACTACGTAATGCGAGTCTTAATTTATTTAAAATTTGATTATTGTGTAAGCGCGTTACTCAATCATCTGCTCGAAGGAGGCCTTACCCATTCATAATTTGGAGTAACAATAAGTCTGACTACAATGTACTCTTAAAATTAACACTCAAAAATTTACTCTAACATCCCTTTTCTTGGAAATCGTAAATGTATTAAAGAGAAACTTAAGGATACGGAAAAAATACATTAACCTAAAATTGGACACATGTCTAGGCTTACACATCGTCCTGCTGAGCGAGAAATAAATATGAAAATAATTAAATAATAATTAAATTGTTATTCTTTTACGATTAACAGACACGAGACAGAAATTATTAAGTATATAGAAACTAAGTAAAATATTTTTTAGACATTTTATTTGCAATGTAACCAAAAATTAGAGCAATCAACAGTTCAGTTTTTATGACAGCATATTTCATATAAATTCTTAGAACATGGCGTATGATTTATATTTAATATTTATTTAAGAAAAACAAATGCCTATCATAATTAATTTAACAGAGTAAATCTGGTTTAACAACGAAAAGAAAAATAAATTTCCAATTTATTTTTATATTAAATATATTTAAAATAAATAAATATAATTTAAAATCTCTGCGGGTTATCAAATACACAATAAACCAACCACCTACATCAAAATCATCAAAATAATAATAATAATAATAATAACAGAAATGGAAAATTTATATAATATTTTTTTTAGTTTTCTTTTCATATTTTCATATTTTTCGATATTTTTTATTTATTTTTATTTCGATTATTAAAAAAAAAATTTAAAAGAAAAAAGAGATAAATTAATTTCTTTACAATCCAAAAAAAAATTATTTACTTCAGTTTAAATAATCCTTTATGAAAAAATTTAAACATTATGTAAAAAAAACCAAATTTTCTTACAGTTGTTATTATCCTTTTATTTTGACAAATTGTTATAAACTCACACTACTCTACTTAACATTTCATACAATAATTCAATTTGGATAAAAAAAATATTATTTTCCTATTTAAGGATCAAACAAAAAAATATAACAAGGAGAAAAAAAAAATCAAGAAAAAGGATTTAAAAAAAAAATTAAATAACCATAAAAGAAGTTTATATAATTGTGTGTGTGTTTAATAAATAAATAAATCGGTTTTTTTTTCTTGTTAATGTTAAAGATTTTTTTTAAATCCTTTTTACCACACATAAAACAGAAAAAAAAATGAAAATTTTTAATACTTAGACGAAAATCTACTTTTCTATTTTCAGTTGCTGTTTAAATTACTATATGTACATGTATATGCAAAGAAAATCCTTATTTCTATTCTTAAAAACAGGATAATATTTACATATTTAATATATAAACATAATCATACTTTTTATATACTTGCATAACACAACAATAACAGAAAAAAAAGGATTTGTTATTATTCAAAATATTTGAAAGAAGGAAAAAGAAAATATTTATAAAACCTGTCAAATTGTAAATTGGTTTTAAAGAGTTTTAAATAATAATATCCATTATCAAAAAGGATTTTTCATGTTTTTTTTTTATCTTTCATTTTCTTTTTTTTTTGGGTTAAATAAAAAAAAGAAGATTTAGAAATTTTTTTCTTTTGGTAAATTATTTTTGTTAAATGTAATCTTTTTTAAATAATTTTTAAAGAATTTTAATAACAGAATATACTTAAATGATTAGTATTATCATTTTTTACTTATTATACCGATCTTACTCTTAAATTTAGAGTCTATTTTGAATGAAGCATTTCATCTTTTATGGCATTACAAGTGATATTTGAAGTGACTATAAGCAGCTATTAGTTAATTTTATAAATATAATTTTTCATTTATTTCGATTACAGTGAATTTAGGTAATGATTATTCCTTCATGCACTTCATTCTTTACAAGATTTGATCATGAAATTATTACAGAACTATAATTTAGAATTCAGTGGACGTGATAATGACAGTACAATTGCAATTCTTTTGAATTGGTTATGCAAATGAAAATATTCAAATTCAAATCATATGCAAATTTGTGGATATTATAAATATAAAAGTTTAACTATATAATATTATTCTGAAATTGGAAATATTTATGAATCTGAGTCTATATCAATAATGGACTATAATAGAAAGGAATTCTTTGGTGTGGATAAATAGGACACGTTCCGGAAGATTGTTCAATATAATGTGGTACCAGAATAGAAAAATGAAATCAATATTATGGACGAAAACAAGATAATAATCGTTGAATAAAATTAGGGAATAAATTGGCAGCTGTGATCGCAAAATAACTTATCCTCAATACTCCTTCATTTGTATGATTATTATCCTACAATGTACTATTCTAGCATAGAGTAACAAAGATCTTAATATTGTAGAAAATATTTTTAATTTAAAGGATTGGAAAACGATGTTAAATAAATCAAAATTTAACGTCGTTTTCCATTAAAGATGGAAAACGATGTTAAATTTTAAATAAATCAAATAATAATCTCGACTAAGTCAGCCATAAAAGTCAACCTAATTATTACTATTAATTATACAACAAGAAATATATGTAAAAAATTATCTATAGTAAAAACTAAATGTTATTTTCTATTTTGTCCTCATTTTCATTTATATAAAATTATACCAATTTGTAATTGTAGAAAATTCGTGAAAAAACTAAAAATGAATACCATAAAACTATATGTATAACAAAAAAAAAATAATTTAAGTATCCAATTACATAAATACATACTAAACATAAATGCATAGAAAATGCAATTTAAATAGATTTTTGTGAACAAAATCCTTTTAACATAAATTTAAACTTATAACTTTTAATCCCCTCTTTAAAATGTTCATTATTTGTAAATAGAAAAATAATTATGTTATGTACTTATGTATAAAGGAAAACAACATTTAAAATTGTAGTAAAACAATGGATTTTCTATTTTTTTTTATAAGTATTTGCATTTAAAAATTATTACAGAATTTAGGAAAGTTCAAGTATATAAAAATAGTTTTCGTTATAGAAAAGATAAAACGGAAAAAATAAAAAAAAATAAAAGGAAATTTACATTATTTTTAAGAAGTTCAAGAGATTGTTAGATAATTTATGTACATATAATCGTATAATCTACAAAATTATCATTTTGATTATATATAAATTTAATAAGGATCATTTATTATTTTGTTGTTATTAAAAATATTATGAAAATTATATAAAGGTCAGTTATGTAATCTTTGTAACATTTTTTATTTATTGTAGCAATTATTTCGTTACTGCTGTGCACTTAAACTAAAAATAACAACCAGAATTATATAATGAATATTATTTATCAGATTTGTGAAATAATGTACAACGCGAAGATCAAATATGTTTGCTATGTTTTTCTAAAGATTTTCAATTTGATTTTTTTGTAGATTATAATTTTCATATTGAATTTTTACTAAATTCGTTAACGAAGACCATATACTTTAGGTTTAGGTTTAGGTATTCTAGATCTAGACTACCAAATAAAAATTTGTAATTAAATGTACGCTTTCCATATTGCTCAATTATTCAATTAGTAATTATTCTTCTTCATTTCATTAGGAACCTTTATATTGGTCAAATTTAATCACAATTTTTTTGCATACCTAAATAATGATAATTAACATTGTTAGTCTGTTATTAGTCTGTTGACCAACTGTTAAATTAATGTAAATTAATATGAACTGTTTGATATTAGATCTCAGTTAATTAATAAATAATCCTTCAAATTGCAATAGTAAATAAAATAAATTTAATTTGATATGCAAATAAACATTATTATATAATTTTGCGTTAGCGACATTAAATGCTCATCTAATATTCTCATCATCATTTAAAAAATATCATCTAATTAATTATGTTTATATGTTGCTCAAGGAACCATAATTGTGTAATAAAATATTATCATTTTTCTTCATTAATTAGGGAGAACATTTTTTTTTACTTTAAATAAATTTTATAAAATATAATAAATCATTTGAAAAAAAGAAATTTTCTTTTTTCCATCTAAAAATGTAAAATATTAAATTAATTTTTCTATTTTTTAGCTCATAAATATCATTTTTGTTCTTAGCTTATTAAAAAGATACTAACTTATATTTGTTTGCTTTTTGCATTACTAATTAATGAAAACTTTTATATTTTTATAACATTATAAAGAAGTATTTTTTTTTTACTATTTATGAGGTATGAACTTGTAAAACAATCATGTTAATATTTTCCATATTCTAGCAAAATTTCTATAAATTTTCATATTCTAGAAATTTTTTTATATAAATTTTCCTAGAATATTCAACAAGCTACAATAATAGCAACATGTATAAATTTAAAGTCATGTATAGAACACAACTTTAACCTACACTACATAGTAACTTTTCTAATCCTTGTTATTGGCATAACATAACAAGAAACTTGTTAAAACTATCAACATTGCAGATTTCAAGTTGTTAAATGTGTTTTTATATTCTGATGGAAACGAAAAAAAACTATTTATATATATACATGAACTTTTAATAATTGCAATATAGAAAATTTGTCGTCATAGCAGGGAGTTGAAAAAGTTAAATTTTTCGTATCCAATAACAAAATTTTGTAAAAAAAAATATCTTTAATAAAAAATATTGAAATGGAATTTTCATTGTTAAGGATTAGAAATAGACAAGTAATAAAAATCTATGAACTAACCAATTGAACGTTAAAATCTATTCTGACTATATAAAAAAATTGTAGTAGAAATTTAAATTAAATTTGGTAAATTTAACATTCCATGAATTAAGTAAAAAAAAAAATCTTAACTTATGATACTCATTACTAAAAGTTAAAAATTAATTTAGTATTTTTTTGGGAAAAACAAAACTGGATTATAATTTTTTACTATTTAATAATAATATTACAAGTTTAGTTAGTCTCCGGGTAATATTTATTTGCTCAGATTACTCTTCGTCTAATTTACTGTCCCTTGCCAATTTGAATTGATTAAATATATAAAAAAATTATATGTGGAATATAAGAATTTTATTTAAATATTTCATAATATGCATTTTGTTGCAACTCAAGAATATATTTCTATAATTTTGAAAATATATTCACCATTTTTGAAAAACTATAACCGATATTGTAATCCAATACAAAATCCTAAGACAGTAAAAAAAAATATATATATTTTGAATTAAATTATCATAAATTTTATGCTAAATATCATTTTTATAAACCCCTAAATTTCTTTATTCTCTGTTAATACTAAAACGTGTTAAATTGGAAGAAATTCAAAATCGTGTGTTTTAGAATGCACACAGAACAAGAAATTAGATTATTTTTCCACTTTGATGAAAAATTCTTCTACTTCTATGTATAAAATTTATTGGAAAAAAAATTATATAGTTTAACTTTAAAGTCTCCTCTGAGAATTTAAATGTGAGCTCATACTATTCAATTCTAACGATATGCTTTTTGCATTTTGTTGCTATGCAATAATATTATAAAAAAAATAATAATAGTTGTTGATTTTTATTATGATCCTGGTGTGGTTATAAAATAAAAATATAAATAAAATAAAGTTCCGTTTTTTTTGTGCCTTGTAAAATTGCATTATAACAATATTAATGGTGACCGCAAAAGGACATATTTTTAATGGGTTACACTTTTCCATGTGGGTAAGTTTCTTTTTTCATTTTAGTATATATATAATAAATGATTTATATAATTTATTAGAAGAAAAAAAATTTAATTTACATTGCGATTCTGTTGCTATGACTTTTTAATAGTCATAACTTCTAATGACTTTTTTCTTATGACTGAGCTTATGACTAATGCCGAAATCAGTATTCTGAAACACCAGTCATAACTTTTAATTTTTTAATGGTTGTGGTATATGGTTGTGACTCTCCAAAGCTGTGTAGACTTGTAATTTACTGTTTACTTGTCGTTTTATTTTTTAAATTTGAAATTTGCAGTGTGCCGATATAAAAGAAATCGATATAAATGAAATTGATATAAAAGAAATTTTATTCTTATTTTTGGATTTAATTAGATTTGGTGAGTTTTTTTACTATTTCGATGTTTCACTTAGGAACTTATCTTTTAGACAATGGAAAAAATTACAAAAAAGAAGAGTGCAAAATTAAAATTATTATGTAAACAAAATTATTATGTAAATTACTTTTTTTCCTGTTCACTAATAATAAACTCCAAGAATGTAGCCAGAATATCCATCGCACTTTGAAATGTTATGTTATTTATATTTACCAAACAGTCAAATATGTTATGACTCTCTTAAGACCTAATAAATACTTGATCATAGCTATGACTATTTGTTATGACTAGTCATAGTTAAGACTGTACCCAGAATACCAAAAAAAAAATCTCCAGTCATAACTATGACTAATGTAGAGTTATGACTGTCATAGCGCCTTGTGACTGGCAGCAGAATCGCACAGTTAATTTTGAAATTTATGACTGAATTTTGTTTTTTAATTATCTTGTTGAAATATTTATAGTGAAATATTTCCAAAAACAAAAAATTGGTACAAAACTAATTATATTTTCTTTGTGGTATACCAAATTTGTTTTGACATTTTATAATTAAGTAATTTATAATAAAATTTTCAATAGAAATGAAATGAAATGATTTTTTCTTGAATTTTAAATATAGAATTGCGTTTATAGTAATTAAAAACTAAAAATAATTTAAATATTACAATTATTTTTTACTATAATTTCGCAATTAATTATTATTATTATTATTTTTTTGTTATATATTAAAAAAATTGATTTTCTGTTTTATATATAACAAAAATTATTATTAATTTATTGCATTTATCATGAAAATTTTCTAATTTATTTCAACATGTACAAAAAAATGTATGAAAAGATTATTAATTTATCTGATATTATTTATAATTTTGATGGACAGATTGTTAAACGAAAGAACTGAAAAAATAATATGATTTAATTTTTCAAAAAACCAAATTGTGTTTAGTGTTTGGAGATTATGAAATATTATATTTTGAAAATGTGACTTTAGCATGACAGATTATTTAATTTTGGGTTTAAATATCGTTTTGGCAGGCGGTTTATCTACAATTTCTTTAATTATGATTAGCAGTTAAGTTTAGAATTGTGTCAGAGACACTAACAGACAATTTTAATAGTATAATTAGTAATGAATCGAAATTATATTATTTGTAGATCTGTTATCACAAGTGATTGTCCGATGTAGTAAACAGAAAAATAGAGAATAATTTTCAGATCTTCAGAATTTAAGGAATCTATCAAAATCATCGCCTGTGTCAGTTATTACATCATTATAAACCTGATTTAAGTTTAACAAATTTCTTAGTTGACAAATTGAATTATCGTATAGTGAGTTTTCTAGCAATCATGTAAATTCTCTTATCAACTGAAATGTATAAAATTAGACCAATATCTGGTGATATATTTCCATAAACTCTAAAAAACCAAATGAAACTAATTTTGTTTACGTCAAAACATTTAGTAGTTGATTTTTAAGGAGTTAAAAGATCAAATAAATTTTTCGATAGAAATATAAATCAAACAAAATTCATTTAAATTTATTGAAGAAATGTGCTGTCCATATTACGTAGTAAATATGTAGGGCCTAGAGGGCTTGAAACTTATACAGGCCAACCTACGTTTGTCCACGTGCTTTTAAATATGTATTGAAACACTGTATTGTCTTTATGTTATAAAATATTTATTTATTTATTATAATCTAGTTATTATTTCTTTTATATTATTAACATTATTTTTAAGTTCAATAAAAGTAATAAATTCACGTTATTTATGATTTAATGTCTCAATATTCATATTTAATCTGATTTTAACTTTTTTAACACAATTAATTTAATTTTTACCGACACCATTAAATTATTATATTTTGCGGCTAAATTGCTACTGATAACTGATGATCTACCGAGTTTCGTTTTCTCATTTATATATTATTTAATAAATTACAAAATGCAGTTACTTGTTCTCATTTAATTATATCGTGTGATTAGTGACGTAATTATAATGAGAATACAATTAACTGGAATAAAATAGATAATTGATTTTTTGTTAGAATTTATGACAGGGTGTCACTACATCACCCTCCTCCGAGTGAAACGTAACATTGGTATAAGCGTAATGATAAAACTTCTATTTCTGTAAAATTATCATTTACTGAGTACAACTCTTCGACTTTTAACGTCCGACAGAATGGTGGAAACTCCATAAGCCGGCTTTAGCCTGTCGATTGATATTGATCGTTCCTTGTCATTCGTTAGTATGATGTATACTTTCCGAAGTCGTCGAATAACTCGGAAGGGTCCGTCATAAGTCGGTGTTAGTGTAGGTTTGATCCTGTCATTTCTGACGAATACGAATTCGCAAGTCGTTAGGTCTTTTGGTATAAAAATGTTGCGTTGATCCGTTTTTCGTGTCGGTGTTGGTACTAAATTCCGCATTGTCTCGCGTAGCTTATTTATGAGTATATTTGAGTCAGGTACGTCAGATTTCGGGTCGATAAAGAACTCGCCGGGTAATGTTAATGTCTGTCCGTAAACCAGTTCTGCTGGCGAGCATTGTATGTCCTCTTTAACCGCGGCACGAACACCAAGCAGAACTAATGGCAACTCTATGGTCCAATTTGGAGTATTACAGCGTGCTTTCAACGCACCTTTCAGCTGGCGATGAAACCGTTCGACCAACCCGTTCGACTGTGGATGGTAGGGAGTGGTTCTGGTTCTAAAAACGCCTAACAGTTTCCTGAGCTCTTGGAAGAGTTTTGCTTCGAACTGAGCGCCTTGGTCTGTAGTTACCGTTGCCGGAACACCAAAACGAGAAACGTATTGTATTACAAATGTTTTTGCAATAGTCGCGGCAGTCATGTCTGGTATGGCGTACGCTTCTGGCCATCTGGTAAATCTGTCGACGATCGTAAAAATGTATGTGTTTCCTTCTGAAACTGGAAACGGCCCAACCAAATCCATATGAATATGTTCGAACCTAGCATTGGGCATGTTAAAAGTTTCGTGTGTCGATTTTGTATGACGATGAACTTTGGTCTTTTGGCACGGTATGCAGGCCTTAGACCAAGAATTCGAGTCACTATTTATGTTTGGCCAAAAATACCTGGAAACGAGTAATTTTCTAGTTGCACGTATCCCAGTGTGAGCCAAATTGTGCAGTGTATTAAAAACGAGTTTCCGTAGCGGTTCTGGTACGTATGGTCTGTTTTTGTTTGTCGATACTTCGCAAAAAATGTCTAAATCTGGTAATTGAATTTTATGAAGCTTGAATGAGGAATTGGATTTCTCCAAAAGCTCCTTTAATTCAGCGTCAGTCTTTTGTATTTGTGCTATTTTGTATAAGTCGAAACTGTCTGATCCTATGGTCAATATTTCTGAGAAACGCGAGAGGCTGTCTGCTACTACATTGTCCTTTCCAGAAATGTGACAAATGTCCGTAGTGAATTGTGCTATGTAGTCAAGGTGTCGGGTCTGTCGAGGGTTGCGTTCCGTTTTTGAACATATTGCGTTTGTTAACGGTTTGTGATCCGTGAAAACCGTGAATTCCCGTCCTTCGACTGCATATCGGAAATGCTTAATTGCTACGTAGATCGCGAGCAGCTCACGATCGAACGCTGAGTATTTAGTTTCGGCTGTGGACAGTTTGCGCGATAAAAATGCGAGTGGTTGCCAACCCTGTTTCTGTTTTTGTTGTAAAACAGCCCCCAACGCGATATCTGACGCGTCAGTAACTATTGCTAACTTACTGTCCGGTTCCGGATGTGCCAGCATGGTAGAGTGAGCTAATGCTTCTTTGACTCGTTCAAAAGCAGGGTTGAGCTCCTCTGGCCAAGGTAAAGATTTATTTTTACCTTTTGTTTTGCTTACTTGCACCAGAAACCTGTAGATCGGCGCGAGATAATCTGCTAATTTTGGTATAAAGCGGTGGTAGTAATTTACCATTCCGATGAACCTTTGAATTTGTCGGATGGAGGAAGGTGTGGGAAAATTTTTTATGCTTGCCACTTTATCTTCCGATGGTGAAATACCAGCTGACGTAATGTGGTGACTGAGGAACTCCAGCTCAGCAACACCAAAAACGCATTTGGACGGATTTATTGTAATACCGTACTCCGATAAACGTTGAAACAATTGCTTGAGGTGCCCTTTATGCGTTTTTGCATCGGGCGATGAAATGAGGATGTCGTCTATGTAGACGAACACGAAGTCCAGCCCACGACAAATCTCATTCATGAACCTCTGAAATGTTTGGGCTGCATTGCGCAAACCGAAAGGCATTCGTCGGAATTCGTATAATCCAAATGGTGTCGTTATTGCCGTCTTATGTATGTCGTCGTCTGCTACGGGTATTAAGTGATACGCGCGTACAAGATCTATTTTTGAAAATATTTTTGAACCATTTAAATGCATACTGAAGTTTTGTATGTGCGGAATCGGATATCTGTCCGGTATAGTGTTTGCGTTCAATTGTCTATAGTCTCCGCAGGGACGCCAGTCGTTGTTCTTTTTACGTACCATATGTAATGGTGAAGAAATAGGTGACGATGATGGCTGACAAATACCTAATTCGACCATGATTTCAAATTCTTTCTTTGCGGCGTCGTGTCGAGTCGGGTCTAGTCGGCGGGGCTTTGCAAAAGGTAATCGGTCTTTTGTGGCTATGTGATGCACTACAGAATGTTGGACATCTTTAAAATAATTCGGAGGCTGAGTAAGTTCAGGAAATTGCGCTAGGAGTTCAGAAAATTCATTTTTAATCATGTCGAGCTTAGGCGTTGGCGTTTCGGAAGTAATGGTTAACGTGTGAACGGAGAGATTGGTAAGCGGATCTATTAATTTTCTGTTTGTTAGATCAACTACAATTCCGAATCTGTTTAAAAAATCTGCTCCGATAATAGCCCGGTCAATATCAGCTAATAAAAACTCGTGCGTAAAATTTCTCCTAAGTCCGATATTTACTTTCAACATTTTTGTACCGAATGTTTTAATTATAGTACCATTAGCGGCGGTTAATGAAATATCCGAAGTTGTTTGAGATGATTTTGATTTACACGGTAAAACAGATAAATCTGCGCCCGTGTCAATTAAAAATACAATGTTATTTGTATCATCTCGAACGAAAAGGCGGCTAGTGAATTTATTAGCACCGGTAGCCGCGACACTCGGTGCTCCAGTTAGTTTGGGTGGGTAGTTGATGGTTTATTTGTGCACTGGCATTTCGTCGCTTTATCGCCAAACCTACGATGATACCAGCATATTGTTTCTGAAGTAGACTTCATGGACGGAGAACGAAATCTTCTGCCTGAGCTACGACTTGCACTGCGTTCTCGAAACTGTCGATTACCGCGCGTTTTGAAATGATTATTATTATTCGATCCAAAGTCGAGTCTTGCAATCATTGATTCGATTCGCGCTAAACGTGCGTCGAAGTCGGGTAGGGGCGTTGAATGTGTTGCCGGCCTGTTTGCGTCCGTTGATTGCGTGGTAAGTGCAAAAACGGTTGTGCTCTGTTGCGCCTCGTATATTTTGTCGGCAACGTCGGATAATTCTCCAAGCGGTTTGTCGTCAAACGCCGCTATTGCCACGTGAATTATCTGCGGTAACTTTCTTAACCACAGTTTTTTTACAACGCTATCACTAAATGTGGTACCAGCTAATTGTCGCATTTGTCGTAACAATTCCGAAGGCTTACGGTCACCGATATCCGCTTTTTCGATTAATGTCTCGAGTCGCTTTGCTTCCGATATCGTATGTCGTTTAATCAGTTCAGATTTAATATTTTCATAGCTGATAACAGCTGCCGGATCATTTAAGATATCTATAATTGAGTCACAAGATTCTGGTGGCAGTGAAGAAACAGTCAGGCAATATTTGGTTTCGTCATTTGTGATACGGTAAGCCCTGAATTGTGCCTCGGCTTGAATAAACCATGTGGTTGGGTTTGAAGGCCAAAATGGTGGTAATCGAACACGGACAGAATCAATATTGGTAGTATTTGGTTGATTGTTTGTAGTCGTATTCGCTGTCCCTATGTCCGTCCCTGTACCTTTACTGTCATTCATGTTATTGTGTAACTATGTAATTGTTGTTTTCAGTAATTGATAATTTCTGACACCCAGTAAATGATAAAAATATTGCCAGTAAATGATATAAATATTGCAAAAAAACCAATTTTAATTTAATTATTAATTTCCAGTTAGTTTGGTTATAATAATTATAATAATTGTAATAATTGTATACTACCATTTACACCAAGGAAATAAAAATATTCGCTTGTTAAAATATTACTTGTAAAAATTTAGTAAAATTTTTCGTAATTTATAAATTATAGTCCAAAAGCAAAAATTCTCTGTAATTCTGGACCACCCTGTTTAATAATATATACGCGAATATTAAAATTTTCTGTGTATATTAAAATATATAAATATATATATCATAGCCAAAAATTTTTGTGTATGGATAATAAAATTAAATTAATTGTGTTCCGGGCAAAAACCAATTTTAATTGAACTTGTAATTTTATTAAATTTTAAAATGTATAATTGTTCAAAATGTTACGGGCAAATACAAAATTTTAATTTTACTTTTTATATTGTAGAATTTAGATTTATTTTTATATAAATAAAATTTTGGTATTGAATTTCTAGAAATATAATTTATCAATAATATATCAATAAGCCAATTTCAAAATGTAATTTTATAATTTTAATTATTTTTTAAAAATGTAATTTAAATTTTAATTATACTAGAAAATCCAATACAAAAATATCTATTTTGAATTTAAATTTGGTTTAATAATTGTACTTTGAAAATTCTACTTTATATTCTAATTCAATTTGTACCAATAAAATTTATAATATTATATATAAAAAAATATATAGAAATATGAAAAATATATTCTGTAATTGTTACTTGGGGTTGATTTTCTTGAATTTTCTTTGATGACTTATGTTTTGCTGACTTATTATTGATGAAAATAGTGAAACAACGAATACTTGATTGATGATTTTATTCAGTGATGTTTGTTGATCTTGAATTTTTCTATTAGCAACAATATAATAATGATGAATTACTGTTGATGAAACAATATAATAATGGTGTACGATGAATCGATGTTGCCCGTTACTGATGTATAATTGTTAAGTTGATTGTTGCTATGCAGATTTTCTTTTGATGTAATAAAATTTTCGTTTTTTTGTTTGAAAATTTTTGTTGTGTATGAAATTTTGTGTCACAAAAAATTGCATGACATAATATTTGTATTTTTGTAACTTTTTTGTATAATTTTTATAATTTTTTGTATGTTAAAATTTTTAAGTTGTATAATTTTAATGTATGTTAAAACAACGTCGGCTCTAATTTTATTTAAAAATCAAGTTAATGCACGTTTCTATTTATCACGTCGGGGTCACCAATTGTAGGGCCTAGAGGGCTTGAAACTTATACAGGCCAACCTACGTTTGTCCACGTGCTTTTAAATATGTATTGAAACACTGTATTGTCTTTATGTTATAAAATATTTATTTATTTATTATAATCTAGTTATTATTTCTTTTATATTATTAACATTATTTTTAAGTTCAATAAAAGTAATAAATTCACGTTATTTATGATTTAATGTCTCAATATTCATATTTAATCTGATTTTAACTTTTTTAACACAATTAATTTAATTTTTACCGACACCATTAAATTATTATATTTTGCGGCTAAATTGCTACTGATAACTGATGATCTACCGAGTTTCGTTTTCTCATTTATATATTATTTAATAAATTACAAAATGCAGTTACTTGTTCTCATTTAATTATATCGTGTGATTAGTGACGTAATTATAATGAGAATACAATTAACTGGAATAAAATAGATAATTGATTTTTTGTTAGAATTTATGACAGGGTGTCACTACAAATATCAATCAATTAATATATTGATTTATTTTAATTAAATCAAAAAATTGAAGTCTGAAAATTTGAAAAATCTGAAAAATGTATTTATTGTCATATCAATTAATCCTATCTATATTTTTTAAAAAAAAAGGATAAAATTAATAAAATTTATATTTCACAATAATTTCTTCCTTTATAATGGACAACAAATTTTAATACTTCTTATTAATTAATTATTGTTATTTTTCTGTAAATCAAAATCATTTTTCATTTTCGAAATAATTTGTATATTTTGGTTACTCTGTGTGACTGATCTGGTGATTGTTTTTAAATTCTCTTTTATCATTTTCATCATTTCAGAAAAAAAATATATTTAAATTAATAATTATTTTTGTGATATAGATTTACGTTTATATATTTTTCATTATGGTAATATTCCATTACATTTTTTTTTACTTTACCAATTAAAATTTATATTATAAAATGGATAATTTTGTGAAATTTTTTTAAAAAAAAAAGCAGTACATAATTAATAATATTTACTGAGACATAAGAACTTTTAATGGGCAGAAATTGTCTGGGGAAAATATATATTTTTTTTAAAAAAAAAAAAGAAGTTAATAAAAATTTCATGGTTGATGAAGCGAATAAATTAATTTGACGTTTTGTAAAATAATTAAATTTTTATACACAAAAAAAAATATTATATTTTGATTTTTCTGTAAAAATTTATTTGTAAAAAATATTAATTAAATTTAAATAAAAAGAAAAATTATAATTTTCTGTTAAATTCTATAAAATAACAAAAAATCTATTTTTATTAAAAGTAATTTTCACTTTACAGCGAAAAAATTATGATATTTAATGAGTCGTTATGTTTCCATCTTCAATTAAAAGTTTCTATATATTTTTTTTCGGATTTTTATGATTGTACTTGGAGGGTTTTAATTTTAATTTATAAATCGTTTTTTTTTGTTTTAATGAAAATTTAAAATATTTTGAACAAAAATTCTTTCTTTGTTGTCGGATCAAATTTTGTATTTATATTTTTGTTAAATCTACAAAAATTTTTTGTATACATAAGTTAAGTAAAATTTTAAATACATAATAATTAAAACATAGAAATCTATGTTATATAATTTTGTAAAGCTTCTCGTTTTCTTTTGTTTTGAAAATAATGGAATTAATATCTTTTTGGAAAATATGTTTAATTACATTTTTATATAAGGAAAAATATTTATATTATGTTCAAATATTTTAATTAATTTCACTTGTTTGTCATCATTTATTTATTATTTAAATTTAACTAATTACAAATCAAATACATTAATATTTTTTGGGGTTAACAAAAGGAAATAAATATATTCATATAAAATTAATAGAATAATTAAAAAAAAATTTGTTTGATGAATTTATGATTTTAAAATTGAAAAATAATGAGAAAAATTTTATAATTATGTTTAACAAATTAATTTTAAGTCAATATTTATATAAGTTAATATAAGTTTATGTTAAAGAAAAGATACTATAATGGGGATGTTTGTTGGTAGGAATCTTGTCGATAGTAAATAATTTAAGAAATATATTTATTTAAATTAATTTATGGTATTATCATTTAACGCAGTCCTATGGGTACAATTCGGAATGTATACTATTTTGTCGAATTAAAATTACTTCTGGCAATCGTTATGAAAGAATATGAAATTGTTAGGACAAAATTATTGCAAAATGAAATATGTAATTGAATTTGAAGAATTAACTATAGCCTACGTTCTTGTATATCAATCACTATAGTCTTTCATTCTATTATAGCACTCAAAGTTAAATTTCACTTTTAATAATATAAACAACAGAGTTCTCGCAGTGTAGGCGAATTATATGGGAGTTACTTGAGAAAATAATTTAAATTATCCAAAAAATTATTATTTTAAATTTTTTTTTCTTGAAGATCTTAAAAGATATTGAGAAAAATTTTACTTGAGTCACGACCAACTGCGGTTCTATCAATTTGTAATTTATTTTACCAAAATAAAAACATAAATCATCTCAAAAAGTAAAACAAAAACAAAATCATGTCCATTTAATATACTTTCTTTTTCTTTAATATATGATTGATTATGAGAAAAGTCATCTTAAAGAAAAATTCCACCAAAAAAAAAAATGATATTTCTGTCTCACTGGAATAATAATGTAAGTAATTTCCTAGCAATTAATTTCTAATCAATATCATAACTTCTTTGTTTTTTAATAATAAAGTTTGTTTTTGTATATCAGACTGAAATATTTATAAATTAAATAAATTACTTTTTTCTGTACCTCCTCAAATTTTAAATTTCATATTTATATACCCAACAATTATATATTTTTTTTTAATTTATAAAATGAAATTAGGTTTTTCTTTACATTGGGTCCTTTTGGGTATAATAACGTGTATAGGATATAATTAATATCACGTGGAGTAAGTGATTATAGTCTTTACCAAAAATGTCCAAAACAGAATTAAGTTAAGCAATGTAACTTTTAATTTTGAAAAAAAAAAAAAATTATGACCTTGTCAATTTTATATTTAGAATATCCTTTTTTCTTTCTGATGAAATAATTTTTAATAGAAATTTTATATATGTATATTTTTTTTGGTTGAATGTGTGGATATTTTTAAGAAAAGTAAATTAATTTTTATATAAATTATTGTAATGAGATTCACAGAATTTTTTTTAATATTTCGAGTTTGTTAGAAACGTCTTTCTTATTTGAAAACTATAAATAGATTAATTAGATTTTTATGTAAATATAATTTGTTAATTAATTTTTGATTTTTCATTTAATTCTGTAGAGTTTGTTAGTTTAAATTAACTTAGAAAATTAATAAATTAAGTTTTGGTATACATATAAATTTCTTAACAGA
This sequence comes from Empis stercorea, assembly GCA_949752835.1. Lineage (NCBI taxonomy): Eukaryota > Metazoa > Arthropoda > Insecta > Diptera > Empididae > Empis > Empis stercorea. The sequence continues at coordinate 11,768,016 of OX457087.1, forward strand.
TTATTTTACATTTCTACAGATTGACAGATTGGTTTACAGTCTTTAGGTTGGTATTACCTGGTATATCACAGCCATAGCATCCCGTAACCATATTATTTAAGCATTTAAGGTAATATGTTGTAATTAAATGGCGAATGATTTAAAAACCAGATTAATCCAAATTCTTATCCAATAATTTCGTAATATTAATTTCATGAATTACTGATATCTCGTAATATTACCAATTCAGGGCATACTACAAAAAACTTTAGTATTTTTAAGTTGTGTATTTCATTTCAAGGATTATTATATATTTTAGAATTGACCCTTTAGGCTAAACTGTATAGCAAAAAATTTCAAAAATTATTTGATTCTACATTCAATTGCATTTAATTATTTTTTTTTCAAATCCAATTTCCAATTCAATAAATAATAAATTCTCTAAAATTTATAATTACTACAATTCACAAAATTATGAAATATTTAATATTTATTTTTAACAAGAATATTAATTTACATATAATTTATGAAATATTTCTTTGAATAACATATTTTCTATGACATAAATATATATTTTTATTGAAAATCCTTTTTTCAATCTTTTCACTTCTCTTATCTCCTTGAATATTTTATGAATAACTATAAAAATATTTCTATATAGAAAATTTCTAAATCAATATTTCTGGGTATAATATCATTTCAGATTATGCTGGTATAAATATATAACAATTTTAATTTGAACCATTGAATGAGAGAGTATATACATAGTACAAAAAATTGTTAATTTTTGTACATAAAACTTTACCAAAAATTTCTATATATGTATTATATTTTTTTGGGTTACCATTAAATGAATATAGACCATATAATATGTAAAACAATATACCCATGAAATAGTGATAATTTTGAGTGGTTAATTTGCATATGAAATTATTTTATAAATTCTTATTCTATTCAAAAAAAAAAATTACAAAAAAAAAATCTTCTATTGTACCAAAAATCATATATGGTACTTTAACGATAATACATAATATATATATATATATTATTTGGTTTACACAATATTTGCTTAGATATGGATAATATATGAAAAATTCCTGAATATAATTTTATTCTAATATAAAATATATTTTCAAGGATGAATTTAATTAGAATTAATATACTTAATAAACATGAAAAAGGTTTGAACGAACCTTTAATTGGGGTATCTCTTTTTTTTTTTATACAAGTAATAAATGTAAAATTAATTTTACGATTTTTCATATACAAAAAAAAAATTAATTTAAATATTTTTATGGGAAAATTTTGAATGTTAAGATAATATTTATAATATTTTAATTTAGTAAGTAAATTGAATTATAAGTAAATTATAAAATTTTTTTTTTATATATTTAAAATATTCAAATTGTAAATATTCAAATTGTAATTAGATTTTGTTAAAAAAAATATTATATAATTAAATTTGAATAAAAGAGTTAATTAAATTTCAATATTTTGTCTAATTAAAATATTATATAAAAATTAATTGTGAACATTAACAGAGAAGGACAGTAAATTGATACGATTATGAATTAGGATTATAATATTCCTAACTAATACATTATATGCTAACTTTGAGACTTTAAATATAATTATTGATACATATAGTAAAATTTATTATACCAATTAATAATTTGTATGTAATATAAAATTAAATGTGTTTTTTAGTTTGTAAATTTGATGGTTTTCAAATTAAATACCATATATTTATTCTAAATATATCATAAAATTTGTGGTTATTTAGCTTAAAATTAATAATACATTCAGAATAAATAAATGGTCATCAATTTTACAAAACTAAATAATACATTTAAAGTAAAATGTAAACTATAATTTATAATTTTGATAACAAAAAATCCTTTTTATTACTCATTACTGAAAATATGGAATATATATATACGACAGAGATTATGATGTCAATAACTAAATTACTAATTTTCCATGTATGTTAAATTAATTGCAATTTCTGAATATCTTTGTAATATATTTCATTCACTATTCTGGGAAAACATATAATGAAATATTTGGAAGTTTAACTTATAATATCTTTTCATATATTATCCATATGATCTACATCAATGGAAAATTCTACAAAATTATTTACATCTTCCAAACTATTAGATATTTTGAATTTATGTCCTCTTGCTACCATTTCTTTTCTAAAGGATATGCTAATATATAATGGAAAAACAATATTATTAATATCAAATTTCATTTATGAAATATTAATACAAAAATATAGGAAAAAATTAATAAAATATTGGTTGTCAAGGTAAATGTGATTTTTTTTTTCAAATATATCCTTTTGGGTTTAGTTACAGGAATATATTTCTTCACATAATAAATATAATAATTATTATTTTTTTGAAAGAATTTCATATCCTGGTGTGAAATCAATAAATTATATATCTTAGAAACATAAATTATATAATATCCTCTATTCTATTGTATAAAATAATTCTACATGCGTTATCACCGCATAGTATGTAGGCGCTTAAATTTCACCATCGTTTCGTTATAATTTTTGGTGTTGATTATAAATTTATATTTATACCGGGAAACCTTAAAACCGATAAATTTGAATTATATAATATAAATAAATTTAAATATTATTTTATAGGCTTGATTATATAAACAGCAAAAAAAAAATAAAAATATTTTCCTCCAAATTGAAGATTTTTTTATAATTTTGTTTTTCCAACATAAAGAAGAAGAAGAAAAAATTGAAAATGATTTGAAAACATAGAAATGTAAGAAAACAAATCAAATCAAATTTTCTCTTATAATAAATAAAAAATATATAAAACTGGTGAAAAGATCCTTCAATTCAAATTATATAAAAATTTATTTATTTATTTCAAAATTCCGAAGAAAAAGAAAATATTTAAATATTATAAATATTTTTGTTTTTTTTTAAATGAAAGAAAATGAATTTATTTTTATATTGAAATTTGAATTAATTTGTTTAAATAACCACGGGAACCAACAACGATAACCGTTTTAAAAAAATAGAAAATATATTGACGGTTACAAAAACCGTCAATGTATCAGTATTTAAGGTTCCAAAATGAATCAATTTTAGGTGGACCAGAATATTAGCATTAATATACGACATAAATGAATGATTTCAGAACAAGGCAGCAGAATAAGGGAGCAAATATGTAATGGCTAAATATATTATTTAACATACCTCAACATTATAATTTTAATACACTTAATTACTCGTATATTATTTCAAAATTATATTTTGTCGTATGTTAAATACAATAGATATATTTGTTTAGGTGGTGTAAAATGAGAATAGTCATCTCCAATCATATAAATTAATAAGATGTTATCATCAGATTCGTATTAATTGATTGAAGCTTTAAGTTTTAGTTAAAAATTTGTAGTAAATTTTAAGAATACTTGAATTTATGGATTTATGAACTAATTCAAAAGCCAATAGTTGTTTAATTATTCTGATTCTTTCTATTTTCCAAATTTCTATCGCAAATTTATTAATTTATGTACTATATTAAATAAGAATCTTGGTTTTTAAAAAAGTAAAATGAAAATACAGACAGACGCCATGCCCCTACCTATGAAAAGTGTTGAATAAGATTTTCCATTTACTTTTCTCTTTGTTGATTTATTTAAAAAAAAAAAATACTAGTTTTGTTGAAAACATTTCCTTTCATTTTTTCTTAACAATTTGTCTCGGACTTAGAATATCTCCAGCCAACTTTGATAGTCTAACAAAATATAATATTCTTTTACTTAGTCCCTTTCTTTATCCTTGTCCTTGACCTTGAATAACAAAATTTTCATAGCTCGTAAACTTTTATATAGAATATAATATTATTTATGTATATAATAGCTGTGTTTTTTTCAAACGGGTCATGGTCAAGGTTTGAAAAAAACAATAAGGATCATTTATTCGGGTTTCATAAATTTGAACAGGTGGGACCGGTCTGTCATAATTTTAATTTTATGTAGATATGATATTTTTTTTTATTCGTATATATGAATAGTTTTAAAAAAGGCTAATAACATCTTAGCAATATATATTTTTGAATTTTTTTATATTTTTACAGTATTTTTAAAAAAAATAAATCACTAAGAAAAGATTTTTTATCTAATTTTGTTTGCACCGCCATCTGTTTGTAAATTTCCACATTAAATCTATTCAGGTTTCAAAACCTTGAACCAGATAAATATCTGGGTTATGTTGTTGTTGTTTTTCATATAAAAATGAAAACCTTTACCCAGACCCGTTTGAAAAAAACACAGCTATTATTACATATTTGTCACAAATAATTTTCATAAATTTCTACTTGTCTTTAAGTGAGTGAAGAAATTTTTTTATGGAAAATTAGAATTAAATATCCTTTTAAATATTTTTTATCCTTTTACAATTGAAAATGTTATAATTTATTATACGAATATACGAAAATTTTATAAAAGTTTTTTTTTTTAAATTGGTATAGTTAATGTAAAATTTGTTGAAATTCACTTATATAGTTTTATGTACGAATAAATGTTAAATCCTTTTTTCCAATTTTTGTTCTTTACAAAATTGCATTTGTAAATTGATTATGACCTTATTTAGAATTCTATTTTTTTTTTGTGACAAAATTCTTTATTTAATTTAGTACCTGATCAAATGGACTAAGTAAATTCAACATTTTACGTTTTATAAAAATGAAATTAACATATCACAAAAAAGTATTTTCGTTATATACATAATATGTGAAAACTTACACATTTCTGTGTTATTTAAATATTTAATTTATATTTCATTAAGCATGAAGTCATGCATTAATACGTCGTTTTTTCATTTACTTTTTGCAGAAAGTTCAAAGACCAGAAGTAAACATTTAAGTTAATAAAATTATATCAACATTACGTACCGTACTCACAAGAAAATGAGTAACATATACACTAAATTTTTTTAGTAATTTTTCTATTTTATTTTTAGTTCACTTTTTCTATTTATTTTCTCTAACAATTTTATATCCTTTTTTCAGTATCCTTGGTTATATATAAATAGAAAAAAAAACAAATTTTTATTGATGAATTTTCTCAAAAGAATTTTATTTCTTGTGTCCTTTGAGATTATTGTACGTGCAAAACTTTGAGGGAAAATTTTCAGCAAAAAAAAAACAATATTATAAGTATTGCAAAAAAGGATATTTATGTCTTTAATTCCAATAATATTTTTCTTTATTTCTTTTTTTCTGGGAATTTCCTTTCTTTTTATTATTTTGTTTTTATGTGAAATACGAAATTCAAATAAAAAAAAATCTTGTCTTTAAAAAGGACGAAAAATTATTTTTCTATCAAACAAAAGAAACAAACGCGAATTTTTTTTTGGTACAAATTACCAGAAAAAAAAAATATCAAATATTTTCTCTGTGCAATACTTAAAATTTTTTTTATAGAAAACAAAAAAGTTGAAATATTTTTTTATGGTATAATTTTTCTTTCTCTTTTCCTGTTTTCTGATCCTTTTTTTTTTGTTTTGGTTGTTCGTCTGATTTATTGTTTAGCAAACTTGAAAAATATTGATATCATTTTTATTTTATGTCTGAAAGAGTGTAAAAATGTAAAAATTGGTATTATTGTCCTTTTTAGTTAGAAAAAATGATTCGATTCCTGTTGTAAGCATCATTGAGTATTTATATTAGTATAACGAATAGGGAAGAACAATAAAATTGAAACGAAACGAAAAGAAATAGAAAAATATATAAAAATGTTTTGACAATTGAATTTATATTAAATATTTTTTCTCAATATTTCTGTCAAAATTTGGAAAATTATATTTTGGTGAAAGAAATGACGAAAATTGATCCGCAAGCTTTTATATTGCAGGATATAAATAAATATTATAAAATTTCTAGTTTTTTTTTATAGTTTTGAAATGGATTTACTTATTTTTTTTTGCAAAGAATTTTATTTATGTTTTATTTAACAAAGAAGGATAAAGATAAAGGATATATGACAGATATATTTACTTAAAGAAATAAAAAATGACAGAATTTTTTTAAATAAATTTATTTTTATGGTTTTTTTTTGTCATAAAAAGTAATGTTAAGAAAAGAACTTTGTATTTCTTTGTGGTATTTAATTCTCTTACACTGAAATTTAAGTTTATATAGTTTTGATGAGATGATTTTCTACAATTTACAATTATAATAATTTTAAGATGAAAAATTGTCTTTGATAAATTAACAAAAATTGAAATAATTCTTTGACAAATTAATGTACATATTACATAAATTTTCATAATATACAAAAAAAAAACTTTATTTTGTGGAGGTCATTTAGGACAGAGAGAAGATTTTATATAAAGTCAAAAAGAATAATCAAGTTTTCATTATTCTTGCAATCGGATGTTGGTGGTTTTGGTTTTATTTGTTTTATCCGTGGTTATAATAATAAAAATTTACTATTTCCGATTTAAAAACAAAATGGTTTGAAATTTTTAAATAACTTTTCATTATTTATGAACCATAAAAAAAAGAAGAATATTTATTTCTATGGTATTTTTGGTTTTCAAAGAAATAAATTGCACACAATTACCTGCAAATATCGTGAATGTTAAAATTAAAGTATATAAATATATAAATAAAGTAATGTTTCTGTTTTATCTAACCATCTAGTGATTTATCAAACCAACGACTTTATCAAATACACTATATATAAATAATACATAAGAGATAACCACCATTGAATAAATACAAAAAGGACGACAATCTTTTCTACATAAATTAAACATCCAGAAGCACCAAACGACGAGGACGACAATATTAAAACAAAAAATAGATAAAAACCAACAACATAATCATTAACAAAATAAAGAAAAAAAAAATGAAATTTTATATATATAAAAAAAAGGATTTCAAATAAATTGCTTTTTCAATGGTGGAAATTGCAACAGGATTAAAGTTTTTTTTTATATATATTTTTATTATATATTTTCCGTTGAATCAAAAGATATACTTCTACGTTTTACTTGTGCGGTATTTGGACAACTAAAATCCAATTTTAAACGACTTGATAAATATTATACAATTTTGTTGACAAAGATTAATGCACTTAAGAGCAGGAATTTTATATTATTTAACGAAAGAAAATGTTTTTAATGGAAATTTATATTTTGGTATACGAGTATATAAAAAGAATGTGAATGTGGTTAAATATTTATTAGGTTTGGTTTGGTTGGGTTGATGTTGGTAATAGAAAATGATAGAAGCTCAAAAATAATAATTTATTGAGGGAATTCTGAATTTAATGTTGAACCAAAAAAAAAAAAATGCTGCTGTTTGTTATTAATTAATTGAAAATGAAGAATTTTCCTAAAAAACTTTTCATTTGATAGAAGGAATAAATTAATTATATTTGACATAAGTTTCAGTTTTAGATTGTAATTTATTTAATTTAGTTTTAATTTTAGTAGTACAAGTTTTAATAATTATTTTCAATTCAATTTGATAATGTTTCGGGATCAGGTTACTTTAAAGAAGAACTGCACTTTGAAAAAATAATTGTAATATAGAAATTTTTAAGTAAAAAATCGTCATTTTTTAAAATTAAATGCTCTTAAAATGTTTAGTATACTATATAATACTAGCATTTTTGTATATTAACTTATTTACTTCCTCTAAAGATGCTTTTAAAATTTAACGTTTACTTATGTTATGAATTTGCTTCCTTTTGTTACGAACTTGAATTGTCTTTCTAGTTCTTCATTTTCTCAAATTGATAACTATTTAAATGTATATTAAATTCCTTACTATAATTTCGAAATTAATTTTATAGAAAAATCTAAGGAAAGCCAAGCTAATGATAGTAAAGAGAAAACCATTTAAAAAATACAATATATGAAGCAAAATGAAAATACAATTATGTAATATTTTGAAAATTACTTTTAATAACAAAAAATTTACTTTATAAAAGTTTTGAATAATTGCAAAACTTTGTTGTTTGTAAAAATAAAATATCTTGACTTCATTTTTAATATTACAATATTTAATATAAAAATTGCAAAAGGATTCTATGGAAACCGGTTTAATTAGCAGAAAAATATAAAATAGAAATATAGTTGAAAGAAATTAAATTATATCGAGTTTTGTGAGAATATTCGGAAAATTTTAAAAAATTAAATATTTGAAAATATTTTCTAGCTATAGATAAATAAATGTTGAAAAAGCAAATCATATACTCGCCTAAAGCTAAGATAATTAATTAAATTTTAATGGTAATATAAAATTTAGTTATAAAAAAGTTTTAAACACACCATTAAACAAATTTATGTACTTATATTGAAAATTTTGTAAATATTTTTATTTATTTATTAAAAATAACAAAAAGTAAACATAAATATTTATCCATTAAAATATTTTTTTTTTATCAATAACAGAAAAAAATAATATATTTTTTTATATATATCCTGCATCCTGTCAGTTTTAATATCCTGTCGGAAGTATACTATTATAAAATTTTATATATCAGGTGAAAAGTAAAATAATAATAAAATATTGTAGGAAAAAAATTTCACTTTTCTAGAAACATTTTTTAGAAATGAATTCGAAACTTATAATTTATATATTTCGTTTTTGCAATATGAAGTGTTGACAAAAATTTGTTTACCAAATGCCAAGGAGTAGAAACTAATTTTCTATGACCTATAAAATAAAATTTTAAATTTCTAATAATAGAAAGTTTTATATAGGAAAATTTTTACAGTGTTTTTTAGTTTTATGGACGAAATTTATTTATTATAACTTTTGGTGTTAAATTGCAAACTAATTAAATTTAGCAATCGAATTAATATCTTTCTCTATATTTAGAAACAGCAAGTAAAACTTTCAAACAAATATTTTAATTTAATAGTTTTAGTAAATTTTGTATATGTTTTTATGTTTAACTTCAAAGGATTCAAATATAATCGTTTTTGCAAATCCTTTTTGCAAATCATTTTTGAAATATCAAATTTATAGAACGTAATATACTTTTCATTTGGAAATATTTAATAAAATCATCTGGTAATTAGAATTAGTGTATTAAAAAAAATATTTCCATTTTTAGTCTAGACTCGAGTAAAATGAGTAAAAAAAATATTTATAAATAATTTTTTTCCAACATTTATGAAATTTTGATAAAATATTTTTTATAATTTCTAAACTAAATCATATTTAAATAATTAAATTTATGATTTATATATATTTTTTTCTTTTAATTTTCCTTCATAAATATTTAGAATTTAATTTAGTTGTTCAAGTAAAAATTTTTAATTGCATTTTTTTTTATTCCTTTTAAAATTAATATGCTTCTACTTTCATGTCAATTAGCATAAATATACATTCATATACAAAAATAATAATATTTTTCCTAGATTGCCAGTAAATGGTCATAAAAGTCCTTGAAATAAATGTTTTTTTTCTTTTTGTACCATGGCACATAGAAGATTTCTCTATAAAAAAATGCTATTAGTTTAAAAACTTTAAAGCATATTAATGGAATATATTTGCAAATTATATTTAATTAGTCTCCTTATATTTTCAAAATGAATGTGTATGTAAATTTTACTTATATTATGTAAAAAATTTCTTTGAAAATGGAAAATGCATTAAGTCAGCATGATATTAAATGGTATAGAGAATAATTTTACTAAATAATTTATTTAAAAGGAAGAAAAGATGTGAATATTTCTATGAAATTGAGGTCAATTTAGTTTAATTATCTCGTTTGGTTAGAAAATTTATAAATTTATAGTAAGAATATAAATTTTTGAATTTAATAATCTATCGTTAAAAAGGATTAACTCGATAAACTCTTGAAGTTGAAATATTTTAATAACGAAAACTTACTCATACTATTTGAAAACTTCAATTTAATTATATAAAAGTTCATAAAAAATCAAAATACATACCATATACGGTACCAATAAATCATTCTTTTTGAAAAAAAAGTTAGAAATTATATTACCAATCGTGTTAAAGTTAAAATTCCACTTAAATAAATTTATCCTTGATATATTATTATTTCACCTTTCAAGTTCAATTAACAAACAAAAAAAATTTCCAACAATTTTTTGTAATTATATAATTTTTTTCTCCAAATTTTTGACTTTTCAAATTAGAAAAGATTCACACAAAGTATAAATTAAATTTAATTTGTCTATGACAAGAAAAAAATATAACAAAAATTCATGATTATATTAAAATTATTTTCCAAAAATAAAGGATATTTTTATTGTACCTTAAAACCTACACATCATTATAAACTTTCCTAAACGAGTTTTCTTCTCTCTATAATGAATAATAATATTTTCTTTTAATTAACATGATGAAAATAATATAATTTTTTTTTGAAGAATCTTAAATGTAAATTTTGCATCCTTTTAACTAACATATATTAGATACTTCTTGTATGTATTTGAATAATTATAATATAAAAAAAAAGAAAATTGACAATTTAGTCAAGTACACGCAATTATTATCACCTAAATAAAATAAAATGTATATAAATAAACAAAAAAATGAGAAAATTTTCATTGTAAAATTATTAAATATTAACTTTTCTAACTGGTAAATTTTCATTAAAAAAGTGATTCCTTTTTTGTAAATCGAAATTTAAATTAACGAAGTGAGAGATTTTTTCTTCATTTTTTAATTGAAAAAGTTTTTCGTCTAGCAAAAAGTATAGCAAGTATATTACAAAAAGAGGAAAAGCTCCAGAAAATGTCTACAATTATTTAAATAACGTCTTTTAACTACTTTTTACCAAAAAAAAAATGAACACAACAAGAAAAAGGTTATTCATTTTCCAGTTTTTCTACTGTTTCTCATCATAAAAAAAAGTTACCATATTTACTCTTGAATTTTCAATTTGTCTTTTGGAAAATTCGGAAAATTCAACGTCAAAATTTTACGGCGAACAAAAAGGAAACAAAATAAGAAGAAAAAAAAATACATCCAAATGTGGCAATTAAACCCGTACTAACATTTTTTTAAAAGGTGCCAGAGAGTTTGAGGAACGGAAAAAGGAATTTGATCTTTTAAACGGCAGAGGTTACAAAAAAAAAAGTTTTGATAGCATCAAAAAGAGCAAAAAAAAAAAGAGAAATCGGTATATAAAGTAATAATGAAATAAGTAATATTAATGGGGTTTGTCTTGGTCCTTAGAGGTTGGATCCTCATTTTCGTAAAAGTATTTAAAAGTACAATTTAATATTTTATTTTTGATTGCCCTTGTGGGGGAGGGAGTATGAGTGTACTTAAATATTGAAATTCTTTATATATAAAAAAAAAGTTTTTGGTTAATTAGATCAGATTATGATCCAAGGATAATGGTATTATTTTTTTTCTTTGGGTTTGGTTGAAGAGTTTTTTTTCTTTTGGGGAAATTATATTAAAAAGATGGTTAGGATGTCTTCAATGTTGAATAATGTTTTTTTTTTTTCGATCAAAGTTGAAATTGATAATAAATAGAAAAGTTTAAAGTTGTTGGAATTAATTTGTCGGTATATAATTGTGTGTTAAAATTTAACAGGCAGGTTTTTTTTGGTAGGTAATTATGGGAAATTAAAGTAATTTTGAAGAGAAAGTTGAGGAGATTTTAATTTTCATTTAATAAATGAAATTTAGTGTAATTTTCAAAATTATTTATAAAATTTTCAAATCAAATTTGTGTCTCCCAAAATAAAAGTAGAGATTTTTTGGAAAAGGACTAATTTAACTGACCCAACCAATTATAATTGATATAAGAAAAATATGAACCCACCTAAATATATGCAATCGAAGTATTTTTCATTGTAAAATACAAACTTATTTTAGAACAATTTCAATTTTTACTATTTTGGTTTATATTATATCGAGGAATTTGTGAGAATAGAGTGAGCAGAGCATTAATTTTTGAATTAAATATTTTCATCTAAGTATGAGGTAAATAAGGAACATCTAAGTAGGAATACTGACAAGTTTAACATGTTTTTATAATTGATTTTATTCCGCAATAATTTATGTCCTTTGAAAGGTTTCCTATTAATAAATTTTATAAAAGTTATCTCATCGTATTAATATCATTTACTGTGATTTCGAATTTCAAACTAATTAAAAAGAGTACATTTTGGAGCTGCAATGTAAAAAACAATTTTAAAGAAACTAAATTAAGTTTTTCCATAAAAATTTTTCTCATATTTTTTGAAGTAATTTTACATCAGGCTTCAATTAGGAGATAAAATCTATTCAATTACTCAAAAAGGATAATAAATTGATTGACAAATTATTACTTTCATTAAAACTCTTTTGTTTTTTTAATCATAAATTTTTCAATTTTTTCGACATAAAATATTAAGAAAAGTAAAATTACATTAAAAATATTTAATCTACAAAATTTCTAAAAATAATTAAATGACAGCTTTTTAACATCATTCTTAAGATTCACTTAATACAATATATATATAAATTATAATCATAATATTTTCAGTCCATTTTCGTTACAATCACTATTAATTGTTCAAGAAATTTGTCCCTGAAATTATTTTTATGTTTAGAAAAAGAAAATTAAAATTTTCCAAGAAAAGACAAGATTGAAAACAAAAATGTGTTGATAAAAAGATATAATGATTTTCCATTGTAATATATTTATACACAAAACAGACAAATGAACTCATTAAGAAAAAAAAAACAAATTTTTGTTTTTTGTCTTTTAATTTATGGATATTAAAATAGATTTAAAGGGAAATGGAAAATAAAAAAATAATGTCATTAAAATATCCGGGCATATACCATGAGAGACAAGAATATATAATCCATTGGACCAAATTTTACACCCCACCGAAAATGAATAAAAAAAATTTATTATATACGAGTATACCAAAACACCTGTTTACTATCATAAGCAAAATAAAGCTTTTTGATATGCTTTTATGCTTCATGGCGCTCTATTGTGTATATTTAGATTTATTTTAGTAATTATCCCGCATATTATTAGAAATATATATGTATGTACTAAGTTTAGTAATTAGATATTAATTTTAGGAAAATTTTTAAGAGGGAAAATTTGTAAACCACTAACCAGAAAAAGCCTAAGGGACAGAATAACAATTATTTTCTTTTTGTATATATTTTCAGTTTGGTTGACAAAACAAACATAAACAGACAAAAAAAATATTGTTGGTCCTTGGTATATACATATTATAAATAAATCGTCTGTAATAATTAACTTCCGTCCGTCATATACTTTTATGTTTGGGAATTTAAAAAGGAAATATCACACCTGTTAAATTTTCATGAAAAACTTTCAAAATAAAAATTTCATTTCTTTTTTTTATTGTGATTATTATCATTTGTTTGTGTGTGTGTGGATTTTTTTTCCATTTGACAGTATCATTTTCCGCTTCGGAAATTAAATTTATATATTATTTTTAATATTATTGTCAGTTCTTTTAACAAAAAAAAAAAAAAATAACGAATAAAGATTACTAATAATAACAATGCATCAATGAATAAGTATACACCAGGCTGGCAGGATCAAAAATCCCATAAACAAAACAAGGATTTATTATTCCAATTGAATTGAAATATTTCGGTAAAAAAAAATTTGAACAGACCCAAAAAAAAAAAAAAACTTTTAAGAATTTATTTTTTTCAGAAAATTTTCAATACAATATTTTTTTTGTTTTGTGCAGGACATGATGGAGAATTAAGGATAAAAATGAAAATATTTTTTGATATAATTTTTTTTTTTTATAAACGTCAATGGACTCATTGGACCCTATCCATTTCGAGTTCAATGAAAAATTTTGATTTTTATATACCAAAAAAAAGAAAGTTTGATGATAAATTCAAGACTTAAATCAATTTTTCTGTAAAAAGGAAAAACCTTTTTTTTTTTGTTGTTGTCGTTGTTGTTGTTTTGGTATCTTAAACATAAAATATATGTACATTCTGATTTTAATATAAGGATCTTACATTTTTGTTGTTGTTGTTGTTGAGTGTTGTTGGAGTGATGGAAGGAAGGTGTTTCGAGTGATGTTAATAGGAAAATTATGTTCAATGTGATAAGGATGAGTAAACTATTATATACATGGAGTGTCCTTTATACATATATATAGAGGGAAGGTTTATTATTATGAAAAAAATAAATAAATATAAGATATAAAAAATTGTAAGAAAATATATATATATGTTTGTTTGTACATATATATTTACTTAGATAAAGATAATGGATTTTATGTATAAAAATATGATATATATGTATATATTTGGTTATCCTTTTTTTTTTCTTTGGTTTTGTTTTAATTTTTTTTTTCATATTATTTTTATGATTTCCTTTCAATTTTCTTTCTAGATCTTTTTTTTTTTTTTTGATAAAATTTCCTGTTTGTTTGTTTTTTGTTACGCAAGAGAAAAATTATTTTATTATTGATAAAGAAATACAAGAATATTATTTTATAAAAAAAAGGATATTCGTATAATATATATGTAACATTTACATTTACTTATGTGGGTAAAATAATGTTAAGCCTATTTAGGAGATTTTGAAACTGACATATTTGAAGAAGTATTATGTTCAAGTAGGCTGAATAAATTGAAACAAAGAATTAAATATAGAAAATATAGACATTATTATAATGCTTTAGTAATAATATATATGTAGTTTCAAATTAATTAATTCTTATATCATATTCTCATGCTTAATATAATATAATTATATTAAGTATAGAAAGATAGAAAATTCATAAAAATGATCTGAGATCATGATTTATTTTGATAAAGTTGTGTATAGTTATAGTAATTAATTTTTTTACTATTAATACTATCTAATTTAATTCATCAAATTTCTCAGTTTATTAAAATATAATAATTAACAATTTAATTATCGAAAATAATAGTTTAGATTTATAGAAGGCTTCAAAAACTGTGTAAGTATATCTATAAATTGATCAAAATCGTTAAAAAAAAGTAATTAAGCCAACTAAAAATTCTATTCTAATTTTATTTGAACAAAATATGATAAATGATTTTTCATGTTTTCTTTTTTATGCTATTAAAATAATATAATTTAATTTTTCTGTAAATTAATTTGAAAAGAAAAAATATGGAATTTTCACAAATTATTTATAATAGATTTTAATTTATATCCGTAATAAAAGATAAAAAAATTAATTGAAAAATTCTTTGGTAAATCAAAATTTATTAAAATTATTCTCTATATTTAGCTTTTCCATTTACCAATTCCATTTTTTTTTTTATAATTATGATTTTATTTCTATATTTAATTCTTTGAGTAGAGTAAAATTTAGTGAAACATTAAATTTTATTATCCAATTATAAGCATTGGGTATCATGTACCAAGGATAATATAAATTTAAAAAAGTAATTAAGTCAACTATAAATTTAATTATAATGATTATAAAGCATTAGCATTAATCGATAATGTCAATTTGAAAAATATTCTTACAACGAAAAACTCCTAAATATATGCAACAAGATATAAAACAAAATTATGTTATTTTTAAAGTTTGTTTTGTTCAATTTTCATTTTTAAATAATAAAAACTTTAAAATAAAAATACTTCATTTTTAACTAAAGAAAAATTATGATTATAAAAAATTATGAAATTATTATTTTTTTAACCACTAATAAAGTGTTTTTTTTTTTTTTGATTATATTAAACTTCAAATTTATAGAAAATTTTTATACAGCAAAAATATTGCAATTTTGTAAACAAAATATTGAACAATAAATCTAAAAAAAAATAAATTATTAAACATTTTGTATCTTCCCATATTTTTTTACATAAAGAAAAATCCATTTTTCTTAACAAAAAAAAAACCCCCCCCACAAGAAGAAAAAAGTAAAAAATGTCTTATTAAATTTTTTCTTAGAATTTCTTCAAGAAAATTGCATTTCTAATGATATTAAATATAGAAAAAGAAAAACGGATATCATAAATCTTTCTTTATAAAATGAAAAATAAACCGGATGGTTTTCTCATCACTACTGTATCAGCAAAAAGTACCAAAAAGAAAAATATATACTAAACTAACAAGGACTTTATAAAATATATATATAAATTTATCAAATTATCTTTGATCAAAAACTATTTTAGCTTTTTTGGTGTTGCATTCAATTTCCTTTCATTCTATGGTTTGTCGTTGTTGACAACGGAAATCGAACTATGTTAGTCATTTAAGTATATGATATATGTATTTATATAGACAAGGATTTAACAACATGATGGTAAGAAAATTATAGAAATCTAAAAATAAAAAAATGTATAAAAAAAATGAAGAAAAAATAAATAATAAAACTAATAATAAAAAAAAATGGTGAAACTAGATAGAAAATATTGTTTGATTGTAGGATAGCTAAAATAAACAGGATGTCCATAAGGACTAGAGAAATTTATGAATTAAATTATTTCTTTATCTATTTTAAATGCAAAATATGTTTTGAAGGTAAAATTATATTGAATCTGATTTTGTGTGTAACAATTATTCTGTCTGCCTTTTTAGCAATCCATATTATATAAATGACACCTACACACTTACGTATACTTTCTGCAATTTTATTTGAGATGTTGATGAAAAAATTAAATTAAAATCAATATTAAATATTAAAGGATATGAACGGAATGCATAAATATTGAAAAATCTTTGAGGAAAATGTCAACAAAATGTATAACTAATAATTAGATTTTGGTTATGCAATATTGCAATGATTATATACAATTATTATGTCCATAAAATTGACTAGAGGGAAATGTAACACACACTGTACATAACTAATGATCAGATTACATTTTGTTAAGAAATTTTCATTTTTCTTTTGCAATATTTGTGTGAAAAGAAATTTTTTTTCTATTTAAGTACATAAAAAAAACGAACATTATTTGATATTTTCTCGATATCCGATTTATTTATCACATGTTCAATGATATTACTTATAATAAGAGTATACTCGTATATCTATTTATTTATTTTTGTTGAGTGTGAGAGCAGAAAACGTGTGTTAAGTAAAAATATTGAGAATTATTTTTCTTAAGAATATAAATTGATAACAAGATTTAAAAAAGTTTTTCCAATAAAATTTTCTTCTTTTTATACTTAAAGCAATTTTATATATAGAAAATATGTTTAGAATTCTTAACATGTACACTAATGACAATCATTTGAGTAATTTCTTAAAGGTTGTAAGAAAATATTTTAACTATAGTACAATAATTTTTCTTCACAAAAAGTAAGTAAATTTTGTTAAATATACATTTTTAAATGCAATTTATATTAAAATATATTTAATGGAAATAAATCTTTTTAAAAAATGTTGTACGCCCGTCAAAATTGGAAATTCGAATTGTCAGCGTTCGTAACGTCGCCAATTTCGAGATTTCTCATACAAAATGTACTTATGTTCATGAACCGATTTTGACAGACGTTATACGGCGTACGTCCTCTGAATTTGGAAGAGCTGTTAATCCCATAATTTTTCTCCTCACATTTTAATTTCTCAAATTACTCAAAAACATAGAAATATCTTTCTTTCTTTTTAATAATTATTTTTGTATATTTAATGTTAAATAATTTGATTATTCAAAAATTAATTTATTCAAAATATTTTCTATAATTAATTAAATTTTATTTTTGTTACAAATTTAGTTTTATAAAACTTTTTAATTTATAATTGAAATAAAATTTTTATAATGATATAATTTAATATTCTACATATAATTTTAAAATGAAGTATTTTTTAGCTAATATAATAATATTACTTTAAACTAAACCATCAAGATAATTAATATTATCCTTATGAGCATATTGCGGTGGTAGGGATATGAATGTCACGTAATAAATAATTATTTTAAATGCTTTATATACTTCTCCCTTACAATTATTAACTTATATGTATAAATTTTTCCTTGAAAAAGGGTTAATTTACTTGGTGAATAACCCTTTGTAGGGGGAACTTTTTTTTAGTAACAAAATATATCCTTAAATTTGACGCGATTCTGTTTGTTTGTTTACACTCTTGTCAGAAAGTTTTTGAAGTTGTTATTTAACATTTAACTAAAACATAGTCAGTTTGAATTTTCGAAAGATTGTATAGTTTTAGGGTAAAAAAAAAAGATTAAGTTTCAAATTTTATTTTAAGTTATTAAGGTTGTTAAATTTAAAACTACCAATAGGAAAATATATATATCCTTTAGCCATATTTGTAAACAAAATTAAAATTTAACATATTAAATATTGATGAAATGTAATCATAGATGGTTGAGAACTCTAATGATATTGTAAACTTATATAACTATAGATTCTGCTGCCACTAGAGAGCCATCAGAAAATAATGTTATTGGTTATATACAACTTTCACTCAGAACTCAGCCTCAGCAAAAATTCATGAATATGAAAACTATTATAAAGTTATTTAAACTACGTATTTTTCTTAATTTGTCTATACTATATATATAGCTTTAATTGGCCAATTTAAAAAGTCAAATATTTCCTATACATAAATATACTACATAAACCACATAACTAAAACATTAATATTTTAATTTTATTAGTTAAAGTTTTAGATAAATTTTATAACTTGTGCAGTAATAAAAATTGTTATCTCTAACAAAAAAATTTTTAATAGCACACATAAAAAAAATGTAGTTATCATAATTTTATTATAAATATTTTTATTTTGACTAAATAGAAATTAAAATTTATTATCTCTCTTATATGCGTGTAGGTTACATAAAAGTAAATTATGAAAAAATTTTATAGAAAAATATGAACAACAATAATTTTTGTTAAGTATAGATAAAATTCATTTGAAAAAGTTTACTTTTTTATACATGAAATATTTTTGTTGCAAAACATTTTTAATTAAATTTTAATTAGATTATATGAATTTTTTTTTTTTGTGTATGTTATATGTTTTCAGGATATCATAATTTAATCAAAAAAAAAAAAAAAATTGATATTGTAGAAAATTATCAAGTGAATAACATTTGATTGCGTAATTGTAAGGATTAAATATATTACGTATTATATAAAAAGAGTAAAAGAACGTAAATGAAATATCCTTTCTCTATAATTATATAATAAATATTAGAAAATTATGGAATAAAAATTCTTAGAAAAACATTTTCCTTTGGTTAAAATATTAAATATCAACTTGAAACATTATATACATGAATTATTTTGTAATCACAGTCGAAGAATGTACTAGCTACTAGGAAAAACTGATTATATAGTTTCGAATACACTCATTCTACAAATTTCAACGACTAAATCAAAGTACATACGATCGATCGTCACTGACTGTAAATAAATTTCGGAAGAATTGTTTGTTAAATTTAAAGAATATAGAATATTCTTCCTTGCAAGAATGATTTTTTTCCAAAGTTTTAAATTTCTTAATAGTTTTATTTTGTCATAAACTTGAGGAAAGAATATAATTGAATAATACTAGAGGCCTGAAAAGACCGCAGTGGTTCAATTAAAATGAAATTGAATTATTTAATATCTGGTTTGAATCAATTACAATGTCAATATCATTTTAACTATGTGAAATTTAATTACAACAAGAAAATCTAAAATTTTATAATTATCTTACCAGTAAATATAGTCACAATTTTATGTTTCATTATTTTAAATTATAATTCCAGAAAGAAATTAAATGTCAAAATTTATTTAAAATTTTACTCTATTAATTAAAAAAATTCTATTATAATTTTCTTTGAACAAAAGATCATAAATTATTTTTCATGTTTTCTTTTTTATGCTATTAAAATAATATAATTTAATTTTTCTGTAAATTAATTTGAAAAAAAAAAAAATTGAGTTTTCACGGATATAAATTTTAATTTATATCCGTAATAAAAAAACAAAAAAATTAATTCAAAAATTCTTTGGTAAATCAAAATTTGTTAAAAATTTTCTGTATTTAACTTTGAACCAATTCCATTTTTTTTTTGTAATTATGATTTTTTTCTATGTTTTAATTCTTTGGGTAGAGTAAAATTTACTGATTCGTTATTATTAATTAAAATTTTATTATCCAATTATAAGCATTGGATATCATGTATACCAAGAAAAGTATAAATTAAAATTAGCTATAAAAAATTAAATGTGAAAAAATATAAATGAAAAAAAAGCTTTTATAATCTAAAAATCTAATTTTATAGTTTATACCATTAAATTTCTGATATTCTGATAATGAAAATAAAAATGATTTATTTTCATTTATTTTTTTATATTTATCACGTTTTATTTGTCAAAAATGTTTATTTTCTATCTGAAAGAAATTTGTATTTCATTGGAAATTTTTTATGTATGTATAAAAATTGATTAAATTGACAAATTTTTTAATGGTTTTAATACTTTTATCATATTAAATTTTATAATAATTTGATTAACAAAAGACTAAAATTGGTAATCTTATAATGCAGATTTCTTTAAAATTTATGGTTTTTGTTTTATTCAAAATATAAAAATCTTATATAATTTGCCTAAAGTTAGAAAATTTATAAAGAAACTTTTTGTAAAAGTATACCACAAACATTTCTGCAAATAAAGCCCAAAGCTAAAATTTATAAATCTATTGACAAAACTTTACTTCTTTAAGTTTATATATGTTTTTATTTGTCAACAACAAAAATTTAAACTTTTAATAATAAAGAAGTCCTTTAAAATAATGTCAACTTTATAACATATTTGAAAATTTGTTGATTTTTTTTTTTGAAGTTTTTTGAAATGGAAAATATTTCAAAAATCTTTTATGTACTCGTATATGTATAAGAAAAATTTAGTATATAAAATTCATAAAAGTCAAGTAAATCATAACATTATAAATCATCCTTCACAAAATATAAAAATCGTAAATAAAAGTCCAAATAAACTAACTAGCTTTTCGTTATTTATGTATAAGTAAATAAAATACAAGGATACAGGCTTATAAAATAAACTTTTTTTATACTTATATACTAAAAGTATGATTCTTTGTAAGAGAATGGAAACTAATAAATTACATATTATAAATTTTATCGAAAATTGTAATATATGTATAACAGAAAAACTTTTATGTTAAACGTTTAATGGAGATTATAAAGGATATTTTTGAATGAAGTGAAAATCAACTTAACAAAAATTGTAAGTTAATAGAAAGTTTGAGAGTTTCTATATACTCAATAAAAGTTACTAATTAATCTTAAGTGAATTATCAATTATATACACATTTATTGTATTTAATTATTTTAACGACTTCTATAGGTAAATTTATTAGTATAAACATCATCTAGCTTGTCTGATAAAATATTTCATATTTAAATTGTTAAATTTTCATATACAAATATTAAACAATTATTTCTTCACCCAGATGAACTATCAATTTTCGACACGTAAGTATATTGTGAATTTGCACGCTTATATACCTATAAAGAGTCTGCAATATCTAAACTATAATTTTAATGACAAATACTTTTAAAATAAATACAAAATTTTTAGCAATTAATCTTTACTTTTCCCAAATGACCTATTATCGACATATAGTTTTTTCCCCTATATGGATCAACGTTCTATAAATTAAATTCCGACTATGCTTAGGAATATCTAAAATAGTTTTGCTGACAAATACCTTCGAGAATTAAAATATTTTCTTTACTAACGTAAAGCAATTTATTTCCTACAAAAAAAAAAAATCATCTTAGAATTTAGATTAAGTCTTATCAAGAAATTCCTTCCCCTTTTGAAAGTTAATTGACTACCTCGTAAATTCCATTAATTTTTTTTTAACTATATAATAAACAAAATATTTTATATATTCTTAATTTCCCTTTTTTTATTTATATAAATAAATTTATTATCAATATAATCCCAAAGGATATTTTATAATGTTAAGTCTCTCATAAACACTTAAAAATATTTCCACATAAATAAACTGATTATACATAGAATTTTTTTTTCGTTTTCTCATAGTATGTTAATAAAAATTTCATAAAAATAACTTTTCTTTTTTTTCGCTCATATAAATTCTGATAACAACCATAAAACATATTTATGTAGAAGAAAACTAACTTTCGTTATAGATGAAAATCAAACATTTTTATATATTTTTATTTTTTTTTGCTAAGAATGTTAAATATATGCACATCAGGACGAATAAATATATATACCAAAAGTTTTTGGTATTGATTCAATTATCTTATAAGAAATATTTAGTATTTAACTTTAATGGTTTTTGTTGGCTCTAGATAAAAAAATTTTTCCTATCCCAAAATCAATTGATTTCCTGTCATTATCATTTATTTTTAATATACATAATAAATTTATTAATTTCTTTATATTCTCTGATTGTTCATGATGTGTAAGTCCTGTTTTGCATATAATAAAAAAAAATTATAGCTAAATTAGTTTTTCCTCATATTTTATGGAGGTTTTCTTTGCATAAAAAATGAATTAACATTGACTTTTCACTTATTAATTTTTTTTTTAAGATCTGAAAAAGAAAAATGGTTTCATCTTCTTTTAAAGAGAAAATTTTCAAATTTAATGTCTGTGTATGCTTTATTTATGTATGATTAAGGACATGTATGTATATAGTAAGAAATATGACTAAGTGTTATATGGGATTTCATTTAGGTTGATATAAAAATCCTTTGACCTAGATTCCATTACAAATGCTTTTTTATTTATATCTGAGTATATGAAATATTTTTTTTAGAATTTCTCTAGTGATTTAATATTAAGTATACAGTGTGATTTGGGGAAAATTATTAGACCAGATTATCCAGGCAAGAAATAAGTTAGTCCAGGACAAGGACTAAATTAATTACTTTAAAAAATTAAAAAAAAAAAAAAAATACGATCTAAATATAATTAATATAATTTATCCAAGAATCCAAGGACAATAATTATGACTTCCATTAAGAATGAATAGTCTCACTTAAATCATCTTAATTAATCTGTATATAGAGCACAGTACACAGAGTCTGTATATAGAGCACAGTAGCACAGTACAGTACAGAGCACAGTGTACGTATTTTTGTTAATAATTTTACTATTTTTATGTAAAAGGACTAAAAAATATATTTGATTAAATTATGCGAAAATATGCAAATTTTTTATTTCTTTATCAATTTATAATTCTGTTCGTCACCTCTGCCTTATTTATTATATAAAATAATGAATTTGCATATTTACAGGCGAATATTAATAATTTTCTTTTATATTGTAAATTTAAATATCTTTTTTTTGTTAAAATATAAAATATTATACTTTGCTTTGTTAAAAACATGTATAAGTGAGTGATACATAGTCACTTCACATATGTCACTCTGTCCTTTTGTTAAGTATACAATGTTATAGTACACTTTTTTTTTTATTAAAGGAAGTAAATTCAATCGTGCGAATATCCTTGAACAACAACAACAAAAAACATTTTTCTTTTAAATGTGAAATTTATATTCGAGTACAGTGTGTTAAGACTAGTAAATAAATAATAAAAGGATATTATTATTATTATTATGCTGAACGAAGTTATGATAAACTTTGATGAACTTGCGAACATACAAAGAAAAAAGAAAGTTTATTTTACATTCTTATGTATATATGTTGTGGAGGTTTCTATAAGTACTAAGGAAATAAAGTTAAAGGCTAAAAAAAATATTTATATAAGGTATGTGATTTTCATATTATTTATATAAAATTATAAAAGAAAATATATTAACCAGTTAACATAATTTTTTTTAGAAATATTTACAACTAGTTAATAAATATCACATAATATTTTATGTTTTTTTTGTATATGTTTACTTGTATATGATGTTTATTATTGTGGGTTTATAGTGCGCAAATTATGATTAAATATATATGTATAAGATAAAAATCTTATATACTTAACCCTTCTACGGTGTTTAATTAAAGCTACAACAAAGATGTTCGGGACAAAAGTGTCCCCATACATATTTACGGTATATAAACGTTAATTTGTATTTTTTTTTTAATTTGATCACTAATTTTGAATATCTTACCAGTAAAATTTAAAATATACATTGTATAGAAACTAAAACAACTGATATCGGAACTGAAACTAAATAACCATATAGTCACAGTGGTATAATTAATTTGAATTCGTATTTTTATTGAGAAGTTTGATTTTGTTTAATTTTTGAGGAATTATCGGAAAATCACTCATTATTGCAGTCTTTTTTCTAGAATTGTTTAGCAGACTTTCTGGTTACAATTTACTTACTTATAAAATGTATGGGGACAATTTTGTCCCAAACCTCCACGCTACTTTTTTTACAAACTATATAATATATACAAATTTAATACACATGAAAATGTGTTAATTAAAATATCTACCAAATAGGGAAAATTTAAACATTTACAATAATTAGTTCAAATTTTTAAATATATAAATACATTCAAATTGAACAAAAATGTCCCCAACATCTTAGAAGGGTTAATATAGAAAATCATTTTTCTAAAGGGATAATATTAAATTTAATAAATCTTATAATATACAATTTATAGTTGTGACTTAGTTTTTTTTTTCTTTAAAATTTATTTTCTTTAATATTTTGAACAAATTTTTGTGGTATACTCTTGTTAACTATTTAATTTTTATAGCTCTTTGAAAACACCAACTTAAAGAAAAGCAATAAATAAATATTTTCTTATATTACTCGTATACATATATGTGGATTTATATATTGATTTATTTATTATGTTAAAGTTAATAGGATTTTCTATGATTTACATAAAGATATATTTATATATTTTAATGGTTTAATTTTAATCTAAATAAATTAAGGATATAAAATTCCAAAAATAAAAATTTATATTACATAGAAGTAAAGAAATTTGTTGATAGTAGAAAATTCAATAGAAGTTGATAAATATTCATAGATTTATTGTCATTCAATAATAAAATCTCCTAATTTACATTTAGTTTAGTTATGGTCAAAAGCTAAATAATTTTATTCTTTGCAGAATTTAGTGGCCTTATACCTGATTCGTAGAGATTTCTCAAAAACTGAATGTTAGGTCTTTTTATACTTAGATTTAATCTTAGTAAATCAATTTGGATTAATTTCAGTAAATAGTTAAGGTACGTTTTAAGTTTTAATAAATTAGCTTAAAATTTAGCAGTCTGTATTAAAAGGATAATATTAGTACTGGTAATACTGGAAAATTTGTAATTAATTTGAGACATTTTATTTGATTTGTTTATAATTATATAATATATAAAAACCCAATAATCTAAGGTCTACCAATTTAGATAACAATCAATTCTTACATATGTAAACTAAATTACAATTCGTGTAATTTAAATACAAGGATAGGATAAAATATTACGAAACTCTCTTGAATACCATAAAAACGAATATACATTTTTCTGTATAAATTTTACAATGTTTACTACATATTAAGTATATAATTTTCTATTAAATAATTTTATTTTTAGACAAATATATAGACAAATATTTATGTTACCACAATTCAATATTGATTTTCAACACCAAAAAAAAAAAATGCACGAATAACACAAATATTTCTTTTGACCAAATATATAAAAATTGACACTACAGCAAAAAAAAAAAAACAAAAATAAATTTTACCTTGGAAGATTATCCTAAAAAATATTTTTCATTAAATTTCTAGAAGTTGTTTTCAAAACAAAAACATAACAAAAATCTTAAATTTAAATGTCCTTTTTACTTTTCTTTTGGTTATAATATCGAAATTACTGTCCACTATATATATTTTTTTCATTTCTTATTCTTTAGTTTATAACTTTGTCCTTTGAATTTTTTGAAGAGAAATTCTAATATAAAAAAAATACAAAAGGAATTTTTTAATATTAAATTCATATTAATGTCCTTTTTTTATTGTAGACATTTATCAAGACTTCCTTGAAATTGTATAAATATACAAAAGCTAATAAATATGTAGATGGTTTTTTTTTTCTCTTTAAAAAGAAAATTCAGTCCATTTTTTTTGTACATTTATCAAAAAAGATTTTGGTAAATTTTCTTTTTGGCTGTTAATAATAATTTAAAAATCGAATGTTTTTCCTTATATTTTGTCCAAATATAGTATTAATGTATTAGTCAAATGACATTTTGATTATATCAAACATAAATAGAATTAAATAATTTGAAGCTTTTATTGATGAATTTTTGAAGGATAAATAATATTTTTTTACTTATATTATTTAGTATGGATAAAAATTGGTCAATCTTCATTCTAGTCAATTATTTCTGACATGATCAAAAAAATATATAAATACTTCAAAATTCATATTTATAATATCTATAATGTATGAATCCTTGATTCAAGGACAAATTTTTTTTTTTTTGATTATATATAATGGATTCATTACAGAAAAAAAGGACATAAAGAGGATAAGATAATAAGAGATATTTTCGTCAGAGATAATAATTTTTGGTGTCATTCTTTGTAAGATTAGCTGACAAAGCAGAAAAAACACCAACCAACAATATTATTTTTAGGGATTTCTTTTTTCGTTAATTATATCTTAAATATTAAATTACAAGCAATGATTTTATATTTTTTTTGTGGTAAAAAAAGGATATAATTAGATATTACGCCATAATTAAAAAAAAAAAGCTATACACTGTTAATTTTGGATTTAATCGATTTGTTAGGTAGATTATAAAAATGTTGGATATTTGTAAAACTTAGTGCAATTGAACCACATTCGTTAATGTGGAACCTAAAAGCAATCCAAGCGTAAGCTGCTACTGCTAGCAATCATTATAAAATTGGACTACTTAAGTCTAGCAAACTCAGTTCCATTTTCATTTTCAAATAATAGTTAACAAATACTATAAACGAGGATTTAAATTGACGATTTTAAAAAAATTTATCCTTGTAAATTTAATTTTACCTAAAATTTTTTTTACAAGTATCAAAAGAATTTAAGCCTCCTAATTATTATCATTATTTTGTATTTCTTTTTCTTTTAAATTATCTAATTTCCTTTATTAATTTAAAACATTTCCATTGGAAAAACAGGGAAATTAATTATATTAGAGAAAAAAAATTAAGACTTACATGAATAGGCAACCAACAAATGGCAAATGCTAAAACAACTACAACAACCATTCTTGTTACTCTACGTTTCCCTCTCCTGAAATTAAAAAAAAATATTTAAGAAAATTATTATAAATTTAAACTAGGAAATTTAAATTAAATTTAAATAAATGTTTAATAGAAAAGTGAAAAAAAATTTGAGTAATTTACAGAATATAAATCAAAAAAATTTTTAAATTTCTAAATTTTCCATAAAATTTAGATTACAAAATAATAAAAAAAAAAAAAATCTAGCAGAGCATGGTTTCGATCCACGGACCTCTGGGTTATGGGCCCAGCACGCTTCCACTGCGCCACTCTGCTATATACTATGATTATAATTTTTTTACTATTACGAAAATTTTATACTCATTGTAATATTTTTCTCTATATACTAAAATGTTGATATCATTAAAAATTTATATATCATTTGTTAAGTAGTTCTTGACCAGAGGGGATATATATAAAAATAATAAATTTGAAGTAAATTTTTAATTTATTTAATACCTTGATTCTGCTGATGGTCGACATCCTGGTGCAGTTTTCCATAAACGTACTAACATTCCCATATATAAAAAGCAAATTAATGTTAGTGGAATTATGTACGATGACAAGAAGAATGTAACCTATAAAATAGAGAAAATTTAAAAATATATATATAGCTATATATATTTATGTATAATATATCATTAAAAAAGGATTAAGGATATTCAACATAAAAATTTTGTATTTATAGGAAAATAATATTAAGAGATTTTTTTTCTATTACCATTTTTTAAATTTCAATTTAATATAATTTTATTATTTTTAACACTTCATTTGGCATAATTTAATTTAAAACTTTTTCTTCCAGAGTTTAATAATAATAAAAAAAAACTTTATAGCAGACGCGGATGTTGAAGCAATTAATACAATAAAAGGAATAAAAAATGAAATTAATTTGAATTGTCAATTTTTATGTTCATCATTTATACATCCTTTTATATATCACAACTATATGTGATTACTAGGGGCAAATATAATGTTACGTAAAAATATTTAATTTTGTGTACAGAGATTTTTTATTGCTATAATAATAAAAAAAAAGATGAAATTGACAAGGAAATTGAATATTTTTATAATTTATTTATTTTATTTTTTTATGATCTCGTTTGGTTTATTATTTATTATAAGTGCTTCATAACGTGCAAGTGTCATTTATTTATCCTAGGTTTTTATTGTCAGTGTGCGATTAAAAAAAAAATTTTTATCGACGTCTTTGACATTTTTATATAAATAGTAAGAGATTAATTTTCTTTTTATGATGCACTTATTTAATGTTTAATTATAATCGTAAATTATAATAAATGAAAATTGTTATGCTGTAAGATAAAAAATAATTTAAAAAGGATTGGAAAATATTAAACTTTCAGAGGATTGAAAATTAAATTACCATTTTAATGGTAGAATTTTATTGATTTACTTTCAATTGTAAAAACTAATTAAATTAGTTTTGATTCTCAATCTGATAGATAATTTCGATTAAAATATTATGATAATTTTTAGTATATTTTATTACTGGGTTAAAGTGACCCATAAAATTTTTTCATCATTTAGAGAAGTTCATCATAATTATTTATGATTATGAACAACATTACATAATATTTTCTTTTGAAAAAAGTCAAAAATTACCAAAAATTTAAATATTTTAATTGTTGAATTTATGTTTTCCCATAAGTTTAATATAACTTTGTAAAGCTTTGACATAATAAATATAACTAAAATCTTTTAGAATTTTGAAATTTATAATATCCAATTAAAATTATGTGCATATCCTCTTTATAAAAGGATATTTACATACTGAAACATTTAATTTCAATGATTCCAATTTATTGAAGTTTTCATATTCATATAATTTTACCAATAATTTTTCCCATTTTAAATTTCAATATTTTTCAATAAAGAAAAATTTACCTGAAAACCAAGTAGACTCCAAATATTTTGTTGTGTTGAAAATACACATGCTGTATAAGTATGTCCTCTAAATGCATATAATCTAACACCATGTGACAAGGCAACTGGTATTGCTGTTGTTATAATCATAACCCATGCTAACATAATTGCTCTATTTATGAATAAATCAATAGTAATAGATATAATATTTATGTAATATGTATAATTATAATTAAAATCATAAAACTTACAATGATGCATTTCGTTCTGTTCTTAATGACATACTAGTAACTGGATGTACAACAGCTAAAAATCGATCAAATGACATTAATACAAGTGTATAAACACTACAATGACATGTAACAACAATCATATATTGAACAAATTTACACCATAAATCACCAAAAGGCCATTCTGGTAATACATAATCAGTAGCTGTAAATGGTACACAGAATATTACAAATAGAATATCTGACACAGCTAAATTAATGATAAGTAGATTTGTTGTTGAGCGCATTTGTTGATTGGCAACCACAACTATGAAAGAAACAAATTGAAAAATATATGTACTATATTTATATAAATATGTTTTTTTTTTGTTGGTTATCTGATTAGATTTTTGCTTTAAGGGAATATCAATTTTTCATATTTAAAGATATATATATATATAACATTTTTTCCCTTTTGGTTTTGGTTGATGTATTAAATTTCAATGTTAGTAGAAGGTCGCATAAGTTTTTTGGTTTTCTATTTTAAGGAAAAGTTTCTTGACTTACGAAAAATTAATAAACAAAAATATGGTAATTTATCTCAGACATAAAATAAATTATTAATTGAAGATATACGTTGAATATTAATTTATATTTTTCATATAGAAAGAAATTTTTTTATTATACTAATAAGATTATAATAATTATTAGTATTATGTATTACTGAAATAGAAAGCTTTAGGGTTAAATATAATAATTAATTATAGGTATATCTAGTATTTAAGAGTAATATTATTCTAGGTATATTAAATTTCAAATTATTTATAAAGTTTTTAGTAATCTTATGAATATTATTTAGGTATCCTTGTTACTTTTAATCGGCGGGATAAATATAACTTTGGTTTGTTAAAATCATTTTCCAGTATTCTTTATTTTATTCTAAGCTAATTCACCATGATGGCGCCTTTCAATTATACTACCTACTCAATTTATGATAATTTTTGATAGGTTTTTCAAACTATGTTGGTATATCCTATTATTTTTCGTATATTATAAAAAATGTAATTATAATTGAAATTAGCCAATTAATAGATGATTTTGAATATTAATGTCTGTAATCTTACATGAATTTTGTGCACGTGTAGTTCTTAATTTTATTTTTGGTAATGATACTGTCCATTATACTAAATAAAAAGACTAAACGTACATATGTTACAAATTTACAATTTCCTAACCATCTATAAACGAATTAACTTTGACATTACAAAAATTAATAATTAATTAATTATATACATATATTTCCTCTTAGGGTATTTTCATATATGTAGTAAAAATAATAGTAAATTTCTCAGAAAATTGTGTAATAAATTAAATATAAAAAAAATTAGATATATCTCTAAATTAAATAATTTCCTAAATTGATGAAATTTTTTGCAATTATCGTAAAGAACTTAAGTATACTATAAAAAAAAATCTCCAAATAAATCTCTCCTTCATATAAGATTAATAGCTTTATATATGACATAAATTTTGTAAAAAAAAAATTGTGATGTCAATGTCAACAAGATTGTTTGAAGATAAACAATTTACAATTGAAGCATATTATACTGGTATCAATTACATATTTGTCCAATAAATGACGATTCCTTCTTTACTAATATTTCTATCAATCTTGACGAAACTATATACATATGTAATATTATACATCTATTATAGAAAATTGATTATTATCCATTTTTGGTACCACAACAATTTTTATTATTTATCATTTTTTATTTAATAATTTTTATTTAATATTCATTCGACCATAAGAATTAAATTAAATTTATTTTGTTGATATTATTAAAATTGAGAAAAAATAACATTTTTCTATTTATAAATTTCCTATAGAAAATATTGAATAATAAATCAAAATGATTGTCCTTCGAGAGTAACTTTTTTTTGAATGAAATTATATCTTTTCTTCAATTTTTTTTTGGTATATTTATATTTTATATTCAAGGATATTAAATTAAAATAACAATATCAAAAATAAACATAATAAATATAATAATAAGATTGGAAAAGTGAATGATAAAATGAAATGAACACAAATGATTACTATATGTTGTGTGTGTAAGGTAAATATATATAAATTTGAAGAGTTTCTTTTTAATTTTCTTTAAGTTTATAAGAAAATATTATCATAACAGGATATTCAAGTGATTGTTTTTCCACTTTTCAAGTATCATTATTGCCATTAAAGCTTAATTTTATATTATTTACGAGTAGTATACATCAAAATTATAAATACAACTAAACTTTGTTGGTGAATATGATATAAATTTTGTATACCATCTCCAAAGAAACAGAGTGATTGTTATTACGTTATTCTTATCTCTTATGTCTAGTTTTAGTAAAAATGAATTTTGTTGGATAATATATGGGTGGCTCAGATTACAAAACAGAATATTTAGTCGAAATCTGATTTTTATGGCATATTTTTTCACACTGATTAGTTTCCAGTTAATTTTAATTAATTTTTGTTCCTATAGTTTTCAGATACAAAATTAACTAAACTAAAACTTGTTTTGTAACATGCATTAAAATTGAATTAAAATTTAGTATTTCTAGATTTTATATATAAAATATTTTACAGTATTTTAAAATCTCAACATTTTAAGGATTTCCGTAAATATATTTTTGGAAACATATTTAAAAACAAATTACCTAAATTAAATATTTACATATTAATATAATGTTCAAATATTATAAAATTCATTACATTTAAAAAAAAAAATTTGCTTGTGTCATGAAATGTTTGACAAATTATAAATTTTTAAATTTTCTAGAAATTATTTCCATTTATTTCCCTTCTATTAAAAATTTAGATTATTTAATTTTATTGTTTACCCAACCATTTTATGTCATCATAACAACATCTAAAAAACAATTTCAAATTATAATGTAAACATCACACATCATAATTCATTCATTAATCATATCCTTCTCTGACATCAATGAGAAAAAATAAATTTAAGGGTTTTTCTTTATATACATAGTGGAAATTTTTATCCTTATGTTTTTTTTTCCTGGTAACACATTAATAAACGTTAAATCACTAAAATTTATGGTCAAATTTTAGAAAAATTCAAATAAATCATGTGTATAGTTTTTTTTTTTTTATATCAAAATTGATTTGTTTGTTATAGATACTTTTTATGTGTACAATATAGATGAAAAATATCCTTGATCGTTAAAGTCAGGATAGCAGAAAAGAAAATTATATAAAAATGAATAGTGATGTCTTGGGAAATGAATGTCAAAAAGTTGAACTGGAAATTTATATATAAAAAAAAAATAAAGTGCATAAGATTAAATCGATTTAAATAAAAATGAATACATGGTTGGCTAATAATAAATCTTTAGAAACATTTTTTTTATGAATATTTTTAAAATACTCATGCTTATTTTGGAAAAGTTTGTATTTGAAATACGGTCGTATTTGAATTTTTGTTATTCTACAAAACGTTCGAAGGGAAAACGATATTACGGATTCGAAAAATTTATTATTCTGTAATACTGTCGAATCGAAAAGTGCAACGTTTTTTATACAGTAGACATTCGCTGTAAATTTGTTACTTTTAGAAGATCCAAAATGTAATTAAAAATTATTTAACAAATTCTTTTAACATTTATACATATAATGTATTAACCAATTATTTAAATTTAAATATACATATTTGGGGAAAAAAAACCAAAAAGAAGACATAATTTCAAAAATTAATCAATGACCTGAAATTAAATAAGGTCATAATAAGTGGGTTTTCGAAACGTCTACCAGATGAAATTGGTATAAATTAAAAAAAAAAAGAATCGAGGCATTTTTATTTACATTAAATTAATGAAACAGATATACGGATGCTCTAATTTCATATTTTTATTTCGATTTTGACATTAAAAACTTTAATTTTAATTTTTCGAATACGTATATTTACGTTTTTGAATTCGTATGATAATGTTATCGTTTTCTAGAATACTCCAATTATGTGAAAGTGAAACGCAATGTGAAGGGAATCTCAAATACGAAGTTTTCCAAAAGAAGCATGACTATTTAAATTTTTAGTAACACCATAAAAAAGAATCTATATTTTCTGATCAAAATTCAAATTTCCATTGAATTTTTTTATTCAAAAATGTTGTAATGATGAATTTCAAATTTTTTTGAAGGTTTTATCTTTTTTGAATTATTGTTGGAATGAGGATTTTTAAAAATGTCAATTAAATTATAGAATTAATTAAATTTATGGCCAGAAAAATTATAATTTAAATAATTTCTAATTTATATATTAGTAATTTTTTATAACATACATATATTAACTTGTTACGATTTAGTAGAAAATTATATGTATTATATAGATTTAGGATAATAATACCACACACAATCTAAAGTCTGACAAATTGGAGAATTTTTGCTTTCATTTAAAATTGATTTTATAATATTAACAAAGAAAAGAGTTCACATAAAAATTGTCAAATAATAATAAAAATTTATAAAATTTATAAATTTATAGAACATTAAATAAGGAGAGACCAGTTACGTGACGAATACCAGGCACGAGGAAAAATAATAAATCAGAAAATTACAAAGTTTCCTTAATACTATTTATACTAAAAAAATTTAAATGAATTTTTTATTACCTTGTAGAAATAAATGTAGTTCTTATTACTCTGTCTACAGATTTAAATGTCCAATAAATTA
The DNA here is from genome assembly GCA_949752835.1 of Empis stercorea. Taxonomy (NCBI): domain Eukaryota; kingdom Metazoa; phylum Arthropoda; class Insecta; order Diptera; family Empididae; genus Empis; species Empis stercorea. The sequence goes on from OX457087.1 coordinate 11,801,998, forward strand.
AATTAATTTTATCTTATTATTATAAAAAAATATTTTAATAATTCAAATAAAATCTTTGTACTTGAATGTGTTCATAACATTTTTCATTTTTGGTAATTTTCCAAAACATAAAAAAATAAACATAATTTTAAGAACAATTAAGTTTAATTATGTTAGATTTTTTGTTGGTATAGAGAAGAAAATTCGAGTAAAATTTCATTTGTTGGTTGGAAAATTTCAGATTATTGTAATTTAAGTTTTTTTTTTATATTTCTAGCAGAAGTAATAAACTATTTTATATTATTTTGTGATGTGGTGAAGCTGACCAATTCTATTTTTTAATATACATACATGTAATTTGTCATAAACAATTTTTAATTCAACATTTCCTTTAGACAAATGTCATTAAAATTAAATTTTCTCATTCTCGTTTATGTAAGATGACCATAAAAATTTTCTCATTTATGTAACATGACCATAAAATAATAAATTTTCACTATGGAAAAATTAATTTTTAATGACATTAGTATTAGTCTATACATATATCTATGTATATTTATGAAAAATTCTTCATTTATATATTAAAAATATTACGTAAGAAATAAATATGACATCATACGCATTTTATTCGATTGCATAATTTAAGGATTAATATTTAAAAAAAAATTGTGCACATTTATTTTTAAAATTCTTAATAATTTTCTTATTCATTTAATTCATCGAAAATTCCAAAAATATACTTAAAACTGGAAATTGGTCAACAAGGATTCTTTAAAAATCCTTCATTATCTAAAACTTATCTAAAACTATTGTCTAGTTCGTCCTTAAATTTTTGTATAATCTGATTGATCAAAATTATCATAATTAAAGAAAATAATATTATTAGTATTCATAAAAATTTTAATTTTCTATTCTAATTTTATGCGAAAATAGAATTTTATTATAAAGAAATACAGAAATTATTCAAATTTTAAAAAATTGTCAGAAAATTTAATGTAAAAATAAATTTTAATATTTTTCTTGTTTCAAAATGAAATTAATTATAATAATTTTAATATTTAAGTTTTTATTGAAACATTTCGAATAATTAATACAAAATTGTGAGAAACATTAAAAATATTTTTAATTAAAATAATAAAATTAATAATTTATAATTTGAAACTAAAAACCATGACGGTTTTTTGTAAAAGCTAATATAATATAATCGGGCAGAATTTCATAAAATTGTAATAGTATATATATATATATATATTTAAGATTAATGGAACATATTTTTTAAATACAGAAGCTATATAATAAAAACTAATATTTTATGATTTTTATATAAATAGTCCTTAAATTAATAGTCCTTATTTATAAAGCGAAATTATTCATCAATTACTGAATGGAATTTACTCTTCCGTCAATAGAAACGACTAAATATAATTTTATTTGATAAATAAAGTACATAATATTAATGAATAAATTATATTTAAGAAGAAACTAAATTATTATACAGTCAAGGATATATTATTAAGGACAATTTTCTTAAAGTAATCCTAATTCCATTTTGAAAATCGAAATTCTTCGGAATTTAATTAAAATTGAATACTAAATTAAAGGAATTATATGTATAATTTCAGAGCTGAAAATATTTCTAACATTTTATGAACCTTAAAAATATCAAATTGATAGAAAGATAGTCGAAAAATATATCTCATTTAACTTAAGTACTCATCAATCAATATTTTATTAACAACTCATGAAGCTTCTAAACATTATAAGTAACACTGTAATATGTAATATATACCAATTCAAAATTAGGAATAATTAATATTATAAGTGTATAAAATAATAATAAACATAAATTTTATTTTTATTCCTTTTCATTTTATGCGAAAAAATTCTAATCAATTATGTTAAGTTTTATTTTTATTGGCATATTTGTATAATAACTTTTTGTTATTTTTGATTGATTTTTATTTCTAAATACATAAAACGTTTTTATATAAGTCAGCCCACGTGTAATCCTTTTTTATACTTTCATTTTACATCAAATTATATACATCCTTAATAAATGTGTAAGTATTATGTATATAAAAAAAAGAGAGAGTGCTAAAAAAGTCATTATAAGTGTATATAGTTTTTGTAGTTGTTACGTAATTTTCGTAAATTTCATTTTTTTTTTGTTATACATATATATATATATTAGCTTAGCAATAATAAAAAATAATATATTGACAATCAATGATGTAATATACATTAAGAAAATATCGTGGAAAATTATATGTAAATGGAAAAAAGTTAATTGCTTTTGTAACATTTTTATTAAATAAAATTGGAAAACAGAAAATTTTTATTTTATTTATGTATTCATTTAATTTACGATATTATTTTTATGTAATTAAATAAATATTGTTGGTTATTAAATAAGAAATATTAAAAATTTAATAAATTTAATTTATATGTACATATAACTTTTTAGCAGGATACAAAATTGATTACTAAAAAAATATTTAAAAATTTGACATTGTAACAAAAAAGCAAATAATCAATATTTTAAATATATAAATCTATTAGGTTTTATCTAAGAAGGTTTTGGCACCTTTAAAAATATATGATTCAACATTTTAAGTTTAAGGTTTAAGCAATTTTTCCAAGGTTGTTACATTATTCAGAAAAAAATAATAATTTAAAAATGATGATTTTTTTTTTGTAAATTGCTTATTTTCAACATATATATAAACATTTTTTTCTCAGCTTCAATGAAATGAAAATCCATATAAAAAATAAGTCAACCCATTTACGAAAGTAAGGAAGAAAAAAAAATATAATATATACGTATTGAATTTAATTTATTATTATTTTATTCACGTCGTACATCCTTGAAGTCAATTTCAATATTTAAAGATGTCTGTAAAAAATTTTTTTCTTGCACGATTAAACCTTAAACAATTTATTTATATTTTAACTTGAAACGTTTAAGTAACACACTTTAAAATTATTGGTTTTATCAAGTTGAATTATTGATTAAAATTATAATTTAATATTTAATATTGGTATAAATAGAAATTAATTCGGTTAATATTATTTCAAATTATAGATTCAATCTAAGGTGTTTTATAGAATCTCTTTAAAAATTTATTGTTTGTATCAAATAATTAATTACAAATTTTAACATAATATTCCATAATTTGAATATAAATTTAATTTTAAATAATTTTGAAAGGCTAAAAGATCTAATTAAAAATATTCTGACAAATTATCTAGAATAATATTATTAAATTAAACCATATTTTCATTTTAATCTAATTCGTTATCATAGTAACAAATTATTTACAAAATTTCATTATCCTTAAATTATATTACTAAAATATATACTAAATTATAATATTTCCTCAATTATTTTATATTGTTTAAAATTTTATCTCTATTTAGTTTCAAAAATATCAAAATTTATATAATAATTATATAATGTATTTATATGTATATAAAACTTACCTAAAATTACTAAAGCATTGCCTAATAATCCAGCTAATCCAATTATACCAAAAAATACAGGTACAACCATTGATACGATATGCTCCAATGACCATAATTCTGCTTCCATTTGTTCATCTTGCCATAATTCGGTTTTATTAACATTAAATATAGTTTTATTTATACCAAATATTGTTGTATTACAACCAGGTATTGTCTGATTATTTATGCAAATTTCCATCATCATTTTAAATTTTAATAATATATTTATTTATTTTAAGTGTTTATATATTTAGTTTTATTTTGTTATTAGCACATAATTAATTTCACACACCAGATAAATAAATTTAATTAACAATTATAATGAAAATTATAAATATGTGTTTTTATGTTGCTCTGTATATTGTTTTAATTATCACTCAAAATGGATATTGACGTTATCCATATTTGTCAGAGACATTTATAACAGAAAACGTGTAAAATTTTAACAATGAAATTTTTTGTGACTATATACGTTTATGGTATATCCTGTAAAAGTTATAAACATGCGTCAATTTAGTGATGATGTGGTAAATAATCTATGAAAAGGATTATTATATTTTTTTTTTTATGTTTATGAGAATTTATGTAGATTTGATGATTTTTTGTTGTTGTTGTTGTTGTTGTTAAAAGACAAATAACAAAAATTTTCACTGTTATCTAAGAATTTCAGGATAATTTTTCAGGATATTTATAGTAATAATTTTATAAATGCTGAAATTTAGGATGATACACAAATGTTGATATGATTATAGGACATCTGAAAGAATTAAGAAAAAAAAAATGTAATTATTAATTTTATTTAGTATAATTTTTTAAGTTAAATTATAAATTTAAATTATTAATTCCTGGGAATAATTGACTATAAATTCAAATTTAATTTTCATTATAAAAAAAAATTCTTTACTAATTCTTTGTCAACTAATCTGAACTGTGTTCGATAATCAACTGTAATGCAATTTAAGTATTTCTATAGTGTAACATAGTCTGTATACTATTTATAGTATATTTATTTCCATAAGTTTAATAAATTTAATCTAAAAAAAAAATTCTTAATTTAAATTTAATAAAAAATTATGCAATAAATCTAAAAATTTTATTAATCCTAAAGGTAGGCAATATGTCAAAAATTTTAAAATATGTAACTGAAAATAGTTTTTCCTTTTGGCGTTTATTTGTTCGACATTTTTTTTTGTAATATTGGATGAAAGGTCAAAATAAAATAAGGATTCTATTGGGAATTTTATTGTATACTTTCAAATAAATTTTATATTATACAATTCTTTTTTGTTATCAAATAAATAATAAATGACACATGTCAATTCCCACGATTATTTATGTTCTCTAGAGATCCTTCATGCGTACAGTTAAAATAAACTTTGTAGGTACAATATAGGTTTTAAAATAACTTGTTAAATTAGATAATATTTGTAGCCGATTTACAGTTAAAACATTTATGTGAAGGTCATTGATTATTTGATAGGGACATTTCGTTGATTGTCCTAAAGGATTCAACAACTATTTGTTGAAATGACAGAGTTTTGATTTGATTTAATACTATTTATCCAAATTTATTTGGTGTAAATATACTATAGTGTAACTAGTAATTAGTTTAGAAGGTAGTCATAAGCATACAAGTATATAATTCTAGTAATAAATCGATAAATTTTACTTCTTATAAGTTTACATATGTCTGCCTTTAACAACATATTCTTCAATTACATCTTTAAACATTAAATATTATATTTAAAATAGATTTATGATTATTATATTAGAAATAAAATTTCATTTGCATTAAACCAATTTTTTATATTTTAAAACAATTTATTATAATTTTCCCATGAAACAAAAATAAAAATTTATATATTTCGATCTATTTTTCATTATCCTTTTTGGTAATTTTTGCAATTGCAATAATTTATCAAAAAATAAAATAAATACAATATTGATATAAATTGGATTTAAATTGTCCTTGATCATAAATATGATGTGTAAAATAAATGTTTCAAATTTATGAAAATTATTTAAATAAATATATTTCAATTTAATTGCGATATAGGCATTTTTTTTTATAGAGTAGGAGATTTTCAAAAGAATTTACATTTTTCATAATAGCTTTTTTTAATATATTTTAATATTTTAATGTCCTTGATATAGAATTATTTAAATTTTGTATTTTTTGTTTTTGATTTTTGACCTTTTTTTTCCTTTTGGTTAAATTTAATATTAGTGATGGTTAAAGTAATTCAAATGTTATGAAAAAAATGTAATAGATAATCTTTTGAATTGGTAAAGAATTTTTTTGTTAATGGTAACTTTTTTTTATATATTCTTTCCTATAAAAGAAATCCTTAAAAAAAGTTCTATGAAAAAAGGATATTATTAATTTTGAAAAGTTTCCAAGGATATTACATAAAAAAAGACTAAATAATTTCATATTGTCAGTAAATTTTTAGAAAATTGTCGGATCGATTTAATTCTATATGTATATATTTTTTTTTTTGAATTAGCATAAAATATATTTAATACTGTCCCTGATGTCCTTTTTCTGATAATATAAAAGCTATTTTACGGATTTACATAATAATTTAAATATTAAATTATGGTTTTTTTTATTTCAATTTTTGTGTGTGTTAATTTTTTATGGGGGTTTTTTTTTTAGATGAATAATCAAAGCATTAATAAATATTTTGTAGGATTTTATTTATTGAAAATGATTTAATCAAATGATTTATTTTTTTTTTATTGAAAATTATATGTATAATTTTGTGTTTTGGTTATCTAGGATAGTTTCCGAGTGAGGTTTTCATTAGTAATTGGTTCAATTCATTTGTAATTCTATATTTGAGTGAATGGCGAATTGTAGTGCAATTATGTCGTTATTAATTTTTCAATTTCCGATTATTTTGGGTTTATTCAGAACGTCAGAGTACGGATACTCATTATGGTAATTACATCATTCAACTTATTATGTAAATTAATGGTATTTTCATTTATGGATACAGACGTAAATTTGCTATACGTTAAAAATTATTTGCAATAAATTATTTTGCCATATATGATAGTTACCACAAAACTAACCAATGGATTGGTATAACTAATTTTGTAAAATACTAAAATTAGTTTTTTTTTAAATCATTAAATTTTGGAAAAACCTTGTTTAAGTAAAAGTACCAATAAATCATTGTTCAAATTTAACGACGAAAAAAATCCGTTTATGGAATAGTCTAAAATTTTCAATAAAATTATTACTAATTCTCTTATGAATTATATATTTTTTACTATCTAGTATTATTATTATATAGAACAAAACCACTCCTTGCAAAATTACTTTCAATACAATTCTAATCTAATATAATTTTTTTAAATTCTTATAGCCAAACAAACCAACCCATGTGTAAATTCACAGATTATGATCCTTTAATAAATTTTTAATATATACTTTTAAGAATTATTTTTATATATTATTTTTATTTTGAATAAATAAATGCAATCCTACGAAGTGTAAATTCTTATGCTGTAAATTTTCGATAAAGATTTTTACATTAAAAAATTTCAATAATATTATAAGTAAAAATGAAGAAAATTCATTTTTTTTCATTGAATATTAATTCAAGAACGTATATTTTTAGTGTCAATGATATGAAAATTTGTGAAATTTATTACTTTTAACTATCGAAAAAAAAATTACATTTATTATTTGTAAACAAAAAAATAATTATAATCTAAATTTGATATTTAAATTTGATATAACAAAATGCTTCCAAAAATTTGTTCATAATTTATTTTCGACATTATTTATGTTCGTTTTGCGACACTGTTTATTAATATTGAATTTTTTTTAACATCTTATATTTATTTAGTTTTTAATCTAAAATCCGCATTAAAGTTTTTTTTTCTACAGAAAATATTAGCACAACAAAGAAAAAAACACGACTATTTATTGACACTCTGCATTGAAACTGCAAAAATAAAATAAAATTTATTTAAGCAACAGGAAAAAAAAATAATCGTTTAAATTAAACTTTTAAAGTTTTTCAAATAAAAATAAATGAATTTTAAAAGAAAATTTATATTAAAATTTATTTTGATACTGCAGAAATGAATCTAAATTTTAATAGAAATACTTTTAGAATTTTAAAAACCAATAAATAAATTTTTAAAAAAAAGCTTCGTTCATCAATTGCAATATAAAAGTTTAATAATATATCTTGATGCAACCAAAAAAATAGTTTTATTTAATTCTTTTATTTTTTGTGTGGAATTTATTGTAGATTTGGTAAATAATAAATTTAATTTAAATTAGTTATCGTTTATTTTTTATTTCGAAAATGAGTTAAAAAGGATATTAAAAAAGAAATTCTTAAAAGAAAACTTTTTTCTTATAATCTTAATAATATTCAAAAACTTTTGAAATTATTTAATTTAAAATTTTCAATTGAATTAGAATTTTACGTTTAGCGATATAATTCAATTAGAATTATTAATCCGGATTGGATTTCTTTTAAATAAATATTTTTGGGATTTTTTTTTTAAATTAATCCTTTCGAAATTTGAAATTAATCTATATTCCGGTTGGTAGGTTGGTTTAAGTGGCGAGCCTCCTGATCCGGCTGTTCAGGAGGCTCCAATTAACGCTATAGCGCCGTTTTGATACCCTCGTGAACCACCAATTTCAAGTATGGCAAAGAATAGGTTGCTTAAAACCATTCTGTGGTGTTTAGGAAATGTACCATATCTGTGTTGGTAGTATTGTGGCTAGGTCGCTGAGATCGTCAAGGAAAGGACTTCCGAGAGAACATTATCTAGCTCTAGCTAGCGCTGGACACTTACAAGTGTAGTGCACCACTCTTTCGTTTTCGTCTGATTCTAGACACCTGCGGCATCAGGATTGGTGAAAGGGAAGGGAATCTATATTTCAATTTGGTGATTCATTAAAATTGGGATTTGGTGCTACATATGATTCAGGGCACTTACGAACTAGTACACATGGTACATGTAGCCTTAGTTGACGCAAAAGATATTTGATTAAATTATGTAATGAGCAGAAGCAGAACTGATAATAATAATAGAAAAATAACAATCAATCTAATTTTTTTTCTCCTAAGAATTTCTTAAATGTCTAAAAAAATTAAATTTCATGAAATATTTATCATTGAAAATACGATGACCTATTCTCAAATTATGCCTGTGTGCAATTTTTGGAAAGAAAATTAACCACCAATATAATTTTTATTTACTCGATTTTATCATTTACAGTAAATTTTTTAATAATTATTGATTATTACAATCAATATTTGACCTCTTCAATTGCTTGCTAATTTTTTCTGTGAAAAAGTTTTTCTGCGATAATAAAAATTCACCCCTAAAAGGAAATTTTTAAATTGAACTTTTCCACAATTTTGAATTTTAAATATAAAGACTATAACGTATTACCCACAAATAAAAAAGCTCAATGAAAATTAAATTATAAAGTTTAAATTTACGGTAACACCTCAACATAAAAAAAACAGAATTTTTTTTTATTGATATTTAATGATTTTTAACTTCGTGATGTTGAAACTTTCAATCAATTTTTATTGGCAGATGATGAAATTCGGATATAAATTTTTTACTTTTTTTTTTGTTAATGTGTTGGTTAGGGTACGATCGATTTTCTAAAAGTTTTTTAATTTTAATGGAAGGAAAAAAAAATTAAGCTTATTTTTTAATATTGTTTTTCTTTTTTTTATATGTTTTAATTAATTAGTTTTAGTTTTCAGGTAGATTTTTGATGTGAATACGTCTATAAAATTAGGTGCCAAACAGAAAATCGGATGATAACGAAAATAAGGGTATACAGAATAAGTATTATAAATGTGGTCATTGTTGCTATATTAGTCAATAGAAATTCAAGTTTCCCATTTTTTTCTTTAAATACTTGCAAAAAGTACAAATCTTAATTTAATTTTTAATATGATTTTTATTGAAATTTATTCTATTTCAAATATTAAATCCTTTCTATTTAAAATAAATCCTTTCTATTTAAAATTTTAAAATTTAAAATTTTGCAAAAACAAATTATTCTTAACGTCCTTAAAATTTATCCTTAAATAATATAGTAGATCAATAATAAGATAATTATTATATATTTTTAAAATTTATGTTTAAGTAAAATATCAATAAAAAATCATTAATTATAAAAAGTGTTAAAATAAATTATTTATATTTTTATTGTTTACAAGGTCAATATCCTTGTTATATCCTTGAATAAAATAACATATAAAAAATAAAAGGATATACTCTATGAATAAATATTATAATTTTAAGGGATCCATGAAAAAAAAAGGATCGATCTTAAAAAGATGTCCACCCAATATTAAGTAAATGATTCATATTAATAAAGGATTTAGGTTTACATCGATTTAAAAGGATAAATTTTTTATTCTTCTTTTTTTCTGTTATAGTAAAATTAAATATATTATATTAAACTATCTGTGTACGATATAAAATTTCAAAATATTATATGGATTTTTATTTTTAAGGACTATGGAATTATTGTTTATAAAATTTTTATAAAGTATATAATTATTTCAGTAAGTATTAAATCCTAATTCTTATTGAGGTAAAATATACTTCCTAAATATAAGAAGAGTTAACATAAATCATGTTTAATAATTTCATATTTTTTATGGGTTAAATTATTTTAGTAATTTAAGAAAGGTTATTTTTATGTAAAATGTGAAAATATTTAATGAATCATATTTAAGAAAATTTTATTTTTTTGTATATGTATTTCTAAATGAAATGTTTAGTAATTTAAAAATTTATGGTCGAAAATTAAATCGTAATCGTAATTAAAATTGAATAAAAATCCTTTTTCAGAAGAAAACTCTTTACTTATAATAAATATGTAGAATTATTTAAATCTCACGTTTTGCCTTTATAAATATCCTTTCAAATGAGTAAAAAAAAATCGATATCCTAAGTCAATAATTAATAGTTTTCCTTACAATTTGGTAAATGGATTATATTTTTTCTTTTAATTTTCCATTTCAAGTTTTCTTCCGATTTATCGATAAAAAAATTAAGTGCTTTTTAATTTTTTTCATATATATTAACCATTATATGTTAAATTTCCATTAAAATTTACCAAATTTTCCCAAAAAATCAATTTTTTTCAATAAAAAAAATGGCAAAAGGATATCCGGTAATAATAATGTAGAAAATAGTAAAAATATTGATTGTAAAAGTATATAAATATCTCAGAGAATTGATGACTACATGATATTATGATCTAATCCTCAATATGAAATTCTAAAAATAAAAAAGGACATATAATATACAAAACTACCAAACTGACTAAACTATTAAATCTACAATTCAAATATTCAATTATTACTCGAATGATATCCTTTTTTCCTTCAACATATTTATAATAAAAAAAAAATCTATTTTATTCTTTATTAAAACCAATTTCCTAACCTCAAATTATAATAACATTAAATTTGAGGTCATACATATGAACCTCATGAAATCAAATACAGAACATGAGATTATTATTTTCCTTGTTGCGATGATGATGGTTGGTGGTTGTTTGCCTTACGACAAAATATATTCTATATCAATTTCTAACCTGTTAATTTTATTATTGTCAAAGGAAATAATAGAAGAAAAAAAAACAGGTTTTCTGAAGGACAATGATAGGATTTCTTTTTTTCTTGTCGTATAATTTAATCTTTCAAGAATTACTTTCTTATTTTTTTTTTTGGTAAATAAAAGTCCTTCCAGTAATAACGAAATTTATGATTATATTATATTTCGTATATTATTTTGTGTCATGGTAAAATTGAAAAAATTATAACTTTCAGTCGACTAGTAGAGGAGAAGTACTTATTTCAAAGCAACAATTACAATTGTATACCACATCAAAAGATTCTAGCAGTATGGAAATAATGTTATCAGACTTATTACTAAAAAAAATCCTTGCCATAATTTCAAATTATAAATTATATAACATTTAATTATTAATTAACATTACTATTTGCCATTGACATTAAATTACCACACAGGGAACAAAAAATAAAACCAACAATGAAATCTTATTTGATTATTATTAAATTAAAATGAAATTGTTGACCAACAAAATTCTATTATTTTTATGGTTAAAATATTCATATACATTTTGTGGTTATATAGTCATTATTTTTTTTTTTTTAAAAATACTAGAATTTCAATGAATAAATTGAAATTATTATGTTTCTCAGGTAATAAGAAATATATATTATTTTGGTTTGACGGCATGTTTTTCTAATTTTTGATTTTAACAATCAAAATAAAAGTTAAATCATAACAACAAAAAAATACAATATTGAATTACTTCATCGTGTGTTTCAAAAATAATAATAAAATACTTATAATTCAATTCCTAGAAACTAATGGTGTATATTTCCTTTTTTTTTTTGGACATTTATAATTCGTCTAGAATTTGAGATATTAAATTTAAGAATTTATCTATAAATTTTATTTTCATCTTTAAATTATTTTATTAAATTTATCTATAAATTAAATTCTTAAAATATTGTGGAAATTAGAAATAGAAAATTGTGAAGAGAAAATTAAATTTCTATACATATTTTTGGTTTCTGACAATTAAAAAATATAAAATATTATAAATTAGAAATTTAAAGAAATTTAAATTTAAAGATATTTTTTGTATTTAAAATTTTATATAAGAATCAAATAGAATTAATATATAGTAACATTGTAGTTTTAATGCTATTGAGTGGTAATCATAGAGGTTTATATGATTGCAATTTAATTATGCAGAATTAAATTTAAATTTATTTACAAAATTTATATTTTTTTTTCAATTATATGTAATTGAAATTATTTTATTTTATTTAAAAAGTTATCGGAAAAGATAATTATATTTTGTATTATAAAACTGGTAAAACTATATTTAATTAAAATTTAATTAAAACAAAATTATTAAAAAAAATTTCCATTTGGTAAATTAGCATTACATTATTTTGTTATATAATTATTAGTGACAATTTCTAACTAATGTAAAATTTTAATCTAACTAATGTTGATGATTTTATCTATAGCTAATTTGATATCATCATCATTAATATTGAATCCATATCAAAATAAGTTTTATTATTTAATTATATGCTAAAAAATGTCGCACAGCCTAACTACTGATCAGTAGTTTTATAATTACGGGCTTTTTTAAATTCAACTATTCTAAATGCATATTCGGAGTATATGTTGCACCCTTTATCCGCGGAAATGAAAATTATAACTGTGATTTTATACTACTACTTACTACCTTTCATATGCGACATTAAACCTAATTTTTGGAGCTTATTCAGAATTGGAAAACACGATTTTAGTATTCGGCGCCTCTAGCGGTAGAAATTGGTAGAAAATACAGTTAATGGCATCGTATTCTACTCTTAACTACCTTTCCAACGCGTAGTCACACTTCATTTTTGGTACACATTTACTATATTAAATTACAAGTTTTTACTTGTAATTTACTGCCCTCTAGCGGCACAAAATCAGACTATAGAAATGTCTGAAATGTTTTATTTTATATAAGGTTTCATGCAATTACTTTCCCTTCATTTTTGGTAGAGATTCACCAAGTAAAATAAAATTTTTAAAAAACATTATAATTATATGTTTCGCCCTCTAGTGGTAGAAATTAAAATTATAAGAACTACGGTTTTATACTACTACTTAGTACCTTTCAGATGCGACATTAAATCTAATTTTTGGTTTCACAGTTTAAAAATTAAGATTTTATATATTTTACTATTCAGCGCCTCTAGCGGTATAAATTTGAAATACGGTTACTGACATCGTATTCTACTCTTAAATACCTTTCCTACGGTCAAATTTTATTTTTGGTGCACATTTACTATATAAAATTACATTTTTATTCGGAAAAAGGTGAAATAACTGGTTTTTATTGTTTACACCGGACGGACAGACGGACAGACGGACAAAAGCGTTAACATAAGGGATTTTTCTTTAAAAAAAAGCCTTAAAAAGAAAACGCTAATAGAATATCTATAATATAAAATTAATACAATCGAATTGCAATAGTATAGATGTCGGAAATCGACATGTTGAGCCAAGAATGTTACTAAACATGTTGTTGAGCCGAGACGAAGGATAATAATTGTAGAATAATAACATATTCTTGGAAATATTTTACGTAAATGATGATGCACATTAAAAGTTTCTGAAAATACTAAATGGTCCTAGAAACTGATAGTCCTTTAAAATCAGATAGTAATTCGTAATTAAAATTAGTAATCCGCAACTTGTTTTTCCTATATTTTTATTATAAAATAATCTAATTAATTTTAAATAAACATTTATATAAATTTTAATTATAAATTAATTCTATTATTAAAATGGAAATCGTAATAATGTATTTAAAGTATAATCATGATTAATTAAGCACAAAAATATAAAATTACCATATCATTAACAACAAATTAAATCTTTTATGATTCAAATAACTGTGTAAAACTATTTTTTTTTATTTAATTTCATTTAACTAGAAAATTTAAATTAATTTTCTATTATAGAAGACATCTTTATCCTATAACATTTTAATATAAATTGTATTTAACATACATAGGTTTTTTCTAGTGGAAGCACTTTTTCCATTCACTTTTTGCGAAATGAATAATAAATTCATTTGAAAAAAATGAGGAATTTATGTATAAAATAAAATCCCTTAAATAGCGTGGAAAAAGAGAGGGACTTCAAAAACGTTTTGTTAATGACATTTCAAAATCCCATTCAAATTTATTTTATTTATACATATTTTCAAATTTATACATAGTTTTTCAAATATATAGTAAAAAGAAAATTAAATTATTTATATTTACCACAAAGTGGTCTTGAATATAATCCACTAAAAAAATACTACAGTGTCACTAACAGATTTAGTTTTATAGTTTAATTGTGGAGGCACAATTAATAACCAATTTTATCATTAATTAATTTGGAATTTAGTAGTTCACATAAAAACCAAAAAGTGAATTAAAATATATAATGATATACCATTTTATTTCAACAATTTATAAGTATAATTATCATTTCGTTATTTTATATAATTAAATAGTGACAATTAAAATTTTGTAGTAAAGTAGAAAATTTTGTAAATTAATTGGTTTAGTTAACACACTCAATTTCATTAATAATATTAATTTTTTTTCAATATTTTATTTTGGATTCTTGTCAGTAAGCAAACCAAAATTATTCTATAGTAAATGGAATTTTTTTTATATTAACTTAAACTCAATGAAATATAAAAAAAATCGATTGTAACTTGTAAATGGACGAGTAACTTTGATGCTTTGTAAATTAAAATAATGAAATTTTCATCAGAAAAGGACGAGTTTGATTAAGAAAATTGCAGTTTGAAGTCATGATTAATTTTATTTATTTCAGGGAATTAATTTCAATTATATTTTTAAGATAATACTTTTGCTAGGAGAAAATTCTTCCATTTTAGCTAAGAAATTTCTTTTCGTACAAAATTAAATTGAGGAATTAATAAATTAATAAAAATTGAAAAATATTTGAATTTGCCCAAGTTATTTACCCAGAATAAATTTTGCTTCTAATGGCAAAAGGTTTGAATTGGAGAAAATTACTAATCCTTAAGGTTATTACGCATATTAATCAAATTCTATTAATTAATCCTTAATTAGTAATACTATATACCAAACCTAAATAATTTGACACTAAATTTTATAATAAATATTATCAATAGCTAAAATACCACTTAAGAAAAATCAATTTTTCTGATTGCAAAATACCATGTTTCACCAAATTGTAATATTTATAGTTAATCCTAGAATTATGACCTAGTTAGTATTACTTTCCATGCAAAATATTATATTTTATTTTCGTCCATTTATATTTTTAATATTTACCAAAAAATTTTATTATATTTCCGAACATATGTAGGTATTATGGTTAAACATAATATACCATAAAAAAAATTATGTTATAAAAACGTACATGAACTCTTGTCAAATTCAAATATAGCCAACAACAACAAATTTGATAGATATAAACATTAAAGAGCATACAACCATCATGGTACCAAAATATTGCCAATAATATAAAAAACAATAACCATGAAATAATATTTTTGGTTAAGGTTAAACTAGTATAAAATATTGTTATTGATATTTTGGATAATATTTTCCACAAATGTGAACCCAAATATTTATAAAATTAAGATTTTTTTTTGTTTTTGCTTATTTATTAGTTTTGGTAATATTACCAAAATTATATATTGATTAATTAAATCATAATTCCAATAATTTCTATATTGGATTTTTTATATTAATGATGAAATATAATGTGTACGGTTGCATGTAAAAGGATTCATAGAATTTATTGAAAATCAATTTTGGATTTCATAATGTTTTCTATTTTCAATATTGTAAATTCAATTGGTTAGTATATCATAGCCACAGTAATGGTAAGATTATATATACTTTCGTTATCTATATCAGATTTTATATTGGAATTTGGCGATAGATGTAATAAGAGAAATTGATTTAGTTAGTCCTTCTATGTATGATATTTAGAATATTGACGGAGACACAGTTACGATGAAATTTATTAAATATATATATAACACTGTTAAAAGAAACACCACAGATTGTGCGACAGAACCCAACATATCTCTTCTATCTAACTCTAACCAAACCTTGAAATTTTGAATAGAAATTACATCAAAATTGTCAAATAAAAAAATTTAATCGAATTTAAAATGTTCAAAAATAATAGAAAATTATTTAATATGCCAAAATTATTTACGAATTAAATCATAAAATTTGATTTTATATCATTTTTAACTTCCTTTGATGTTGAAGTGCAATTTTATCATTTTCATTATTTAATATTACATAGAAAGTCAAAGTAAATTTTATTTAAATAAAATTCAAATTACAGTAGAAAATTCAATTTAAAACTACATATTAAAAATTATATATGTACATATATGTATCTATATGTATTACATATTTCTATGTCTTTTAGTACAAAAATATGATAATAAAAAAATTACAATTTTCTCCAATTTTATATTTTTTAATATAAAATGTAAAAAAAAAAAAAAATTTTATAGCTATTTATTTCTAGAAAAATTATATATCTTAAAAATCTGTTAATATATTTACTTTTTCTTCATAAAATTGTGCTTGAATGCATAGAAGAATAAAATGAAATCTACATTTTCAATCTCAAAAGTTTATTATCATTTACATTACATTTTATAAATAAATTTTGCACAAAGAATAATATATTTTACAATTTTTAAAAATTTCCACAAAAAAACCCTTCAGAAAATTTATATTCAAACAAAATAGTAATTAAATTTTAACTTTGATGTTTTCCTAAAAGTAAAATTTTCTAGGTTTTCTTCTTATATTTATTGTACTTAATTTATTACCATAGAAATTTTATTTAATATTTTTTTTTTCTAGTTTTTAATATTTTCAAATTGATTAAATTAAAAAATAAATTGTAGGTACTCGGCGTTTATATACTTAAAAGTTAATTTCAAAAATATTTTTTTAATATACTTTTAATCATTAAATTGTTTATTTACTACTCATGTATGTAATAAATACTTCATAAAAAGATTTTCAACAAAAAAAGAAATTAAGAAATGAGTGTGGAAAATTGTACACATTTTCTTTTTTTTTTATTTGTAGTAAAATCTTTTGCTACTCTGGCCACACACAGCAGAAAATACGAAAATTGCCTAATGGCCTTTTTACACAAAAGCATTGAAAGAATATAAATTACAATTTGAAAAAAAAAAATGATTTCCTTCGTTTTTTTTTTTTTGGCTAAAAATGGAAAAAAAGAATTCATCCTCCTCTCTATTTTATTATAAAATATTTTATATTTTCTTTCTTTGACTATAAGGCAAAGAAAAACACTTTAATGACAGATTAATGGTTTTTAAGGAAGGCGTTATAATTCATGTTTTCCACAAAAAAACAAAAATTATAAACACACCAGAAACATTAAAAAATATATAAAATTAGATGAGACTTTATATAAATATATGTAACAAATTTTTATTGGTATATACCATAGAATCTGTAAATAGAGGATTTTATTTTATTATCCTTAAAAAAATATACTTTTGGTAGAAGGAAAATTAAATTATTGTGTATATTTTTTTTATAGTGGATTAAAAGAAAATTTTTTTACCTCATTGAATTAAGGTTTTTTTTGTATCCTTGTGCCTATAAAATTTTTTTTTTTAAATATGCCCTAAAGTTTATATTTTGTAAATTGATATAGCTTTAAAGTTAATTAATTGTTTAATTGTTGGAAATATAATTAAGTAATTTTAAGGGTATGTAACTATATATTTTAGTATATTTTAAAAAGCTGAAAGGTTGACAGGATTTTAAAAAAAATTATGAATATATGAATATAAAAAATAATAATTTTTATATATATAAAAAAAATACGATTTAAGCTTTTTGGGATTTATTATGGAATTAATTAAAAAAATAAACTTAAATTTTATGCTTCTGAATTTAATTTATAAATATAAATTCAAATAAAAAATTTCAAAAATTAATTTATGTTTTTAGTGATAACGAAAAATACAAATTATAAAATAAGCCAAAATTCAATATTTTTTAGGAAAATAGTTAATAATTTAAGATTTTTATAGGAAAGTAGACGTAAAATTTGTAATTTTATAGGAAAAAAATTCCAAAAATCTATTAAACTTTTTCTGTAATAATCTATGTTAGAATCTATACTATATTATTAAATGATTTACTAAACTTAACTAAATTTAATTAACTGCCTCGAATGAACCCAGCCACCGAACCTTTTAGAAGTTTCGAATCGACTGGCTTTATCTATCGTGGCTGGCTATACTCTCTCCCTTTTGAGAGGACAGAATTATTACCTTCTAAATGTTTAGCAACTGAGAAAAAGGAGCATTTTGATTCTCGTCCAACAATGTGGCTTAACAATATTAACATTTCATGATAAAATTTTACCTTATTTATAATTTTTTATCAATTAAATTGATTAGTTATCAGAATGCTTTCAAATTTATTAATAACTTTAAAGTTAATTAATTTCATTTCGTTTATAATATAAAAGATAATCCGGAAAAACTTTCCCACATTTAAGATATAACACAATGATAATTTATACTTAAAATCAAATTTATTTAATTGTCATTTTCAATAATTAAATAGTAATCTAGTAAATTACAAATCTGGACAACAAAAATACCTGTTACTTCTTACAATACAACGAAAAAAGGAAAAAAACAAGTAAAAATTAACAAAACATAAAAAGTAATTAACTTTGACTAAATTACAACATATTACATAAAAGTTTTGTACCCATAGATTTATAAAAGAATCATTCGGACATTTACTAGCCAACCAAAACACGCAAGTAGACATTTTTATATATTATATATTTGTTTTGGTTTATATACCAACCCCAATTTCAATTAATCAACAAAAAAAAAACTTTTAAATATCCATTATATATAAAAAAAATCTCTTACTACCCATAATTTATTATCTAATTTTGGTATTTAAAAGCTTTTTTTTACCAAAGAATTTTCTAAATAAAGTTACAAAAATAACCAACAAACAACAAAAAAAAAACATATTATATTTATTATATAATAATTACACAACTCATCAAACCTAACAATTTACACAACTTACAAAAATCTGGTTGAAAAAAAAATAATATAATTAGCAGAAAAATTGTAGCCACGCAAATTTCACATTATTTGATATCCTTTCATTAAAATATTTCATTACAATTATTTGTGTGTGTGTGTGTGTGTACACCTGAAACCTTCTATATTAATATTTTCTATAAACGAATAACATTTAATTACATCCTTGTAAAGGGACTTAGAATTAACCATACTCATCAACATGAGTAAATATATAATATTAGAGAGATTATTTTTTGTTACTAATTCGCATATTTTATGAGGATTTTACATTATCTAATTTAGTTTGATTCATTCGTCAGTCATTCATTTGTCAGTCTGTTCATCTTGCAAACTGTATTACATTTACTGGATTACTATTACAAATATTATGACAGTTTAAACATTTGAATCATGAGCAATGGTATAGAATTAAATTCCCAAGTTTATAAAATGCTTTTCAATATCATAAAATAAAAATCCTGACTCCATTCCTTAAAATTCTTTAAAATACTCAAAAACTACTCAAAAAAAAAATTAATTTTCTAGAATTACGAAATATTTTTAATTCAAAAATCTCCCTTTCAGAATCAGAAATAGTGATTGAAAATTTCTTCCCTTCTGAGAGTGATTGCATACTTTCTGGAACCTGTTAAAAATTTTGGCGATTTGCTCAAATAATTTTAATTAGATATTTCTGCCTCTAATCAACAAAATTTTAAACATTACCCAAAAACGAAATCGTGCATTCAATTTACCAATACCAAAAATAATACTAAAAAAATTGTGTATTTTAATGTCTACAGTGGATTTTAAATTAGCGATCAGTATCATAGAGAGAATTCGTGAGTTTGGCTGTTTAAAAAAAGGTAATTTCAAAATGTTTTATACCATCACGTAAGTTTTTCTGTTAAACAAAACCAAAAACAAAATATTTAATTTTATAGAGAATATTTTCACATCTGTGAAACCTAAATTAAGTATTCCATTAGCGGAAATACATAATTTTCTCCTCCACACCAACCATAATAAATACAAATAAAAAGGGTTTTAATGTGCGAGCAATTTCATTTTGGATATTTTAACAAAGCAGGCAAAAAAAAAAAAAAATTAAAAAAGTTTGTCCTCGAATTTATATAAGGATTTACATATTAGATTAAATGGAATATACTTGCATTAAATATGATGATTTTACAAAAACACATCAGAAACAGAAACGAAAAAAATGCATTAAGATATATAATTATATTCACGTACATTTATATAAAATGGAAATGACCTAATAACCAATTGCTAAAACGTTTTTATATCCATAACTTTTTAATCAATTATTTCATTTTAATATCCGCAAAAGGACATATAGGATAATTAGGTTAAATTTGTAACCATTAAAAATTTTATCCGCTTGAACATTAAAGATTGTATAAATGATTATTAATTATATATTACAGCATAGGACATTAACTGGTTCATAAATGTGAATTTTTAATACGACTGGATGATTTTAGAACTTATAGCAAGGTGAATCAAAGTCCTCTGGCAAAGTAGATTTAGAAATAAATCAAATAGAACATCTTCGTCAGGGTAGAAATATTATTCAAAATAAAATGTCCCTCAATCTGAGAGTCACTATAATTAGTCGACTATTTTAACTCTATGCTGCAATGCAATGCCATTGAATTAAGTTGCAGAAAAATAACTTGTAAACGAAATAAGAAATATTAGTATTCCATTACTTGTAAATAACTTTTTTTGTAAAATCAAACATTTTCAAATTAAGTACAAATTAAAATAAATTGTATACCAACACATTTTGCGTCACTAAATTGACACAAAAACTGTATCTAAGTAATTATGTAGCAATTAAGTATTTCTAAAGCATTTTTTTCTTACATAATCTACATAAATGAAAAATATATAATTTCTTTATATCTCGAATTAGTTCATGTATGAATAAAATAGCATTTAAATATAATTAATTTTGATATCATATATACAATATCCATAGAAATTCAAATATTTTAATTTATATTTCTCTCCGTAACGAATGGAAATCCTTAACGAAAATTAAATCCTTTTAAATTTTTAATTCATTTCACGATCTTTTCACCATTTTCAGAAGATAATAAACATATTTTTTTTTTTTTGTGAAAATATAATAAATAAATTATATATTAAATTAATTTGTATAATTTACTTGACATATTTTAATAATGTCTCACTTTTAAGTAATGAAAGAAAAGTTTTTCGTTTTCTTAAAAAAAATTTCTTTTTAATGTCGTTTAATTGACTTGAAACTTTTTTTGTTGTTGTAAGTAGAAGATGGAGGTTTTATTATACCGATTTTAAAATGTATAAAATGAAGTCATTAAATTTATGAGATTTTTTTTTTTTTAGTTTAAGGTATAAAGATTTTCTTAGATTGTTAGCAATTTGTTAAATGTTATAAAAAAAAAAGTTTATGTTAATGAATTTATTAGCTCCCTCTTTTTTAGATAAAAAAATAATGAATTATCTTTATAATTTATATAAGACTTTGTGGTGGTTTCAAAGGTAGTAATTTTGTTTGTTACAATACAAAGGTGAAATATATAAATGTTTAGAATAGAAAAGACAGTATCATTAACTTGGTGAGAAATAGGGAAAGATTTTAATATAATAGAAATTCTTAATAATCTAATATATAATTTAGGGCAATAGAGGGTGTAAACGGTGCACTTTTGGTGTATAGAAATCTTTTCAGTATATACTTACAAGATTCCAGATAACCATCTTCGACTATTAAACAAACAATTATAATATTTGTGAGTGAAGTAGTTGAATTTCTGTAAAATGAATACTATAGTATTTTAATTCCAGTTTTACAAAAAAAAAATTATTCCTCCGCATTTACAATGGAATTATTTTACCATTGCCGTGACCAGGATTCGAACCTGGGTTACTACGGCCACAACGTAGGGTCCTAACCACTAGACGATCACGGCTATTTTGGAGATATATACAATATTAAATTAATTTATATTTGACCATTTACAAAATTATATTGGATCGAAAAGAGAATATAATGGTAAAACGTAAGTAAAGTAATCAAAATTTAGAAAGTTTTTGCTGGTAAATAAAAATATATAATAAAAAAAATCGTTGTTCATTGAGAGCATTAACTTTACTTTGGTACATTAAGAGTAAAAAAAATAATTACCGCATGCTTGAGTTGATAAAAGAGCATAAAAACATAAAATTATAAATGTAAAGCATAATTTTTTTGATCATAATTTTTTTTAGTGTTACAATTATTTTTCAAGATTAATTTCGTAATTTTATTTTCTCACTTCTTACTTTCAATTTCTTTCAATGATATATGAAAACAAGTTACACCTTAATATAGTTCGCATATTTGGCATAGTTGGCATTCTTATAAAGAACTTGTAACTTAAGTTAGATATTTATGAATTTTACACCTCAAACTTGTATACTTATTAATTTTTGAAATATTTAAATAGAAAATTAAAATTTATGAGAATTTATAACATTTGTAAACACTATTTAATTGGTTTTCATAACAAATTGTTGACACAAATGTAAGCGTCAGAAAAATCCCTCTGACATGTTGTAGCATGAAATTTCATAAGATAGTTGCAAATACAACTTGTCTTCTCTCGTCGATGACTTGACACAACGAAAAGCTTCTTAGGTTTATTCTGAGATAATAATGAGTGCAAGGAAGAGATTAATATACAAGAAAGTAGCTAAATAGTAGATCATTAGTTGTTGTAATGTATTAGTATTGAGAGTAATTTGGTAATTAGCGTAGAATAGTCACACGTGTGCAAGGAATGCAATGTATTAGTATTTATTTGTTTCATCTACAATATAATATAATACAGACTAGAATTTAGGAGCAATGAAAAGGATTTAGAGAAATAAAGTTAGGATATAAAAGAAATAGAATAGAAAAAGAATTGGGCAGTAGTAAAAGTTAGCTAGTGGAGTCAAGTAGTATAATTTAGCTAGTGGTGACGATTAGTGGAGTCAAGTATTGGGCGTCGGTGAGAGTTGGCTGATGTTTATTTGATAAATTATAAATAAAATAATTATGAAATCCAGTTTTTTTATAAATTTATTAAAGGAAATTTGTTTCCTAAATAACATTAATGTTTAAAATTTGAAATTTCTATTTTATAGTTTGGTTTTCAGAAAATTTTTATTCATACAATCAATATTTAATGAAATATCAGTTTCTTTCCAACATAATGATTCTATAAAATAATATAATTAATGTTAACTTATAACCAAATTAATAATTAACTATCACAAAGTTTCTCTCTTTGGTATAACCTAATATAAATATTCTGTACGACAAAAATTTCACATATGGGTAATATAGTATAAAAGTTTTAAATTAAATTTTAATTAGTTTCTATAAACTGCATAAATTATTTTTAAAAAAAATACTCCTATACAATGAAAAAATTCCTTCCTTGTCATTTGTTCCTTCCTTGAATTCAAATATTAATTAAAATCTAACCAAAACATTTTCATTTTTCAGCTTCTTGAAATATAAATTTTAATATTAATTTCCAAACAAACAGGATATAATTTTTGTACTACTTAAAGAAAAGATAAATTATCTATAAATATTTTATAGACCAAATATTTATATATTGTGCAATTGTAAAATTATTAATATTTATTTATAAATGTTTAATAACTCTACAAATTGCA
Source organism: Empis stercorea (assembly GCA_949752835.1). Lineage (NCBI taxonomy): Eukaryota > Metazoa > Arthropoda > Insecta > Diptera > Empididae > Empis > Empis stercorea. The sequence goes on from OX457087.1 coordinate 11,825,945, forward strand.
AACCACAATAATATTAATTGGAAATAAATTTGTAATAAGATTAAAAATAAAATTTGTATAGAAAATTACAAAATATATATTTCAAATGAAATCGTAATAAAATTTCATTACAATTTCCCGAAGACAAAAATATAATATTTTTTTATTGGAATGAAATTTTATAAATTCATCAAAAATATTTTCTTTTCATTATAATTGTTCATGTATATATAATATTAGATTTAATATGAATCAAATTAGTATATACATATATACTTATAAAAATATAAATCAAGTAGAAATATATAAATAGCAAAAGATTTCAAATATTATATTACAATTCAAGCATGTCCAAAATAATTCTTTTAATTTTGAGTATACGGTATATGACAGTTAAAAGATATGAAATTTGAGTCTATATTTATTTTTAATGTTATATAAGAATTTACCTTCATATGGTAAGAAAGAGTATTTGAGTTTGATTATATTTATACTTCGTCGGTATGATTACAAAAATGTATATATATAGTAAAATAATGAAGACAAATATTTTTCTCATAAAAATAATAATTGTAAAAAGGAACTGAAATATTAATATTAATATTTTTTCAATATTATAATATTCAATATTATACATATAAGTAAATCTTGCTTTTAGATAAATAGCTTAAAAAATGCTAATCATATTATATCAATTAGTTTAGAAAATACTGAACTGAAGGGCTAGTATTATGAATGTGGGCTAGTATTTATTAATGTTATATTGAGAGCATTTAAAGTATTTTTAATGCTCTTACTCGTAATTATTTTTGCTTTTATATCAGATCGCGCTACTAGCAAAAACTTTCAAAACTTTGATTACTTTACTTACATTTTACCATATATTCTCTTTTCGATCCAATACAATTTTGTAAATGTTCAAATATAAATTAATTTAATATTGTATATATCTCCAAAATAGCCGTGATCGTCTAGTGGTTAGGACCCTACGTTGTGGCCGTAGTAACCCAGGTTCGAATCCTGGTCACGGCAATGGTTAAATACCATTCCCATGGCGGAGAAATTAGATTTTTTGGAGAATAATAATTAATTTGTTTGTTGAAAAGACTTGACATTCATTTACTTATAAAAAAAATTTCCATCATTAAACCAATTTTTTCATCATTAACAATTCATAAATCATAAAATGTAGTAAGATTTTAAATATCATCTAATAGCAAAATTCCAACAAGAATTATAAAAATCTTATTAATAAATATACATATTTTAATTCAATGCTTTATATAAACATTTCCATAATTTACATCACTATTTTTATTTCTATAATAAAAATTATATAAATCTAATCTCTTTTTGAATTAAAATGAAACATTTAAAAAGGAAAAAAAAGGGTTACAAATCCCAATTCACATATCAATTCAAAAATATCATGTTTTTTTCCAAAAGATTAATTTAATTAAAAATTAGATTTCAAGTAAAATATATCAAAAGAAAAAAAGGAAAAACCTCATAAACATAATTTTCCTTATACTATCTATAAAAAAAAATTCCAATTATATTTTAACATATTTAATGTTGAAATATTATCATCAATCATAAAACCCAAAAGAAAAATAATCTACTATACAAAATCATTTAAAACGAATATTAATTTTTTTTTATATACCAAATTTTTTTTATCAACAAACTTTTTATATTTTTTATTAGTTTTTAAATTTTGTGGTTTGAGCTATTTTTTTTTGTTGGTGTGTTGGTTATTATTCTTGATTATATAACTAATAATAATTTTACCTCATACACAACTGTTGCGCAATTAATCAAAATACCAAAAAAAAAAAATAGTATGAAATTTATTTTTATAAATAAATATATTGAATGAAAAAAAACCAAAATATTTTATAGACATTTAATGGAGCAAATAAACAAACAATATGTAGCAATTATACCACTTAAACAGCTTGTAAAGTTCACCTCCAACTTCGAAATATGTAAAATATATTTTGTTTTTATTAGGGTTGATCCTTTGAGCAAAATTATGTGTAGTTTCATGTACTTAGTTTTGCTTTTGAAGGTAAGAAATATCAGAATGAGTTATAGCAACATTTTACCGCAAGAAGGCAATAGTTAGTTGTCATTTTTGCTGTGAGATTCAGACAGAATTTTTGCCGGAAAATCAATCCGAATATCTTACATTTTTTGGAGTGAAATTGTTTGACTAAATTTACAAAATAAAAAGGGATTGTTTGCACAAAATAAATGTCAAATAAATTTCATTAAATATTTATATAAAGTCCGAAAGTTTTGTAACTTATTTTTGGAACGAAAAAATCCTTTATTTGTTTTAAAAACTCATACCCTAGCAATTCAATCCAAGAATTAAATATATTTTAAAAACTAAAATAGGAAATTTGTCTTAAATATTTGAACTAAATTTCCTATATATTTCGGTAAAAAGTAAATACTGACCCAAGGAAATAATATAAGTCCAAACTTCCTATTTCATTTCAGCAGAATATCCGTACCCTGAAATAAAACATATGTTTTATTTTGTACTACTTTTTGTGTCCTTGATATAATTTTTGTCCAGTTCTTATTATAGGTCACATTGTCCTCAATTATTTCCTATTCATCCTTGCAAATAATACTTACAAGTACAAAATTTAAATATATACAATATACCATTTACCAAGTACTTAACCTAAATATAACACTATAAATCTTATGATTTTGTAATGGTGTTGACTGTTCGTTTAAAGATTATAATTTATTAAAGGTCAAATTTTATATATTATTTTAAACAAATTTATATAAATTTCAAATATATACATATTTATTGCATAATATATTAAAAGATATTTACCAAAAAACATACTAAATTGAAACAGAGATTTCAATCTGGTTTACAGAAAAATAAATCATAAATGACTGGTTTATATATAATACCACCTTATTTTCTATTATATACCACAAGAAAATATGTATAATATAATTTTTACAGATTTCTCTCAAACCCACAAGGAATATATTATTTTGATATAAGTTTGTATACCACAACAACAAATCGAAAAAGCGAGTCGATATTTAAAAAGGAGTTTTTTTTTTAAATGAAAAAACTTGACTACACACATTTATCATTCAGCCACCCCTACCTACCCACCTAAACAAAAAAAAAACCATATTCTACAAACGATATAATATTAAGGGTTGATGACTTTTACAAACCATAAATATAGCTAAATTACATTTTCAACTCGTTTTTACTCAATTTCAGCTTTTTGTGTGTATTTAGTCCTTTTTTTGGTTAAACAATTTAGCTTTCATTGGTTTATACAACACAGAAAAGAAGAAAAAAATATTATGTAATATAGTATTGAAGATTTAAAAACTGTGTTAAAGATACTAAAATGGAAACAAAAGAGGAAAAATGATAAAAGTAAAATTTAGAAATAATGTGATCAAATATAGACAACAAAACAGAATAAAATATGTGAAAATTTGTCTTCAACAAACATTCAACCAATAAAGAAGGAAATTCTTAATATTGAAATTTATCAGATTTAGTCTCGGAGTTAGAAAATGAATTTAATTTGAAAATACAAAACATTTAATAAAATTTATTGGGTGATTATTAAGCTTCGGGGGTAGCTATCAATGTAGAGCATACAGAGTGAAACTATTATCAAGATTTATGTGCTTTTACTAAGGTGGTTATAGAGATTTCGATATGATTAAATTTTAGAATGTAGGACGAGGAAAACTTGCTGAGTACCAGAAACTCGAAAACTTTAATACACAGAGTCGAAATGTAAAAAAAATTAATTAAAAAATATTTTCTATACATTCTTTGGCTTCGGTGTTAACCTAAAACGGACTAAATTTTATACAAAAAAATATCCTTTTGTTATATTCAATTTCAATTAACGTATTTCTTTGAATAACCTAAATAGTAATCAACTTTTTAGCCCTTTAACTATATAACATTTTAATACAAAAATGTTAACACAGACAAAAAAAAAACCATCAGAAGAAGATTAACACTTGAGTATTTTTTTTTTTTTGTGATAAGAATTTATATCTTTCTTTTCTTTTTTGCCTTTTACCAGACCTTGAAATTCGATCCTATAAATTTTCTTTTTCCTGTAGGGTACTGGGATATGGTAGTAGTTGATCGTTTATTTACTTTTCATTTCATTTCGACAAAAAAAAAATTATATACCTTTTCATAAATGTGTAAAGAGATGTAAATAAAAAATAGATTACTTCTCTGTAAAAAGAAAAGAACCAAGTGGAAATTTACCCCGTGTATAGGAAGGAGCATATCATTGGAAAAAATTTTCCTTTTTTTTTTTATTTGTGGAATAGAAATCAGTCAAGTGAACGATTGTATGCCTTTTTTTTATTTATATACATTTAATAACATTACGTTGTTTTTTTCTTGGTTGCTCTTTAAGAAGATTGATTTGCTTCAGTTGGAATTTGGTATCAAATTTTTTCCTAGTTGATTTCACATTCAATTCAATTGCGTATATGGGTTACATCGCAAGCATATACAAAAAAAAATATTTATATTTCATATTGAATTTTTGTTAAATTAAATTATTATATTTCGTAATACGTTTTATATACGCTTTTTTTATATAAATATTTGTTCAACGTAAATGATCTCTTCTGACACAAAGAAGGAATACTTATATGGAAATTTATTCTAAGTTGATTAAGAAATTTTCAATAAAAAAAAATCAATTTAATATTATGTTGTGACGAAGCTATCCATTTAGGTTAAATATAAGTTATCATTTCAGAGTACGCAAAATTTTAGGATAATTTTCTCTATAGTCTAAATATAGACAATTCATTGAAAAAATTTAAGGTTAGCAGTTCCATTACCAATACTTAATTCAGGTTCAAAGCGTGAATGAATGGCAGTACCTACAAATAGAAAATATAGGATTAGATAATATTGAAACATATCTACAAACAAATATATTCCTAAAACATTGAAGTTTGTTAATTAACTGCATACTAACACGATGCTATTTTCAGTACAATTGAGATATAAAATTTAAATTCATGTCATGCTAAGAATTGAAAGTAAATTCATTTGTTACGTTGTACATTTTTATTAGCCAACAAATCGAATTTCCTTATAATCAATTAAAACCTACATTGTACCAAAGCTTTTTTTGAAAAGTGTAGTTACATGAATAATACTAAACATATATTTATAATATTGGAATAATTGAAGATAATTTTGTATACTGCAAAAATAGAAACTTTAATTACAACATGACCTATTTAATATAATGCCAGCAACCGTTCTATTAATGGACGAATAGTTTTGGTCAAAGTATTTTTTTATATCAGTCAAGTGAAAAAAAAACCATATTCTACAATAGATTTTCATTAGGTAAAAAAATTCTGATAATTTTCGTAATTTTTTAATAAACTTAAATTTATATTTCGAATTAAACCAAAACCTTTCAAAATATAATCTTCAATTTTATATAGAAAAAAAATAAAATACTTCCTTTAATCGCAAAAAAAAATTTATATTCTAATTTATTCCTTTTTTTTTTTTGGTTTTTAATTAAAAGTTTCTCTTTAATATTTTTTTCTTCCCAATTATTTATAGTAGAAAAATGAAAAAAAATTTTCTGATTAATTTAACCAAAAATAAAATTATGATAAAATATTTACATTTTCTACCATTAATGTCTAACCAAAATTAAGAGGTTTAATTCTCTCTAACAAATAATTTAACTATTCACTTTTAATATTTTTCGAAAATATAATAAAAACAAAACATAAAAAAAGCTCTTTAAATATTCGTACAAAAAAAAAACTAAAACTTGACTAGTGCATTTCATTATAAAAAAATAAATAAATTATTATGAAAAATCCATCAAAAAATTTTCATTTGTTTATGATTTGTTTACCCAGAAAAATAAAACATTTTCATTGTTTTACGATGTAAAATAAATTTTTTAATGTTTTTTTTCTGGTTTTTCTTCTTTTTTTTTTGGGAAAATCATGTTTTTCATCCAGATTATCTTGTAATCTAATTATGCAGAAAAAAAACATACATATTGTTTATATATACCAGAATATAAAATAGTAAATAAATATTATTGTTGTGTAGTAATAAATAATATGAAAATTAGAATAAAATAAACTTGAAATATAATTTATATTGTATATATATATGTAGAATTTTTGAAACTATTTACATTTTGATTTATGAATAACTATATTGTGTGTACAAGGAATATTGTAGGATAATAAATTTTAATTAAATCACTTTTTACTTTGAATTTTTTAGTCCGCGTAGAACTGAAATTTTGTAGAATTATGTGTTAAAAAAATAATTATTTGATTTCATGTCGAGAATAAAAATCATTTTGGAAAATAAAATCATTTGAATTCGATCCATGAGATTTATGGTACGCATTCCTATTAATTATGCGGAAATAATTTACGATATTAATATAGGACAAACATTGTAAATTGTAATATAAAATTATTTCAGGCAGATAATGATTTAAAGTCTAATTATTTCATAATAATTGACAAAGGACAATTTATTAATCGAAATCGAGTAAATAATATTTAGTAAAATGAAAAAAAAATGCTTGAAATTCTAATCTAATCTATAAACCAATAATAATTCATATCTAATCTAATCTCTAGCCTGTGTGTCTAATCTAATTATAACTAAATAAAAATAATATTTGACTATTATTTGTTTTTTGGATTTTTATTATAAAAAAAATTGATTTATTAATTTCCTGTGTCATATTGAACATTATATTTCATATTAATCTATTTTAAATGTTCTATAAATATTATATTTTGTAGACAAATTATAAATTAAGTATTAAATAGTCTAACAGCCCAAATTATTTTGTATCTAAGACATTTTCGAAATATAAATTTACAAAATTTTACCAGAGATAATGTCGTGTCCTTGCTTCTATAATGTAATAAATTTCAAAATACTTTTCAATTTCACAATTGGAGGAATTTTAATGATAAAATTTAATTTGATAAATGATATAATTATTTATATTGTATATTAAGGATAATTTAATTACATCGCATCCGCTATTAAGATTAAAATATTATACATATAAATTTTTCTAAATAATTAAATTATTAAATTTTTTGTCTCATTGAATCCACTAAAATCTATTACAATTTTAATTTATTTTTATATAGAAATTATTAATAATTTTTGTCAACGAATTAATTCATTCATAAAATTTAGGTCATTTAACTTTTATAATTTCCAAAAAATTTCATTGATATCAATTTAAAAATATCTAAAATATTAATTTAAAAATAAACTTTTAATATAATTAAATGTCATTCAAGTAAATTATAAATCATTTTCCATCTAGTTAATTTCTATATTTTCTATTAATATTTAAATTAATTAATTATGCAATATATAAATGTATATACGTTAAATCGTATTTATTTCATTTTACAAAAATTTCATCCTCAACACATGTTGGAAAAATTATAATCCAAATAAGTTAAATAATACGTATTGGTATTCATTTATAAAGCTTTCAAAATATACCCTTAAACAAACTTAAATAACTATAATAAACAAAATGAATATCTAAAATAGTTTTTTTTTTTATTTTCCTATGTTAATTCTTGTTTATGGTTGAAATATAACAAAAGACAATTAAAAAGGACATCATTTTGTTGAACTAAAATGAAATGAAGTATATATGACACGCAGAGAGGCGAACAACAACAATAACAGGAAAATTGTGAAAAAGTAATGGAAAAAAAGGATTTATCTTTTAATCTACTTATACAGAATTAAAGCATACGTTTTTTTTATCTGTTTTTATGTTATAACGTTAAATGAAAAATATGGTAAATAGAATTTTTTTTATATACCATTTTCTATATATATAAGTAAAATCAAGATTTTGAAAATGAATTAATTATAGGAATTTTATTTTTGAAATGTTCCTTGAAAAGAAGGACACAAAAAATATACACACCACCACATAAAAAAAATGTTATGATATAATTACGTATAATATGAGTGGGCAGTGTAAAGATTAAGGACTTAAGACATTTAATTAATTATGTGTAAGTAATTTTGAATGGATATATATATTATTTTTTATTATCCTTTTGTCATTATTTATAAATTAGGCATACGTTTTTTTTTTTGGTTTTTTTTCGGATATTGCACCATTAAATTTTTGACATATTTTTTCTATATAGAAACCTATATAGGCTTTCAAATCGAATTATAAACAAATTCTGTTAAAATATATTTACGATTATCCTTAATGGTAAAATTGTGTTTGAATTACTTTAATATTCTATTACTTTTTACTGAAAATTATTATTTTTTTTATTAATGTTGTTTTAGTCACTTTGTCATTGTAAATTTTGTTTGCATTATAAAAAATATTGTCTAAATATCTTATTAAATATTACAGTTTTTTGTTATTGTCCTTAAGACAGTAAAAAATAAGATATATATATATATTTATTATAGAAAAAATAGAAAAAATATAAAACTTACCAATTAAAAATACGAACACAAAATAATTTTTCTACTATTTGCGATTATATCTGAAATAGAAAAAAAAATATATATTTCTCATTAATTAAATTGTCATTATCAGGATATATTTTTTTTTCCATTTCGCTTAAAATGTTTTATCAATAGCTTTTGCTCAAATAAAATATTATAATTAATAATTTATATTTTTAGAGAAAAAAAAAATATCTTGAAAATCAGAAGATTATCGACCTTCAACGATATTGAAAATGGAATAAAAAAAATTGTAATTAAAAATAATTTATGCAACAGATTGGCATATTTTGTTTATTAAATCATATAAATTTTGTAATATTTGAAATCAATTAATAGTTAGAGGAAATTAAGTTAGTTCTATTATGAGGTATAAATTTATTTATTAAAATTTTGTAAGCCAAGGAAAAATATAAAAAAGTTCTTGTTTAATTAAAGAAATTGTGCGACCAAAGTTTATTTGGGAAAAGATAAATAATATATAATGACTTAAAATAAATCAAAGAAAAATTATACCAGAATGATGACTATATACTATCATGGAATATTAAACAGATCAGTGATAGGAGAATTTCAATAAAGTACTGACATTACTTTGAAAATAAAGAAAAAAATGCAATATTTTGTTATACATAGATAAGATATAGTATCATATGGTGTTTAACTTGCAAACGAACTGTTAAGTAATTTTTCATAAAAAAACACAACGATTTTATCACCCACACTATTTCAATTTTAATACAAAACTGCAGTTACTTATTCATCCCTTTAAATTCTACCCACTTTCTTTTTACAATCGTAACAAAAAAAAAAGTAAAATTATTATTTTAACAAAATGAACACAAAATGTAACTCTGATTCTGATTACAATATCGTTGTTGAAAAAACCAAACAGATGAAAAAAGTAAATTTTCTCTGATATTGTTTCATTACCTCATCAAAAATTCTTATTCAAAGAAAATTTTTAAAATAAAAATATTTTCCATTTGAAAATGAAATATAATAAAAACCACTGACATCGCAAAGTGCACAATTTTTCGTTTATAATGATAGATGAGCATTTTTTTATATGTAGTTTTTCAAGAAAATTTTAAAAATTGTGTGTATTTCTATTATGTTAGCTATTTTATTTTTAGCACATTTCCAACCAAATTGGAAGAAATGTGTATATTAGTTTCACTCTGTCTGTCCGTCTGTCCGTCTGTCCGTCTGTCCGTCCGTCCGTTTACACAAACTTCTACATCTATTAAGATAGAGTATTAAAATCAGAACCATAGATTGACCATAGATAGACAGTAATAAAATAATAGGTCCAGTAGAACAAAATTTTCTTCTATCTCTTTTCCCCTCTGAGTTATTCCCCCTCTAAGTTCGAAAATTGCCCATATTGAACATCTAATAACTTTTAAACCAATAAAAAATTTTGAGGTCTGTAAAAGCAATAAGATAGGAAAATCTTTTATCTTAATTGTGAAATTAACAAATTTTTTAAAATTTAATTCTTTGATGTATAAAAATACCGTTATCTTCATACAACTTTTTTTAGTTTTTTTAACACCCTGTATTTCCCAAACTGCTTATTATAGAAGGCTGAAATTTATGTACCAAAGAGATATCTAAAAAATAACTAGAGTCTCTGAAGAAATTGTATCCGTATCTCCCCACCCCTTTCCGTTGTGGCCCTTCGAAATTCAAAAAATTACATTTTTAATTTACTTGTATAATTATAACCGCGCAATATTTTTAAAAACAAATAATGAGAAAACTTTTGAGAATCATATTTCTTTAAAGTGCATTAATTAATAAATTATAATCATTTGCCTCACACTTATAATTAATCAAAATGCATAATCATATAAAATATTGCAAAAAACGAATATTTTGCATATTTTTAGGAGCTATATAAATAGTATATTGGTTATTATTTCATATCACATTATATTCAATCAAAAGCAAAATTACAGAAAACTTAAATGATAAGTTTATATATATTTTGCTAGGATAATAACCTAGGAAGGAAAAAAAAATAATAAAATCGAACAGTGACACATTTTTTACCCATATTTACTATATCATTTGTTATCTTTCCTATGTATATAGTACATTGAAAATACTACCAAAAATAGGAATTCCCATTGTTTTAGAATAGCTCATAGTTCTACATGAGGTGATTTGGAGGAAATGTGCTTTTGACAAACCCGGGGTTTGTTTATCGTATTTTTATAACTTTTAAATGACTATTCATGACAACATAAAATTATTTGTGTATCTAAGAAAACATATTTTATTTCATTTATTTCTTTTATATATAAATTAAAGGATATTTCTTTTTCATGTTGCACTTTATTATGTATTTCTTCTTACATACATCGTTTGACATTAAATTTTTTTTTCGATTTAAAAATTATTTCTTAAATGAAAATTTTCTAGTTTTCAAAACATTAAAACCAAAAAAAAAAAAATTAATAGGGAGAAAAATATAAAACATATTTTTTTTTTAAAACCCATTTTTCTTTTTACATGCGAATTCAAATCCATTAAATAAATTTTTAAGGATATGCAAACACAAGCATATTTATTTTTTTTAACAGAAATTATTTCTTCTTTGTACTATAGAGACTGTGTGTAGTCTACTAACTATTAAGTAAGTAGGATACGGTATAAGCTTAAAGCTATTTGATATAATATTAACATTGTATATTTATATAAAATTTATGTAAAGAAATATAGCTATGTATTAAATATAATAAAAATGTATAAAATGTTTGAATGGAAATAACATAACATGTGCAGAGAGTAAAATAATATGTCACGTTTTTCTGATTTTTACATTTTCAGATGTTCTATTCTATACGTAAAGTATTCAAAAATGAAGAAAATTTATCATAAAAAAAAAAAAACATGAACTATATTATGTCGGAAGCAACAAAAGTTTTATGTTTATATAGTATAGGACACAAAGAAAGTGAAAAATATGATTTCTGTTAACATGTAAATGTAACTATACTCGTAGTTCGTAGACTATAATTTTATGGTTAAAAATTATTATTTTGATGATTTCTTGTGACGTTTTGCTGAAAATATTTATATATCAGGATTGGATATACATATACATATATATATATTTATATATCCTGTAAATATATATTTATATATACAGGAAGATACAAGAATGGAATAAGGTAAATTTAATCAGTCAAAATAATGTCTGGGAGAAATGGAAAACCAAAATTTTAGAATAAAAAAACATTTAATTAGATTTTAATTAACGATTTTCATTTGATTGTGGCATCTGTTCAGAGCCTGATTTGTTCTGCATCTTTAGCTCGTCAGCCCCGACATTCGGTTAGATCCGGGACCTACTAATTTTATATGGATTCCGAAGCATAAATTCCTACTCTATGTAGTGGGGAAACTATTGCATCAAGTAAATAGCATTGTAATGAATCAATTCTTTACTCGAACGCTAAAAATTTTCTGAGTCTTAAAATTAGTAAATTTATTAGCTAAATGAATGTAAATATATCTAGTATATTTATTGTCAGTGTATACGAAATATACCAAAATTAGTAAAATAAAGTTAAATTTTATTCTAATTAAATTAAGAAAATATATCACAAAATTTATATCTTAATGTAAAAACATTATTAATTTTATCACTGAAATAAATCGAAATATTTATTTAAATAATTTATCTATATTTTCATTTATGTACAAAACGAATTATTATTATTTCAAAAATATTAATAAATACATATAATATAAACAATGTCAAAGTAAATTTTTATGTATATTAATGCTTTCTACAACATAATAATTATATATATGTCAAAATCTAATATCTTATTATACCCAAAAGGAAAAAAAATAAGTATAATATACAACATTTTAAAATTTATAGTCTGGTACGTATAATCAAATTTCAAAAACGATAAAATATGGTAAAATAATTGTATAAGATATTTTTAAAAATAAATTAATCGATTTTTTATTTATTTTTTTTATATTTATTTTTAAATAATTTCATTAACATCAAAAGGAAAAACGAATTATATCCTGTACAAAAAAAAACAATAACATACAAATTATTATGTAATTTTGTTAAAGAAATTTTGTTTACATTTTTTTTTGTATGTAGTCACAAATACTCAGGGTTACACCAGAAAACAAGGACACGAGTATTAAAAGAAATAAAGAAAGGAAGGTAATTCATTAATGTTTGCAGGCTTTTAATAGAAAATAATAATAATAATAAAAAACAACATAACAAAGTGAAAAAATATAAGTGTTTACAGCATGATATGATTTCCTCTTTGAAATCTTTAAATTTCCGTCCTTTAAGTGCTTTTATTTTATATAAATATATACAAATATAATTTTTATGTGATATATTTTTAAGGTAAATAATGATTTTTTTTTATACGAGCCATTATTCAAAATATAATCTTAATGTTTTGTAATATGATTGGTACCATAAGTTCTTTCATCATATTATAAAACATTTAATTTTAATTTACATATTAAATGAAATAATTTAACTTATTAAGAAAATTTTCTACTAAGGACTCTGCCCTTCTCAGCAATTTACCAGCATTTGTGTATGGTGCAGCATTTTCATGTCCTTTTCCATCCTTCTGGCCTGACTCAGTTTTATAGAAATTCATCAGTTCCTAATGCACAACAAAGCCACTTCCTATACTTCCATGAAACTGCTACACCATGTTCCGTTCTTGATTCTTCCAATATATAATTAGAAAAATCAGAATTTTTTTAAACCTTTGATTTTATCAACAAAACGAAAAAAGATTCTCATAATTTGAAGAAAATTAATTATATTTTATTTTTCACCAAAATATATTGACGATATTTCAAAAATACTGTCACAAATAATACCAATTGTATTTAAAATGGACTAGTAATTATATATACTATTATATAATCTGACTTAGTTTAACTGTCAAATTGTTACTTGTAATTCTGTTGTTGTGAAAGTAAATTAAATAAGAAAGACACTGATCACAAAAACAACTTTATAATTTATATATAAAATAACAAATTTTTGTTACCGGATTATGATTTTATAGTATTTTACAAATAAATAAATTTAATATTCTTTTTTTATAGAGATTCACAACAAGAAAAGAGGAAATTGTAAATCCTTTTGATAAAAATTTTTTAAGTAAATTTAATGGATTGTAAATAAAAAAATTTGAGTTAGAAATAAAAAACATTTGGAAAATGTTTCTTACACATGCGGAAAATTCAATTATATATTTGTCTACTTTATAATAAGGATAAAGAAAATATTTACTTTTCTAAGAAAAATTTACAAAAATGTTTTAAAATATAAATATTAAGTTTTAGTAAACAAATAAGTAACATTTATATATTTGGTATTTAGTAACAAGGAAACCAATTTTTTTGTCTAGACAAATTTGAATTATTCTATCATATTTCTATATTTTTATTTATTAAGTGGTTTCAATAAGGCTCTCTATAGCATAAGTAACTACTTTTTTTTGCATTTATTATATACCTAATAAGTTTTACCTAATAAATAAACTAAAATAATTATAATTTATAATAAAATCGTTAATATTTAGAATTGATATTTTGAATAAATATTATAACATCACAAAAAAAACCCTTACAATATCACAATTTGTAACTAAGTTAATGTTATGCTAAATTCCTAAACTATCAAAGTCAAGTTTTGTTAATAACTTAATTGAATATATTTATCCATAATGATTGTATAATTTCGGAAGAATTATTTTCACTTTAATTTGGTATAATAATGAAAAATAAAATAAATTAATTTAAGGAATAAAAATTGAATATAAGGAAATTATTTATAATAATTATGATTATGGTTGATACTATAATAAAAATGCATCTACATAGTTAAGTCATTAGATAACAAAATTGATTTTACAAGAAAATTAAATCCAAGAAATGAAGATTTGGGAAATAGCTATATTGAATATTGATTATTTATTGACAATGCTTTTAATGCTTTGTATCCCAATATTCAATGCTACATAATATCCTTAATTTTGAAGATACAATAAAAAAGTTGATTGGTAATGAAACTAAAAAAATTATATTTTAATTTAATCGAAGATATTTCGAGAAAGTTGTTGGGTAATGAAACTAGAAAATTATGGGTTTTATAGAAGACAGAATGAAAAATTCACTAAAATCTTGTAGTAAGTGAAGTAACAATTGTAATGCTTTTTATGTCAATATATAACTTATACATTTTTTTTTTTCATAAAATACCATTTTTTTGTGTACCTATGTTTAAATTTAGACACTAAAAAATTGTTTTTTGATTTTTTAAATTATTGAAGCTTTGATCACAAAAAAAATATATAAACGAAATTTCAAATAATCTAATATATATCTTATGACATTCGTATTTACTCATCTTTACAAGAAAAATGAAGAAAGATAAAAGAGAAGAAAAATAAATAAATTAAATTAAATTAAATTTTTAAATGTTTTTGACATATTTAAGTCTTCTGTATTTCTCAAGCAGAAAATTAAATTCCAAATAATATTTTTTTATTCTTACTGCGATTTCTACTACATATACAATAACGTAGCATAATTTTCCAGGGGAGAATTTAAATACAAAATTTTTGTAAATAAGAAAAAAAAAATGATGAACCATTTTTAATATAAAAAACAAAATTTTATGCACACACGATTATATTACATGACATAATAATCATCAAAGATCAAAATAATATAATATCAAAAACGAATTTTCAGCAAAAAAAAAATCTTAATATGTATTCTATCATAAAGATTATATATTCATTTCTTTAATAATTTTCAAAAATTACATAAAAGCTTATTATAAATATGGTATACGTAAAGTCTCATTATTAAATTTACCTCAATTTTTCAAAAGTAATAAAAAATTTGTTGTAAAACTTTTCACAGATAAAATTTATTATATATTTTTAATGAAAATTATACATTATGTAAGAAAAAAGAATGTACTTTAATATCAATTCAAATTGATTAAATCAATCTATGTCAAATATTACTTAAGAAATATTGTGTTGTAATATATTTCGTATACGGTCACATTGATGAATTTTGATATATACTTATGTATGTATAATGGCATATTATTGTATATAATGGTAAATTTTTACACAACATTGAAATATTATGTGACATTTTTCAATTTCTTAATATTATACAGAAAACAGAAAATATTTATGTATATATAATGTGTCATAGACTTTGGTAAAGAAATGGTATACAAACTAAAATTCTAGAGATTCAAAAAGTGAACATTGTAGGTACGTATGTAAATAGTATATTATTTGGGTTATTATAATAATTTTTATTGGATCGTAAATTGCTTAATCATATGACAGGTTTCAATTTAAATTTGCCTTTTTGTGATAATACTATAATATAGGTATAATGGACTAAAAGTGAAGTTTATGTAAAATGATTTTACTTTTGAAATAGAAAATTTACTAGATTAAAAGTTAAAAGGTTGAAGTGATGTTGACATGAAAGGATTAAATTTGATTTTTTTAAGAATTTAAGGATTACAAATATAAGTTCTTAGGATGTAATTTACAATTTGTCTAGAAATTAAATTAGTAACACGAGGCATTTTTCAATAATATTCGAATTAATTTTGAAATAGTAACCAGAATTCATAAAATTCAATTATTAATCTTTTTGAAATATTTCAATGACTCATTTCTCCACTACAAAAGCCCTATTCCTTTTTTAGATTGGGACCATCAATTTGTTAAATAATTTTCTGTCAATTTGGATTGGATAGATATAATTGGTCCACCGTACTTTTCAAAAACTATTTTTTTTTTCAAATACATAATGTTGAAATTGTAATTTCTAGTGTAGTGTAATTTAGGTAATTTGATTACCTAAATTTATGTTCAAATTTGTCTTTTCGATTAATTAAACTGGATTAGCTATTATACTTATTTCAAAGAATTTCATTTTTAAATTTTCTACTCAATTATAACATTAAATTTCGAAACATGTGTAGCAACACTAATATGTGATCATAAATCAATATTTCATTTTAAGCTAAATAAATTTCGAGTCAAAACTTCAAGGTGTGCTAGACAATAGAATTTTATTTAACTTTAACCTATTTACAATGAAATTCTTGTCAAATTACACTCTGAATTCTGAAATAATGTCACTATTCATTTGGCTCACCCAAATGTCCTTATTTAATGTCACTATTCACATGGCTCACCCAAATATACCCTTGAAAATAAAAACATTAATTTCCTACACAGGATTTTGCTTTCTAATGCAAAACTTTTTATATTATAATGACCATACTTTCTGTGTTTATTTAAATCTCAATTTTTTTTTTATTAAAATGTATATACTTTTTCACCTGCTATACAAAAACTATAAATATACCAGGTGCAACAACTATCTCATTATTAAAAAAAAAAAAAAGTCATATAAAAAGTTTATCTATGTATAAAAAATTGTCAAAGTTTTTTTAAAAATAAACTTTAATTTCTGTTTTCCACTAACATATTCTGATTTTTTATTTTAATCTTATAGTTTGGTATATGATATGGATTTTTGTATATATTATTCTTTGTGCAGTCACAACGAACAAGTTTCTGTAACAAAGAATTAAATAAAAATTGAGATCCTTTTTGCTATAAAAAAAACAAAATTTTCATTTTTATGCTTCCACTTTAAAAACATGATATACAAGAATGTAAACACCTTCAATTTCGAATGATGTGTGTCATGTTTTTTTGCGATATTCTACTTTTTTTTTATTTCCATCCCCTTAACTTCAAAATCTCTCTCTTTTATTTATTGGATTCTGGATGTATTGTGTGTGTACAGGTGTGTTAATGCCACAGTGGCAGAAATAAATTTTTTTTTCTTCTGTAATCTTTCTCCAGGAAGAGGAACGGGTAACAGAGAACCAACAACAACAAAAAAATGTATAAATATATTTTCAAAACCAAAAACTTTAATAAAAAGTCATGTTTTTGTGTGGTAAACCTAAATAACATATAAAATGCGTACAGTTCTATATAAATATTAACTGGTATATGCAATCGGGGTATAAAAAAGGATATTTTCTACATGAAAATTACATAATATTTAGTATATGAGAAAATTAGGGTAAACTTGGATATTTTCCCTATAAGAATAACGATAAAATCAAATAATGTGAGATTAATCGCAAATAACGAAAAACCTTTATGGTTCTATCTACTTGAATTGTTTATTAATGTGGCAATTTTTTTTTTAACAGAGTGACTAACAAGAACCATACTTATTTTAATTTTGAAACAATTTGACAGAAATATCAATTATTCTTCTAAGAATTGTTAAAATTAATTAATATACTAAAAAAACGAGAATATAACCATGTAAATGTAAAGGACTTATACCAACCAATTTCAACTTATTAAATTTTTTTTTCAATATTTGAAATTTGTTAACTATTTAACAGATAGTTTAACAGTATTTGAATATTTCAATTTTTGAAATCTGTTAAGTAGTTATGTTAAAGTTACTGCAATATTTTTAAATACATAAAACTCTGGTGTAAAGCAAAGCAAGTATAGTAAATTTATTTCCATAATTTCTTCATGAATTCAGTCCTAAATACGTAAAACGCCTAATCTCCCCTATAACTCTGAAATTTGTGTGATTGTTTAATTTAGAGAAAAATAAATAAATATATTGTATCCTTTTGGTATATAAACTTTAAAATTAGCTAGGATAAATTTTAATATAGAAAGTTTCCGGATTATAAAAAAAAAAATTTATAATACAAGATAAAATAAAAATATTTTCGTATTTTTTTGCTTTTATAAAAAAATATTAAAATAATTTTGTTTTTTTTTTGGGTAAATTTAAAAATTTTTATATATTAGATAATATTTAGTTTATTTGTTTTTTTTTCTGTGATGGTATTTTATACATTTTTATATTATATGGTTATGGTGGGTAAGTGTATATAACCAATTTGTAAAATTGAATAAATTTATGATACTTTTTTTTTTTTGGTAAACATATTAAATTTTTCAAAAAGTACAAAAATATCTTCGTTTTTTGTCGATTTGAAATTGTTGAGATTATAGAAGCAAGGATAAAAGTAATAAATATAAAAATTATTGTATATAATAATATTTTAAAGTCTTTAAAGGATATTTTTTTTTCGATTTATATATTTAAATGAAATAATTGGCCGTTTTCGTTAATGTGAAATGATCGCAATACTGCAATGATTCGTTTTTATATGGTAGTTTAATAAACGAGACAGCAATCAGTCGACAGAAGGAGCACTGGTTAAGCTAAATTTGACGATTTTTCACTGTCTCGATAGTCAAAATACCAGTAAAAAGAATTAATACATTGCAGTATTGCGCGATCATTTGACTTTAACGAAAACGGCCATAATTTGAAGTTTTTATTACTTAATATACTTTCTGTATACAATTTTTATATTTTTATATATACAATTTTTAGTCACTTAAATTTAAAATTGATTTTATTTAAACTCTAATTTTTAGGGAATTTTAAAACTTGAATTACAATAAATCTTATTCTTCAGCCAAATACAAATTTTTTAGTGGCTAAAACGAACCTGGATACAAAAATATTTATAAAATGTCAAAATTAAATATTACCCATAGTAACCAAATTGAAATTTATCTGTTATTATTTTCATAATTGAATGTTTAAAATAGACTGACTGAAACCAATATAATAATTTTAAAATAAAATCGAATTAATTCAATATACTGATATTAGTCTAATATATTATAAATAAAAACGCTATGTGTATTAAATTATTGCTAATGGAAATACAATAATAAATTTTATATTTTTTGAATAACATAAATATAAGAACGTCTATTACTTAATATTTTTATATTTATGTATACAAAACTATAAAATATAAAAGCTTAATTTAACGACAAAAATATTATTAAAAAATTTCAATTATTCAATTTATGTAATAGTAAACAAATAAGGGTGCGTTGACATGGGTATACCAAAAATTTGAGTTGTACAATTATGGAATTTCTTATATTATTACTTATTTAAACAATTTTTAAGAAATGTTTGATTATGATGACTTATTGCAAGATTTGTAACAATTTTCCAAATATATCTACAAACAATATTTTACTCTGAAAAGTTAATTGGTTGAAATAATATTTCAAATATCTTGTGGTAAATTTTATAAGGTATAAATTTATGAGAACAATTGGGTCGATAAATTTACCATTTACCAATATTTTTAATGAAATTAGGTTGTTGTTTTTTTTCTGAGTAAAGTTCAGTTCTTCCATCTCATACAATATAAGCTTTAATATTTCGTAATTCGTGGTATACTAAAAATATTGAAATGTGAAAACAAAATTGTTTTTTTCCAATAAAAATTTATAATAAAGTTCTTCTTTTTTTTTGTAGAAATAAGAAAAATTATGGAAAAAAATCATATAAAATATTTGTAATCCTGGTAAACAAACAATGAAAGTATATATGTATATTAGAAATAAAAATAGAAATTTTACTTAAATAGATTATGAAAATTTAAGTAATTTTGTTTTTATTAATCAATAAATAAATGGTGCGACATATTCAATTACTATACTGAAGAAATTGAATATATTTGATTGCAATGTTATATGAATTCCATAAAATTTTAATCTTAAATTTTACATTGTTATGTCTCCAATGTAAAATGTAACATTAAAATTTTATAGAATTCATATAAAATTGGAATTCATTACTACACCGAAAATCTTTACAACTCTACACCAATAATTTACACTATATTATATACAATGTCATCACAGTAATGTTAAATTGTCACTTTTCATTTAACCATATTTCTTATTTTGGTTATAATTGTAAAAAAAAACAGAATAAATTATTAAAACTCATCCTTTTTTGTATTTAAGTATAAAACCCACACCAAGAAAAAAAAAAACCAACAATATCCTTTTTCATTGTGTTACTTAACACGCGATTGTGTATTTTAACACTCTTAGGAAAACACGATCGTCTCGCTTTTATTTAGAAATTTCATTTTTTTTTCGGTTATGTGGAGTTGAAATATGAATTCTTTAAGCCATTTTTCGGTCATTTTCAATGAAAGGACGACTTTATTTACTATTATAAGTTTTCTTCTTCTTGGGTTTTTTGTGAAAAATAAAAATGTATTCCTTTTTTTTTTGTGCTTTAATAAAAAAAAATTAGAAGAATAAGAAAAACCAACAAAATAAAAGAAAAAAATTGCGTTAGCAACAATAAAAATAAAAGAATAAGTTTGTTTTTTTTTCATTCTTCTTCTTCTGGTTATTCCCTAAAGGATAATGTTAGTAAATAAAAAAACCTAGGTTATTTATTTTTTTGTTTTAAAAAATAAAATTTGTTAGTGTTTGTCCTTTTTATATACTTTTTAATGGCTCAATATTATTATTATATAAAAATTATTAAAAGAAACATTTCAAGGACTATTATATATTTTAGGATATTATTATAGTCCTTAAAATAAAATAATAATAAAATCTGTAGCTGTAGTCAAATTTTTGTTGAAATTTAAAATTTGTCTTGTAAAAAAATCATTATCGACAGAAAATGTTTGATTTCTTGATGTAGTAATAGTCAGGAAATAATGAACCATTTTGGAGTTTTCTGTTAACAAATTTCTAAATTTTAACATTTTATGGGTGTTTGTTTTTTGGATTGAATGAAAATATTGCTTTAAATTCAGTTTTGTATTCACTTATAGATAACGCAAGCTATTTCTGAAAATTAAATTCTAACACTAAAAAATATAAAGTTTGCCAACGAAAATTGCTAGAGAATATCCGTACAATATTAATGAAGTAATTCTGAGAGAGGTTTATAAATATAATGATATACTGCATCAGTTAAATAAATATTTCTACCAAACACTATAGAAATGCTCAAATCTAATGTATATCATATTTCAGAAACATCAATTTCTATTTACAGAAATTCAATTTAATGTAAATTAAATATCCTTCCAAAATTTCGAAAATTAACTTTCAATATTTTTCCATCAAATTTCAAATAATACAAACTACAAAAGAAATATTTACAAAGTCCTTACTCACAAAAACACAAACTTTCAATACATCGCCATAAGTAAAATCAGTTTCAGGTATAAAAGAATATTCATTTCAAAAAATTATTTTGATAAGACTAAAAATTTATAAAGTTGAATAGTAAAAACTTTTCTTTTTATTCCTTTTACACATAAAATATTTTGACACATAAATTTTTGATTGAAAAATGGAAAGAAAATTTGAAACTTTTTCCAAACTATATATTTTGAAATTATGTTTCTGAAGAAAATTTTGCCTATAAGTTAACTTTGTTGTTGCTTTAATAAGTAAAATATCAAATTTCTACTTTTCCGATAAATAGAGTTGATTGTGTATACAAACTTGAAGGAAAAACTTTTCTATAATTGAGATACATAACACTACTGATTACACACACCACTATTATAACTGAAGGATGTTTTTTGCTTGTGTCGGAAAATTTATTTATATTATAAATGAAGAAATTAAGTATATGTTTATATAACTTGTTGAAATTTTAATTGAAAGCAAAAAGTTTCTTACCAATAATTTTGATATTTTTCCAAACAAAAATATTTTGATAAAAATATCTAAAAAACATAATCAAATAAAATTATAAAATTGAGTAAAAATAGTCTGACGATATTTGCAGAAAACCCAAAAAATATATGAAAATTGGAAATTGTTTTTTTTTTTTTCATATCCTACTTAAATAATTTAAAGAATTTGTTTTCGATTATTTTATCTCAAATCTTATTAGTATCATTTTTATATCTCATAAAACTTTATGATATTTATTTTTATAAATATTGACAAGTTAATGTTTTGGAAAAATATAAATATAAAAATATTTAACAAATCATTTTTGATCAAATGTTTATCAAAAAAAATAATTGTTTACTTATATTAGAAATGACAAATATATGACATTTAATATTTGTTAAATAAACTTTAATCTATCTATATAAGAATTTGAATGAAATAGTTAATATTTTGAGTCAAATAAAATATTTATTTAACGGATTTGATTTCAAATAATATTTGGATAAATCAACAAATTGATGATAGATTGTCTATTAATGTCAATCATTTGTAATTTGTAACAACGGATACTAAGTACATAAGTTAATTTAATTTTGCATCAATGCAGTGAAACCTAAGATATAGTACAGAAATAAGTATCGTCTGAATAATTAATCAATGAGAAATCTAGACTAAATTAAGAGAAAATCTCTATTTAATTAACTATGCAATTCGTAAAAGAGGAATATGAAATTTACAACTTGCGCTAAGAAATCGACCAGTTAGTACTTCGAGAGCTTGGAATATATGTATGAATTTTAGTAATTATTAAATTGATGGGAAAAAATTAAAGAAATTATTAATAATAATTTGGTTCACTTAAAATTTGACAATTCATTTGAATTTATTTTGTTGACAGACAACATTTTCTTTCAATTTACATATATGTGTTGACAATTTAATGATCTTTGAAATTGGAACACAATCACTGACATCTTTGATAAAGAAAAATTATATCAAATAATAAAAATCAACATAAATTTATATGCTAATTTATAAATTTATAAATTTATAAGCTATATGCTAAAAAAATTGTATTTCATTTCTTTTAATTAAAAATTCAATTTTACAATAAGTAAAAATCAATTTTTATTTGTTAATATTAAAAGAAAAAGAAAAAGAAAATGAAATTCAATTCTGTGACTCGCTTAATATGACAAACTTATACAAATGAAACTTAATTATTGAAAATTTTAGAAAGTAAAAAAATTATTTTCCAAAGGAATATTAAGAATATAATCACAAAATGAAACAAAAATCATATTTCAAAATAAAATTAAAAATTAAATTCATTCAAAATATATTCGTACTCACATCATAAAAAAAAAAAATTTGTTTCAATAATGCAACAAAAATATAATTTCAGAAAAAAAGCAAATTCTTAAGAGAAAAATCTAATTAATATCTTTTTCAAAAAAAATGAAAAACACTAATTTTCTATTTATATAAAAAAACAATTGTATTTTAAGAAAACATCTCTTTCGTCAAATTCACAAATTTAATAAGTAAATAATATATTTTTGGAACATGCAATGATGAGGAAGAGACAGCACTACACATTCTTTGCTAATGAGATGGGCTGTCTATTAAGAGATTCAATGCTCTAGTCTAGGTCACAGGTTCCCCACACATTCGGATATTACATCCAGCCTACTTAAAAATTGACTCAAACGTATCAATAGTTTGACCTTTTCTTAGTGAGCTCTAAGAACACAAGGGGCACTACAATAGGTCTACTTCAAGTCGCAGTGGTATCTGGGTCATATTTGCAGCCCTTATTTGCTTTTAATTCTAATTCTAAAATAATAATTTCCCAACAAAAATATATATAAAAATAAACATTTATAAATATAAAATAAATAATGTGTAATTAACTATCGTATACTACAATTTAATTAAAATATAATCTATTTCAAATTAAATATATAAATTACTATCTTTTTTTATATGACCAAAACTTATTTTTTTCTTTGGTTCAATATATTATTTGTAATAAGTTTTTTTTTCTTGTTTTCGTGTCGTGGACCCAAAATAAAATATATATAAAAATGTAAGAAATTTCGGTATATATTGGAAGATTGGGTCAAATAATCTTATACATTTCCTTAATATATATATTTATATATTATATAAACAACAAAATAATATCCTTTTTTTATATATTGATTTGGTAAATATTTGGGGCGAATTATGTTGTCTAGCAATAAAAATATATAAAAAGTTGTAATAATTTTATTTTTGTGCCTAAACCGAAAAAAAAGCTGTACCAAACCAATTATGTTCAAGGGTCACGTAAAATAATATAATAATAAAATTAGATAGCATAGCATAGATGACAAAATTTGGAGATTGTTCAGAATACAATTGAAAAAATTAATATTTAATAGGCACCATTTTAAATATATAGATTATTGCAAGTATATAATAAATTAATTAATGACAGACAATAATTGTTTAAATGTCAATGGCCACAATTTCAGATATATGTGTCCATAACAGATACTACATAAATTTGTACATAAGCTGAATTAATATGCTTCTTTCTTTAGCGGCGCAATTATGTACTTTAAGTGTGTCCGACCAAATTTATCAGTTGTATACCAACATAATGATTCTTGCCAATTCTCCACATTATGTTAAAAAAAAACATATATATTTCAATAAAAATGATAGAAAAAGCAATTTTTATAGATATAATGTCCTCAATGTAATAGTCCTTTATAATCCATAATTAATTTTCTACCAAATTTATAACATTTCATTGGTCAGTGACATATATATTGAATTTACTAGCAAATTTTTTATTCAATTCTGACTATTAAAATTCTCTAAATAATTTTTTTGCTCGATTTTCGGTTATCATGTTTATATGTTTACGAAAATTACGGAAGTTATTCATCTTCGTTTTACTATACAATTCCAAAAAAAATATATATATGTACAAACAAATGAAAATTGGGAAATTTAGGTTTTAAATTGATTTTTATGATTGGGAAATATCACATCTGTTTAACCACTTAAGGAACAATATTCCTGTTAGATTTCACATTAAATTAATACCATACAAAAAAAAAATTATAAATATATCCTTCTAATAATTTAATGTCTAGACATGAAAATTTAAGTAGATATTAAAAAAAAAAGTGACCAATCAATATATTCAAAAATTAAGGATCTATATAAATATATTTTTCGTTTATCTATAATAAAGTCGAAAATAAAATTTCGGCCTTTTTTTTGCTTAATATATTCCTGTTTTTATTGATGTTGAAATAATAATTTCATCCTTGAAGTTCCAGTGTTCTTTTTCTTTATACAATTCATCAATTGATTACATAAATTTTTTGATTTAATTTAAATACCTACTAACTTTTCTAATAAACAAAGGAAAAATCCATGTTTTTTAATAATTTTTTTGTTTGTTTTTTCTATTAATGCTCCTTAATTTATATATAGGTTAAGGTTGGTGTATAATAGGCTATTCACACTTTACGGACATACAAACCATAAATTAACATAAATCTGTTTAAAAAAAATGATAATTATAAGGAAAATGACAATTGTATCACAATGATGTCTAAATATTTCTAAAAAATATTATCAAGGATATCCTGATTTTTATTTTATTTATAAAAAGAACTAAATAATATATGCTCCAAAACAACATTTAAAATGTGAACATTCATATTGTGAATAGGCCATTAGAAAAATTTATTAAAAAAAAACCTTTAAAAAAATCCTTTTTAAAAATGAAATTATTTTTGCTTTTGTTTTTTTTTTCGGCAGCTAAAATTTTCGTTTGGAGAGAAATTTCTTAAATGAAAAACAACATACAATAATAATAATAATAATAATAATAAATATACATACCAGTCTCGAACATAATTTTTCAAAAAAAATGAATAACAACCTCATCAAGCCCGCAACCAGTCCCAAACATTAAAATTCTTCGAACAACACACCAAAAAAAAAAAAAAATAACAATCTAAAGTCATACCATATAAAATATCCTTAGGCGAAAAAGCACACAAACATAGCGAAAAAGGATCATAAAAAGTATTAATAATAATTTTTTTTTTCTTAAAAAATTTTTCCGCTGTGCATTATCCAAAAAATAAAAAAAAATGTTGAACGAAAATATTATATATTAGAAATTTTCTTTTGTGGGATGGAAAATTTTTCAGCCAGGTTTTAGTGGATAAAATAATCAGTAAAAAAAAAATACAAAAACGAAAAAGTTAGAATGATGTGAACAAAAGGTAATAAAAAAAAAAGTCTTATAAATGTGAATGTTTGAAATGCCTTCTAGGATGAAGGGTAACACACACACCAACACAAATAAAAAGCTAAGCAAATTTTTATGTTTTTATCAGCCTTTTTTTTGATTTTTTTGATTTTTTTTGGTAAGGACAAAATAAATTTTCAATGTTTTTCATTTTTTTGTTCTCTGCTGTGTTAATAAATCAGTACATGAAATGTTAAGCTTTAATGATAATTAGGCTCTTTTTTTTGTATATGTTTGTATTTTTGAGGTTGGTTTGGGATAATTTACTGCACTTGTAAAGCAAAAATGAAATTATAATTTATATACATTTTTTTTGTATTTTGGTATATCGTAATAAATTCTTGAAAAATAAATTGAATATAAATTTTAAATAAGATTTAAGGATTTAATAATATAAAAGGTAATAAAATATTATAATGATTATTATAATAAGGCAGAGAGGTCAATAGTAATTTTTGTTGAAATATGTACAATATATTTTATATGGCTATAAAAATTGGAAGATTTTTTTAGACATTAATGTAGAATTTTTGTTGTAGAAATTTTGTAGTTGTGATAATTTATTACTTGGAAAAATAATTATTATCAAATAAAAGTCTTTATTTTTTTTCTCATTTTTTGGGATGGTTTTAACCAAATTTCGGCTATAAATTTTATATAAAAATAAAATTTGAAGATTTGGCATAATTTATATAAAGATTTTGTATACAATAATTTTTACACATAGTTATGCTAATGTTGATTTTACATTGTTCTTACTACTATTTTCTATTATTGAATTTTAAATATTGAAGAATTTAGTGACTGAAATTATTTAATAGATTTAAAATTACTATTCTAAAACTAAAACTTATATACTTACCATTATTGTTGAAATATAAATATAAAATTGGCAATATTGATTGTAAAATTTTGCTATAGGAAAAACAAGAGAACTCTGCCAATATGCCAAAATATGCCAATAAATATACAAATAGTATAAGGAAAAGTTCAAGGAAAAATTGGTGTCCAAAAAAATTATTGTTTAAATTGAAAATTTATATATTATTATTTTAATTTTGGTGAAGGTAATTTTAATAATAAAGTTCAAAAATTTAATTACAGAAATTTAAAATAGAAAATTTATGAAATATTAAATACAGAAAGGAAGAGAGAGTCTTATAAATCTATAATAATTTTAATTATACATATTGTCCTTTACTTAATGGTTACTGCTCCTTCTTATTTTTTAAAATACTTTTGTCTATTAGTAAAAAATTAGCTTCAAAAAGATGTATCCAAAAATCATGCAAACAATGAAGAAAAAACTAAGACGAAATATATAAGTAAATTAGCTTCAAAAAGATTGAACGCAGTAATTATGAAAAAAATGTCTGCATGATTGAAAAATTGATTTCCCTATAAATTATTTATATTTTACAAATGGTGGTAAAATCATGGATTGAAATTTGAACGAATTTAATAGTAGTCTTTTATTTTCACAAAGATTTCACTTTCCCTATTATTATGTAGTAAATATCTAAGATAACGATGCGTTTTTTATGACTTATAAAAATGTCTCTAAGTTATAAAAACACATAAAGCTAGAAAATAACAATTTTTTTTACTGTGTTGCAAGAATAGAATTAAATATGTATATTATAGTCATTTTAAAAGTGTCTTCTAAGAGAACATAAAAATTAACGTCCTTTGAGGTAAATTCGCGCTATGGTATAATAATAAAAAAATTGTTATTAAAAATGAGGATTTAATTTTAAATCACGTAAGAATATCACTTTACTTGTCAATATTTAAATTATGATATATGATATTTTCGGAATATATCTATTTTAAACTTAAGTAAATTTAAAATATATCACATCAATAATGTCACAATGACAAGCTAAACAATTTAGAATTAATCAACTTCATTGATGGCATATTTGTATGTTAGCCTGTAATATATATATAAAGAATATTTTTGGCTAATCTTATTTACTATTTTCAAACAATATTATAAATAGAAAATATTAATTAATCTGACAAATATATGTACTACAATTTTAGTAAGTTCAGTTGAGGTTATCAACATTATATTTAGAGCTTCTTAAATTTTCTGTTTTGTATAGTTTCTTTACCAGAAAAAAAAATAATTATATACCACAAAAAAATATGTTTCCCAGAAGGAATATTTTTCTACTTCAGTTGTTAACAATGTGTGTTAATTCTGTAATTTTACTTATATATATATATATATATATAAAGGACATCTCATGTTTTTTCTACCTAACTAATGATTAATAGTCAAGGAAATAACATAAATTCCAAGATTAAAATTTTCTCTTTATACGAGTATTAAATAACCACAGGGAATTTTGTTTAATGTCTTTTGATTATTTCTTAAATAACTGGAATATATGACAAAATCCTTGCCTGAAGATATATACCATAATATATTTTTTTGGTTAATTAGCAAGTTTCGCTTTATTTGACAATCCCTAAAAGAATTTTTGTTGCAGAATTTTTTTTTTAATTTTACTAAAATAACTTTCAATTTTCCTGATACATAAAAAAAAATTGTTGGAAATTTTCCAAAAAAAAAAACATATTTTATAGTTCAAATATTTTGAGTATTATTAATCATTTTTTTCATTATTCAAATTTTTTGTTTGCTAAATACTTTCTCTTGAAATAACCAACAACACTTCACTTTATTGATACATTAATATTTCATTCTGTAGACTTTGGAAGATATTTTAAAAATTTTAACATATTTCAAAAAAAAATCTATAGAACTTCTATTTTAGTTTACCTTGACAATTTTATTCGAAAGCATTTTTTTTTAATCAATTTTCATTTTCTATTCCAGTTATATTTTTTGAAACAAAAAACAATTCAAATTGATAGACAGAAATTGATATATGATTTTACAGGTTATACGATAATAAATAAACCTAACAAAAAAGGACATCAAAATTGATTTTTGAGAAAAAGAAAATTGTCACAAAAATAAAAATAAAAATTAGATTACATTTTGATTTGTTTTGAGGAAAATTGGAGAAAATGTTTTCAAGAAAATTTAATAATTTTAAATATACTTACTTATATTTGTTAAGGATAATAAAAGGATATTATAGAATTAGACAAATCTTTCAATTGTCACATTAAATTTTTTTGAAAAGTGAATTTATTTTATTTGAGTGATATTAGAAAAAATTAAATTTTACTTTTGTTATAGGATAGAATTAGTAATATAATTGATATATTTAAGGATAATTGATAAGATGTCAATATAAATGTCATATACAAATAACAAAAATAAGTAATAATAATTGTTAAATATTTTGACAGTTTTTTAATGATTATTTTATAAGTATAATTAATTATTTAAGAATTATTTTTTGGAAAACTTTATAAAATCAATCAAGTAATCAAGAGTAAGATACCGACAAACATACTTCGAAATTTACAATCTAGGCAAATATATATAGACCAAAATCTAAAAAATAAGAAAATATTATAAAAAAATTTACAATTTTCAAAATAATTAGACTAAATTTTATTTGAATATTTACAATAATTTACCAAATTTTATTAAAATTTATAATAAATTTATATCAAAATTAAATTTCTACTTATCAATATTTATATATTTTTTTTAATTAAAATGTTCAAAAGGATTTACATAATCATTAAAATTTCATAATTTATTTATTTCTCTAAAAGAAAAATTATTGTTAACAAATTAAAATGTTCAAACTGGGGAAAAGAAAACCTAAATAATTATTTCACTTTGTCTTTTAAATTTCAATAAAAAAATAAAATTTATTTGGTTAGAGTTAAGAAAAAAAATCTGTTTTTGAAAGTTACCGAAAAAGAAGAAAAACTTTTCTATTAATTAATTTATTTTTCCTTATACCAAAATAACCTAAAAAAAATGTTGCCTCAAAAAAAAAATTTTTAGTAACTTTTTTTTTACAAAATGAATTTTCCTTTAAAAAAGATTTTTCTTTACTTTGAAGTTTTTTGTTTCTTTTCTGCTTTAAATTCATTAATTTCAATATTTCTTCGTTTTTTCATTATTTTTGAAAAGTTTCAATAATTTTTTTTTTCTAGAAAATGGTTTTGGTAAATTTTCAATGGAAAATTACGTTCTTTTAGTTCAATATAATAATGAAATTTTTTAATTACTTTTAAAACGAAACTACATGAAAGTGTTATATAGCCAATACCATCGAAAATGTAAAACACATTTTTTATTAACATGACAATTTATAAATGACACTAAGTATATAAATATTTAGTAGTTTTTTTTTATGTAAAATTAAATTTAATTGTAATAAATTGTCATCCATTCATAAGAAGACCACAAAATTAATGTTTAATGTTACACACTCCCATAAATAATTTATTTAATTGTTTTGGGTTACCAAATGTTTATAAGTAAATACATTTTTTGAGCTTACAAATTTTTTTTTTACTTGTTTGATTAGATTAAGTGTCTAATGTCTAAAATATGAAAAAAGACTTTTTGTAACAAAATTACATTAATTATATATCATTTTCATTATATATCAAATAAATTAAGTTCAATTTGAAATATTTCAGAAATAAAACATAAAAAAGAATTTGGAAAATTTATCTTTTCAATTACAAATTGATATGAGAATTAGTAATTCTCAAAATAATTTATAAAATTTAACTATAATAACTCACAATTCTTTAGTCAAAAACTCTACCTTAAAAAATTAAAAGAATATTTCTAAATTCAAAAAATTCTAAATTCAAAATAGACAAAAATTATTTTATTTACAAATTTCTAACAAAATTTATATCTAATTTTATTAAAATGTTTCTACCAACATAATATTACTTCAAGTTACTATTTTTTCACTAACAATCTTTAATACTAAATATAAATAAACAGAATTTACAATAACCGCATCAGAAAACGACAATTTCACTTATTATAAATTGCAATTTAATTAACTAATAATAGAAAAAGGATAATAAAAACATAAAAAATATTTTAATATCTTTTAAACGCGTTTAATTATACCACAAATTAAATTCTAACTAAGTACAAATGGTCACTTTAATAATGAAGTATAATTCTTATTTACATATTATATTATAATTACATATAATTATTTCTACAAAAATGTATATAATTATAAATGTCTGACTACCGGTTATTTTCTTCTCTAATATATAATTTCGTAGAAATTATTTGTCCTCCGGATTTGGGTGTGACTCAAAAAAAAAAAAAAATTGACGCGATTCCACACCAAAAAGGATATTTTATACTAATTTTACAATTATAAATAGAAAACATAATGAAAAACTCTATAATTAATGCTTAAATGTCAAACAACTTGAGAATAATTTTGAACATAACTATAATTTATCATAAATATAATCCTTTTTCTACTAAACATTTTTAAGGTGTTTACACGAAAGGACTTATAAAATTTTTAAGGCTCAACAGAAAATAAAAATTATAATTGGGTGAGTTTTCCATTTTAATCATTAAGCATATACTAAAATTCGTAGAAAATTTATTTTAAGGATAATTTATAATTTTGTATACTTACATAGGACAAAATAAAAATTGATAACATTGAATTTTCCTTAACACTAAAAAAAAATATTTTTATTATTTATTTATTATATTTAATTCGAACACACTTTGAATTTTATAATTATTTTATTATCACTTATTTGATGAGAAATTTATTTTATTTGAATTATTTTTTATGTAAATATTTTTAGTAGTTTAACATATTTTGCACAATTAAATTATACTACATAAATATTATTTTTACTATTTTTATAAAATTAAAATTTATTAAATTTCTTATTACTTCACAATGTTTAAAAAATAATAATAAAATGAAATATTGATAACCTTTTTTAACATTTTCAAATTTAGCTGATAACGTTTAAAATTTCTGTTTAGGGAAAAAATCATTTTTGATTTTAGTAAATATTTCGAAAAGTAAAATTATCTCAAAAATTCAGAAAAAATATTTCACCAAATGTTTTGTTGTTAATTTATTTTTAAAAATTAATGAAAAAAACAAAAATTTATAATTTTTTTAATTAATTGATTTTTTTTTTAAATATATTTTTCATTTTTCACAAATAGAAAAAAAATTTCTTATTTCAGAAAATTTAACACAAAAATAAAATTTTTATATTATGAAAAGATTAAATTATTTTCTCGATAAAATTAATTTTTACGACCGCACCCGATGAGTTTTCGAACGAAACTAAACTGTGAAAAAATTTAAATTAAATAGTTTGTATTCGATCTCAAAATACATAAAAATAATATTTATATTAAAAAAGCACACGTTTTATTTGTCAACTAAACCGTAGAACGCAAACAACATCAACAAAAATTTATTTATATACAAAATAAGAAAAAAAAAATGTTGCAATTTAATTTATTTTATGGAAAATAAAGAAGAATTTTTTGTTTTGATCCTTCAAGTTGCAGAATTAAAAAAAATATTACCTACAGATGAAAATTAATATATTTTTTTACGATATTGGAAAATACAGGAAAATTAAATCTTCAAAATGTACACAAAAAATTTCGAAAAAATGTATCAGTAATTTTCGAAAATTTTATTTTCAATTTGTTTTGTATTGAAGATCTTTTTAAGCAACAATAATTTTTTCGACCATCACTTGATTTTGTTGAGAAACATTATAAATGTTGCATTGGAAAATTATTTAATTTTAACGCATGTCATTTCGAATTTTTTTGGGATGTAAATAAAAGAAAGTTTTTGGTTTTCTTTTTTGAATGAATTTGCTTTTCTTATTATTAAAAAATGAAATCGTTTGTTTTGTTTTTGCTTTAGTTTTTTTTTTTTTGTTTTTGTAGAATTGTAACAAGAAAGGACGAAAAAAGAATAAGTGAAAAATTGTTGCTTCATGAAAATTAGTAATTTGTCTTTACTGTGTGATGATAGAATTTATCTTGTTTATCCATTGGCTAATATACACAAATGAATAAGATTTTAGTTTCATAATTTATTAATAAATAATTATTGATTATTAATTATAGAATAAATTTGGGTTTAAATGAAATTTATTTTATTTAAATACGATTTTCTTTTTTTATTTTTATATTAAAGATGAAATTTCTGATATTTGAATGAGTTAATAATAGAATTTTCCACTAGTTATAAATAAAAAAATCATGTAGGAGGATATAAATGGATAGAAATTTGATTTATTTGGATAAAAATTCACAATTAAATTAATTGAAATGATTGATTAGATATAGAATCTTATCCAAAAACTATCGTCTTCGAAACTAAGTCCCTTAAAGCAGAAAGTTAAACTAAGTTGATGTTTTACTAATCAACACTATATAGCAATTATCTAATTGTTTTGATAATAAATTTACATAAATCGAAA
This sequence comes from Empis stercorea, assembly GCA_949752835.1. Classification (NCBI taxonomy): domain Eukaryota; kingdom Metazoa; phylum Arthropoda; class Insecta; order Diptera; family Empididae; genus Empis; species Empis stercorea. The sequence goes on from OX457087.1 coordinate 11,859,894, forward strand.
TCGATATAAATTTACAATTTATTAATATTCAATTTTTCAATGGAAATCGTGTTTATGCCTTTATTTTTTTCCAATATTTACTTCACTTTCTGAATTTAATTATTTAGCAAAAAGTAATTTAATTAAATTAATCTTTATTCAATAAAAAAAATTTGCCGATAAGTTTATTTATTTACCAATTAAATTGAAACTATTAAAATATTTTATTTTTTTTTGCAAATCAATAAAAAATAATTAAAGATTATTATTTTTTTGATTATTACAAAAAAAAAATATAAATATGATTAATGGATAAAATATAATAAATATTATATTTTCAGTCAATTAAATGACTTTTCATATTGTATTTATTACATACAAATATTATTTAAGTATAAAAATTATATGGTTACCAGGATGTTAATTAATTTTTCGTTTTTGAATTGGTAAAATTTTTTTTGGTATACAAAAGAATTTTCTATTAACATGTACAATGATTTGAAATTATTGGCAATTTAATCTATTAAAAGTTTCAATTTCACAGTTAAGAAAATTTAAGTTTATCTACAACAACAAAATTGATTTAATATTGAAGGAAATTTAAATTTAAAAAAAAAGTGAAGCTTTTTATATCAATTTAAACAATTTCTTATGTTGAGACAAGCATGCCTGCCTCATAGCATGTTTGTATACTGTTCCACAAAAAAAAAAATTGTTGATTCTAATTTCGATAAATCAATCTAACTCTAACATATATTTTTTTTTGGGTTCCATATATAAAAATTCTCCCATATTATTGATTACTTCTAATTATTATATGAATACGAAATTATTTTAAACAGTGTGATATCTAAAACGCAATCTTGGAATTATTTACAGCACGCACTAAAAATGATTTAAGTAATTTGTTCAGTAAATAAGAATATAATTCTTTTTAGTTAAGATATTTTATAGTCTGGCTGGGGGTTAGAAAAAAAAGGTATATATACGTTACACACATAAGGACTTTTTTGTATATATAGTTAAATGTTTTATATTTCGGGTAAAATACGCTTTTAGAATTTGTTATTTTTGAAAAACAAAAAAAAAACCGAAGAATATGTTTAAGTTTAACAAAAAATCAAAACATCAAAAATTATTATTTGTTGTTTGTTGTCTAAATCCAGATTGAAATTTGTTTAAGACATCAAAAACTATACCCGAAAAAAAATCTTTATTGCTTTAAGACAGACGTGCAAAAAATAATGAAATTATGCTTTATGTATATATTTTGTCTATTTTGTAGGTTTCATTTCTCATAATTTAAGAAAAAATATGGAATTTTCTATTTTAACATAAAAAAATTAAATATTAACAAGAAACAAAATATTAATAATTTTATTTTTCTTTCTTAAAAATTATTGTCATTTTTAATTTAATGATTATAAAAAATATTTACAAACTATTTTGTTACAAATATATCTTATGACAAAACTTATTACTTTCCCTTTTATGAATTCACACTTCCAGTATATATATATATATATATATATATATATATATATATATATATATATATATATATATATACATATATCTCCTCATCTGGCCATAACTCTTAAACGGCTTGATGCCATCAATGGCTTTGGGGCCTTTTTGATTAAGGGGAAGGGGGCGCGGAGGGCTGTTTAATTTTTGAATGTACCAAAAAAACCATGTGGGGTATCACATGAAAGGTCTTGACGAGTACATCTCATTGAACCGATAACCTGGCCTCACGGCCCCAACTACTTGTGCCATATGGTAAATTCTAGTACATTCTGTACTATGAATTGATCATATTATATACTTTAGTATATTCTATATACATATTGTATATATTATAGTTTACTATGTTATATATACTAATGTTGTATATATTATATTAATATAGATATACTTTAGTATATTATATTATATATTATATATGGGGCCGCCTCTCGTCAGGAGCCCTGCGGACTCCCCTCCCCCAGCCGGACGCCAACTCACGGGGACCACCGCCCCCCGCGCGCTGCGCACGCACGCCGGTTGGACAAGTGGTAGGAGTGGTCCTTCTGAGCACTGCATTTCAGCCCGGACTGGATCAGGCAGCTTCGCTGCCATCACGTCGGCGGACTTGCAGTCAGAGGGTGCACAAAATGCACTTGAGATTTGGGAGTGTTCTGGTACAAGGGAGCGGCAGCTCCACGCCGGTTGGACATGTTGCTGGTGTAGTGACTACGAACCAAACACGCCATCCCCGGACTAGATCAGGCAGCTTCTCTGCCATCACGTCCGCTGAATGCCTCATATATCAAATGTTATATACTACAAAGTATTAATGTATATATGATGTATAGGTGAAATCTGTGAATGATGTAAAGAAACTAGAGCAACTGAAGGTGGACGTGTCCACCTGCCTGTCTGCGACCTGCCTCTAGACACACAACTAGGTAGATGAGCAGTTGGACTGGTCCGTCAGCCACATGTGGAATTCCGAATCGTGGGCCATGAGTAGCTCAAACAAATCATACCCAAGTTGTCAAAATAATTAAATATTTTTAGTCGGTTAAATGAATAAATATTTGACCGACTAAAAAGTGTAAAATAAAAAATATAAATAAAAAAAGTTTTTTAAAAATACTTTCCCTTAAAGAAATATTCAACTAAAAAGTAATAAACAAGCAAATAATACCACATCAATGTACTTTCCCTTTGAAATTGAGCAACTGTCAACAATAGTAAGGGAAAGGTAGACCTCTTTATAAATGGCATTAATTCTGATAAGGTCTACTTTCCCTTACTATTGTTGACAGTTGCTCAATTTCAATGGGAAAGTACATTGATGTGGTATTATTTGCTTGTTTATTACTTTTTAGTTGAATATTTCTTTAAGGGAAAGTATTTTTAAAAAACTTTTTTTATTTATATTTTTCCAATTTACTTTCCCTTAATATAATATTTTAAATAAATTAGTTTCTTTATAAGATTTAATTTATTGTTGGATTTCATAAAAAACATAAAGAAAATATTAATAGATAAAGCAATAAAAATGAAAAGTTGTTATTACCAAAAAAAAATTGAAAAGTGACAAATATTTGTGATGCATGATTGTTGGATAGGTCAAAAAATTTTTAAAGTGAATAATTATTTATAAAGCAAAAGTGTATAAGTTTTGTATATAGAAATTGAACAAGTAAATAAAATATTCCTAATAATTTTTCGTAAACAAAATTAGATTCAATATTTCAAGAAAAAAAAAATTATTTTATAAGAATTATTACCCTTAATTTAGGACAAATTTATTGTCAAATGTAAGAAAAAAATTAAGTAAGTTTTTAGTTTATAATAGAATAACTTAAATTTCCAGACACTTGTGGGAAGAGGATACTTCAATCTAGGGACACATTGATTGGGTTTCGAATTGTAACAATATAGGAAACTTCTGAAATAAATTGTACAAACGATGAAGTACTTATTTGAAAAAATGTACTATAAATTTCCCAGGCAACCTCAAAATGAAATTAATTAATTGAATTTAGTAAAATTTCTTAAATTATTGTTCAAAAAGTAAATAATTGTCAACAGGAAGCTAATTAATTGAATTATCTTATTGTGATAATGAAAATATTTTAGTTAAAATGAAATGTTTGATAATTAAGAAATGAAAATTGACTACACTAAAAAAAAAATTATGATATATATTTATATAAATTATGATATATATTTATATTTAAGGTTTAATTTAATTTTAATTACATATCCTATCCAACTGAAAACAATCTAATAAAAAAATATTTCAAATAATTTTCATAAATTGAAAAATGTATGTATACATTTTTTATATCCATTCCCCAATTATCCTTTTCATATTAAATTGCTGAAATATATTCCCAGCAACGAAAAAAAATTACATTAATCCTTACAGCAAAATATTTTTTCGTTTAAAAATTCTATTTCATTTTTTCAAAATGTCCTTGTGCATGTTATATCCTGTTATTTATTATCATATCATATTGTATATCAACAAAATATTTTTTGTAACATTCGTATGGTTAAAAATTCACAAAAAAAAAATATTTCATCCGTTTCTTTTTTTTTTTTACCTTTAAAGGATAACAAATTCTCGAAAGTCCAAAAAAAAAAAAATTAATTTTTATTATGAAATATCCTGAATATGCAATAATAATGGATTTTATTGCTTCTGGCAATTTTTATAAATATTTTTTTCGCATTTATTTATTTTTTACATTACATGGCACAGAATTAATTTCATTATAAAAACAAATTTAATATTTTCAATAATATTAAGGATTGCATATATATAGGCGCACGTGTAATTAAAAAGAAATCAGAAAAAATATAAGTATAAACAATTTTTTATTCTGATTCAACAATTCTTGATCAAGTTAATAATTAAATTTAATTATAATATTTTTAATAAATTTATATTTAATTTAATATTTAATTTTTTACACAGATTTTTTATTTGACTAATTTATTATAATCAAAAATATTCTCTCTATGCGTAAGTTAATTTTTTGATTCAATAATACAATAAAAAAATATTGTTGATATTTTTTTATAGTTAATATAATATTTTTTTTTTTCAATTATCGATTTATTATTACATTTTTTGGAAATGTACTAAATCAATAAGAAAAAATATAATACCACCCTCTAATAAAAATCTAATAAATTCTTAAGTATGGTACTTAATTCTTATATAGATTATTTCCATTTATCATTAATACTGAAATTTTGTTTTTGCTTTATTAGCTAACATTAAAATAAAGGCGGTAAATATAAAAATTTCTACTTTTATACTTTATGCTAAATTCATTACAAAAAACAATTTTTTATTTTTATTTATTTATATTTTTTTTTATTATTGTTATTCTCTTTCCTTATTTTTGTTTTTTTTTTTTATATTATATATATTTTATTACCAATTAATTTTATTAGACTTAAAGAACAAAATTTTCACTTCATCCTATAAAATGTTGTATTTGTTGGTCTGTAAGTAAAAATTGACATCAATCTAACACCAACCAAAATAATAATAATAATAATAACAACGCACAAAAATAATACAAAATCTTCACTCTGTTTTAATGTTTTATGGTTATTTTTATGTAATGAATGATGGGTAACAATTTAATGTATCTAAAGATATATTTTTGTTGATATCATAAAAAAAAAATTAGATATAAAATAATATATACATACTTATATAGATTCATTTTAATATTATATACATATAATATATATTTAGTAATAAAAATTATTGACTTGAATTATCCTGTACATATAACACACCCAAAAATAATTGGATCACAAAAGTATTAATTAAGATTTATCAACAAAAAAAAAACGAAATTATTGTTTTACAGCGCAATAAATTGAGTATAAATGATTAATCAGCCCAAAAAAAAATATATACATACCTAATTAAATATGACTAGGATCAATTTGTATTTTGTCAAATATTTAATTAAACAATTTTATGATTATTATTTTATTTTTGTTATTATATTTATTAATTTGTTGGTAAGTAAATACAAATTAGTTTAATAATTGAATTTTATTTATAATATATTTGATATTTCGCCAAGACTATTAAATTAATTTGGAGAAATTTGAATCAATTTATAATGAAATATTTCATATATATTTAGTAAGTAGATTTTATAAATTTTTAAAATGATGGTTCATCCTATATAGAAAAAATGAGTTTGTTACAGTAGATTTTCAGTCCCATTATTGGAAATTGAAATTATATTAGTTAATGACAAACTAAAATTACTATCAAATATTGTCTGATAAATTGATTGCCAACTAAGTACACTTGACTCATAAATACAGATTATACATTGACTGATTCGAATGTATGTAAGAAGTACCATTTGCTTTTGCAGATTATTATGACATAATCAACATTAATTATAACAAATTGATTCATTCTTTCTTTTATAAATACTTATTGATTTTTACCAATTACAGTATAAATTTATGTAACTTTTTCTTAAATAAATATAAAAATATTTTTATTATTCATAAGTAAATATCAATTACATTTAATAAACTCTCAGATTATTATCTACCTATCATATCCTTTAACAAATATTTTATCCTTTCAACAACCCTTTAATCCCAAAAAGATGAGAATAAATATGTGTATCGAAAATTCCTTTTTTTTTTGGGTATATTGGTCGGATATAAATATGTCGATTTTGAACATACATATATATATGTTTCGAATCTATCCCAGGATTATACGGTTTAACAATATTTAAAATTATTATCCTTTTGTGAAAAATTTAAAAAGATTAAATTTTCATCAATAATTATTTATTTGACCGATACATATGTATATATTAACATCGATATTTATACAGACTTATATATAATTAAAAGTTGGCTTATTTAAGATTAATTCACAAATCCTCCAACAAATGAAGCTTTATAAAAAAAATAATTTATTGAAAATTTTTTGAATGACATGCAAATTATTTGATAAACTCTCCTGTGGTCATTACAACATAGTTTATTCTACTTTACTATAATTGGAGCTAATGTCGAATTCAATATAATTCTGATTAGGGCACAAATAGTCAATAATTTTGACTTATATATTTTTGATTTTTAGACAATAATTTAATCTAAAAAGTAATTAAATTATAATTTTAGTTACTCCAATGAAATATTCTTTTCAAAAAACCACAATAAATTTCATCAAAATTGAAACAAATTTCATTAAAATTGAATTTTTTGCAGCATTTATTCGAAATAAACATAAAAATACTATAAAATTATATTGTCATAATTAATTCAATTACTTAAACTTAAATCAAGCTATTTAATAAATTTTAAATTTGTTAAATTATCATAATCTTTGAAAATTGAAAATTATTATTCATTAAAAAAAAATTCTAATTGAATTTCTGTTAAAGTTTATTGCGTTAAATTATGATTTCAATTAAAAGTTTGTATATTAAAATATTGATATAAACTTTTTTTTTTTAATTTAATTCATTTTCTTAAGGGAAGAAAATATACTAGCATGAAAACAACTGAAAATATATTTTTTTTAAATTTATTATATTTTGGAAATAAAAAACCTATTAAAAGTTTACAGACTTACTTTTAAAAATATGATTAAACAGAAAACTTTTAGTAATTGAATTAGAAAAGAAATTATATATGAATATCAATGTAAAGTTTTATGAAATTAAAATAATTTTTATATATCTCTTAAAAATTTATACTCCAATATTTTTTATAAACTAATCAATTAAATTAAAATTTTTTCATTAATTAATTTATAAATTATTAGCTTTATTATTGCTTGGTGTATATAAATATTTAATATTTTTTTATCGAAAATCTTAAAATTAATCTCTATCGTGATTATTTATTTACCATTTTTATGTTGTATTTTCATTTTCAAACAAATTAAATAAGATTTCATTACAACATTATATAAATTTTATATTACACTCAATTAAACAGAATTTTCATAAATAGATCAATCTTTCCAACAAAATTAATTATGTTTACAATCCCACAAGATTCTAAGTGCATTATATAAGAAATAGTAAGTATACACAAAAATATATACAAAATCATTATAAATACTAAATCTATAAAACACTAAAACACATAATATATAATTTAAATTATATATTATAGTGACAGCAACATTTTACAGCATAGTTTAAAGGCATAAATAAATGAATTTTTATCTCTATGTAGTTAAGCAAAATATAAATTATTGAACATTTTGTATATATTTTACATTTTGATTATTATTCACTGCAAAATATATCCTTGAAATGTTTTGCTGTTGGCTGTGGTTTTGGTATATTATTATCAATAAAATATTAAGAACAAGTTAAGGATAACGATTAACATAAACATATAAAATTTAGCATAAATATGAATAAAGTAAATAAATATAATTTATTATTCTCTACTAAAAATTATTTGAATAATATTTGAATCTGTAGAAAGAAACTAAATATTTAAATAAAAAAAAAATATTTATGGATTGTTGAACTAAAATCAAATTTGTCTAGTCTAGCAATCACATATTGTGTTCGATGTTTTAGAAGAGAGAAATTGGGAAAATATTTATCATGTTTGTGGGTAGTAAGTATAAGAGTTAAAATTCGTATAGTAATGGTTACTGTTACTGTAGTTTCTTCATAATTTCTTGGTAAAAGTTTAAGTATTATTTTATTCTTAAATGTAAAACATTTTAAAATTTATTCCTTATACAATTATTAGAATATTCTAGAAAATTTAAATTTACTTAGATAAAACAACTAAAAAGTAAATTGAAATATAAAACAATTTTCTTAATCGATTACCAATTATTAACTTTAACGTACTTTCCAAGTTTATCGCATTTACATTATTGCGCATTTACATTATAATAATAAATTTACCTTAAAATACTTCGCCACAAACATGGAAAAAGTCTGAATCTATTTTCAAGTATCTAATCCTCCTTGTTAAAATTATAAAATTTAAACAGTTTACCATATTACAAGTCTTTCTGGGCCAAAATGTATATATCAAATTAATTGGACCGATGCTCCAAGCCTCCAAGGATATCCTTTATTTTGAAACGTTAACTTCTATTTCAATTCCATATATTTCCATAATTTACTTTGTCTACAAATTTATTCGTTCATCTATAATTTTTATTTTTTTACAAAATCAAAATATTATAAATTTTCTTAATATGTCTAAACCAAATGTTCACATAACTTTTCCACATTTTTTCTACTCCACATAATTTTTTTAAAAATTATTTCTATATATACATAAAAAGACATTTTTATATTTTTCAAGTAAATTTCCCAAAAGAAAAAAACCGACATATTTATTTCTTTTGAAAAATGAAAATATCTTTGATAACTTAAAAGTTTTTTGTCCCCTTTCATTTTTCTTAACGAACGACAAATCATTTAAATGGCAACAGAAAAAAGTGGTCTTCAATAAACTGAATTTATATATTAATAATAAAATAATTTTCTTTAGTGAATTAAGGTTGAAGAATTATATTTTTTTATTTTGTTCAAAATTTCGTAGAGACTCTTTTTATACCATAAAAATAATTTATATAATATTTTACAGAAAATTTATTATAAAAATTCATATATATTTTAATATTTTTTTATTACCAAATATTATTTATATATAAAAAAAATGTTTCAATAAAATATTTTCAATATTTAAAAATATTTTTTTGCTATTATTCTAATTCAATTTATTATACGAAAATTCTTGTTAACTTTTCCCATTTAGAAGAATTTCCATTTTTTGCAAAACACAAAAAAAAAACTTACAAAAAGTCGTATATTTTAAACTGAAATCTAGGATATTTCCCAAGTAGGACAAAGTAGTTTGTTTGTACCAAAAAAAAAAAAAGAGTAGACAAACAATTTTAAAATGTAATTTTGAAGGTAAACTTGTTGCACAGTGCAATTTATGCTGTAGAAAATATATTGCACCAGAGAGTTTGTATACCTAAAAAGATAGGAGTATCATTATTATTTTATTAAGAAAACACATGTATAATAATAAGGACTTTATTATGCATTTTAATATAAGGACTTTCTATAAATAGGAGAGAAATGAATTACAATCAAAATATACTATAAATTGCATACAAATTTTGATTTATATTTTGAAGAATTTTTGAATAAATTTATTCAATTTTTACATTTTTGTAGTTAAAAAATTTTGTTAGTTGCTAAGTAATGTTAGTGATTAAAACTGAAGTTTTTTTGATTACTTTTGTTTGTAACTTTATTACAAATTCTCCTACAATCATCAATGTGTACTTAATCTATGAATTTACAAGTGAATAATCAACCAATATTACAATATTAAAAGAACATTGTCTATTTTCTATTTCACCCTTTTTCTAATATCAAATACGAGTATCATTTCACTGTAATTTACATAAATTAAAAAATAATACAAAAAAAATAACACCTCTTAACATCACTAATAATTTTCATTAATATTTATTACCACAAAAATAACAACAAAAAAAATTCCATTGTATATACTTATTTAATAAAGATCCTTAAATAATACAAACTATAGAGTATTCCATCAGGATACTCTCTAAAAAAAAATATATTATAACAAATTAAATTTAGAAAATCACTCTTCAACTTTCAAATCCATTACGAAAATGAAAAAGTATACGAAGAAGAAAAAGAACCATAAACAAAATCAAATCTTAACAATTTACTAATTTTTGTTTTTTTGTTGTTTTTTTTAGGTACACATTTTTCTCTTTTGTTAAGGATTTAACTGAAATATCTTGTAATATCCTTTTTTTTTCACCATTTTCCACAAAAAAAAAAAAAGTTATATATACAAATCTAAAAAGATAACATTGGGAACTAAAAGGGAAAAGTTTATAGTCATAACCGAAAGTGTTAAAAAGTATTTTCATGTTTTATCTATAGCCAACAAAAAAATAAGAAAAAAGAAAAATTTGTTATCCGAAATATTTTCATTTTCTTATTCAACTGATTTGTTGCCTTGTCTAAGAAACCAAATAAAATTTTGTTAAGGTTTTCATGGTTTTATCACATCTTTTTTTTTTTTGTACTTCGTCTTGGTCTTTTTTTTGATTTGGTCCTGTCGTTTGGATGTTTATGATATTTTTGATCCGAAAAGTTTTCTTTTTTTTTGTTTTTTTTGGAAATATGAAGATTTTCTTTTTTTTTTCTTTTTCTGTTAAAGGGAAAAAGTTTTTAATATATAACTAAAAAAAAAAAGTAAAACTTTTTGTTGTTGATAGAAAGTAATTTGACTAAGGGGAGAGGTGAAATTTGTATATATATTTATATTTATATGTAAAAGGAGTAGCATAATTTCAAAATGATCCTTTTTTTTTAACAGAAAAATTTAAAAGATTTTTTTTGTTGTGGCGTAGAAAAGTTTTGTTAAATTATTTTGTTGTTTTGTGGTTCTTTTAGATAATTTAATATGAGTAAAAAATGAAATATTTATGATTTTGGACAATTAATTTATGGGACACTTAAAATGGTCAATTTTTTTTCAAAAAATATAAATAAATTAGAAGGTAATTTTTAGTTGAGTGTCGGTAAGAAAAATAATCAACAAATTTTACATTGTTTCTCACATGATGGTATTTTCACTTCTAGTCTAAAATTAATGAAAAATTATTTGTTCAATCTATATTAAACTGAACTATCTACTTATATCTACTTATCAACTTATTTTCTTCAATTCAAAAGTGTAAAAGAATTACGTCCAAGTACGTGGAAATTTATTTCAATAAAACTAAGACTAAAATTTAAGTAATTGTGACAAAGTTCTACACTCTTAATGATGATATTATGAAATGAATGTCTAGAAATATTACAATCAGTTTTTATACTTTTAGTTCAGTTTGAAGGTAAACTTTGTTGCACAGTGCAATTTACAGACCAGAGTATTGATAAACTTTACTTTATTTATAAACAAGAAGTTTTAAACTATTAATCATAGTTTTTACATAAAAATATATATAAGAAGAAAAGTTAAAAGATAGGAGTATAAAACAGTGATAATGACTTTCTTTATGAAAGTAAAAAGATATCCATTATTTATATACCCAATAATTCATAATCAGATGTTTCGTCACAAAAAGTATTAGTTAAATATAAAATATATAATTTATGATTGAATAGTGTGGCATTTTTTTGAAATAATAAGAAGTCCCCCATCTATCAAATAAATAACATTACAAATTCAGTTGTTCTCTGATAATTATTTTCGTAAAAATCTGAAAATTGAACTAATTTTAAATTCTACTTAAAAACTATAATAATTTAACTGCTATAATTTCTGAAAATAATTAATAATAATAATTTAATCATTAATTTTTTTTTTTGATATTATAAATAATAAAATTAATTCTAAAATTTCATTATTACAATTTTTTTTCTCCACAAGAGCATTTAAATTTAAATTAATTTTCATAAAATATGTATATTTTTCTAACTCGAAAATATAATAAAATATTAAATATAATAAATTATTTTAAGAATATAAATTAATCACAAATATATAAGTTTCCTTGAATTGAATCAAATTTATTAAATTACTTATACTAAATTATAACAAATTAAATCTGTATGAAATAATTACATTCCCCCCATCATCAGATGATTTATATATGTATAAATGTGAAAAAAATATGTTGTGAATGTTTTTTAATGTTGCCATTACTATGTATAAATTTTCTATATATGTATATAGTTTTGACATTTTCCCAAAAATATAAATAAATCGTTTTCCATGTATTACACAAATATTAATTGTGAACATATATTTTTGACAAATTTAAATATAAATAAAAATTTGAAAAAAAAATTTAAAATAACTTTTTAACCCAAAATGAAAAACTCTAAAATATTACATTTAAAATAAAATTGAATTTTTGGTATAACAAAAACATGACATTTTTGGTTATGTTTTTTATGTATATAATTTGTTAGTTTAACATAAATATTTGTCCATTTCAGGGAAACCCAAATAATTTTTATTAATAATATTTAACAAATAATTTTATTTCAAATTAAATTACCAAGCACAAAATCCTGTTTACTGAGGATTAGTAAAAATATAAAAAATATATTCAATGGCCAACCAAAATGGTGAAAGTGGTACGTAAAATATGGTGATTTTTATTTTTAAATATCTCGAAAATATAAAATTAAATTTGAGTTCTTTTTTGTCGCCACCAATATTTAGGTAAATGTATTATAGAGCTAGACATCATATTAGTGAAATAGACTAGAACTAGACTATAGTACATATAGAAAAAACAAAATGGAATTTATTGACATAATTAGTCATTTATATTTTAACTTGATTTCTGAGCACAAAATGGATGAGCTGAACCGAACTAAGTCAGAAAAACTTAATTCTGTAATATTATGAGGTTAAGTATATCAACTCTAATTAATTCCTCGAATGTTTTTGTTGCTTATTTCTCTACAATAATTGCATTAATAATGAATGTAATAACAAAAACATTCGAGGAATTAATTAGGGTTTAATTAATTAATAGTTTTCTGACTTGGTTCGTTTGAGCCATCTAAATCACCTTCCGATTGGAACTGCTTTAATAAACTATAATAACTTCCTTGATAATAATTAAAGTCAAGGTTTTATACCAAATTAATATTTCAAAAACCCAAAAATAATTGTATTATCAAATTCTAAATTACCCTAGAAAGTTAGAAGCATAAAATTTCCTATTTATTATTCAGTTCACAAAAATATATGTAAAAACAGAAAAACAAACTATTATATACGTAAAATAAATATTATATGCCCATTTAACCCCAAAAACCCAAGTAGTTACAATTAACAAGGAATTTATTTTATTATTAAAAAAAAATTTACATTCCGAACTAGTTAAAAATCCCATAAAAATAGTTGTTTGCATATTAATTGTGTTATACACAATTATACACCAAAAAAAATTAACAACCTTTTTTCCCTATATATGTATATCCTTTTTATAATTGTATACATAAAACCACATTTTTATGGTTTTTAAAATTTTCCTATACACATCAACGCACTTGTATACAATTTATCCATGATTTTTCCATTCTTCCACAAAAAAAAATTTAATGTTTATAACAAAAAAAAAAATTCAACTTTAATTATTGCGTTCAACCGAAAAATGTCAAACGGAAATGTAAGAATGAGAATATTTAAGGTGGGAAATCGGATGTGGGATTTAATTATATTAACGCCACAAAAAAAAAGGATTACCTTTCTATTTACTATTCCAATTTATATATAAAATATTACAAAAAAAAAAAAACAAATTTCGAAAGGTTTTTTTAAGACTTTTCTTAACCAAACAATTTTTTTTATATTGACAAAAAAAAATATTAATATTATTAATAATAAATTATTTAAAATGAGGGTAGACAACATTTTGCAAAACCCCCAACAAAAAAAAAGGAAAATTCTTTTGTCTGCGCATAATATTTTTATGAAAAAGAACTTTATTAACTAACCAAAAGGTTTTTTATTTTTTTTTGTCATTGTTGGCTGGTAACTAATTAAAATTGTATATTTAAACTAATTGCCCTTAATGTTAAATTAATGTTTGACGGTATGTCACGTGAATTGAGAAAGGATCTTGGATCATTTTTCCACATTTAGAAAGTTTTATCTTATATTATATTTTTTCTTTTAAAAGAAGAAAATTTTCTTTTATAATTTAAAATATTTTTAAATTATATTTTTTGAATAATTTTTTATTAAATAATTTTTTTTCAACTAACTTAATTGACTTTTTAGGGAGTGTAATTATTTTTTTTATTATTATCAGTTGATTGCGTTATTAGCTGTTATTGACAGGAGTGAAAATTAAAAAAATAAAATTATATAAAAATTGATAAATATAAAATTATGAAGCTTTAAAAGAATTGAGAAAGAATTTGAAATTAAGCTTGTAAGATATTTTCATAAATAATATTTAGCTTTACATTATATAATAATTTATAAATTTTGAATTAAGAAGGAAACTTATTTAAACAATTTCTTTAATGGCGTAGGTATATAAAAGTGAAATTATTAAATATATGTCACAAAAATTTTAGATTTTTCCCTTCTTAGTGAATTTTATTTTAAGTAAATTCATTCAGATATTACTTCATCCTCCAATAACTACAAGTCCATTCAGCAATTATTTACATTAAATGGTAAAAATATCTCTTGGGAATTAATTTAAATGACAAAAAAATTAATATTCCGCACGTGTATCCTAATTCCAATTTCCAAATAAGCCAAAGGATATCAATTATTTGATTATATATCAAAGTTTATACCTTTATTTAAATTTTAATTAATTTTTTCCAATTTATAGTATCCTCTTTTTAAATTTAATTTTCATCTTCCTTAAAAATGTTTTACTTTTCCAAAATTTAAATTTATTATTATATTTTAAATTTATAAAACCGCCTAGTATCCTTTTTTACCAATTTAATTTCAAGTTTACTTTTATATTGTTAAAAAAAAAAATAAGTAAAAAAAGGAAAAACCTATTACAAAAATTTCAAAAAAAAAAAAAACATAAATTATCCTTTAATGGTAATTTATTTCAATTTTATGATCAATTTAAAGATGGAAAAGTTACTTTAAATTTATAATACAAAACATATAAAATATTTAATTACATATTTTCATTGAAAGAAAAAATTATTTTAAACTTTTAGATTAAGTCCTGATTGAATATCCTTTTTTTCCATATATATATTGCGTGTTCAATTTTATTTTTAATGAATTATGCATTTATATTATGTGATGCCTTATAAATTATAAGGTAAAAATAATATTTTTTTTAATAATTTATATTTTACATAATTCGCCCTTCATGCTGGTGAATAATTCATCATTTTAAAATGGTATAATTTAGAAGAAAAAAATTACGTAAAATTGTTACATAACCAATAAAAGGTTTCTTTTTTTCATTACGTTTTGTGTGCAAATAAAATAATTAGTTGCACAATTAAATATGCAAAACATTTATAAACATTAAACATATTATATTTTACATAAAAAACACCAATTCGTAAATTTTGCAGTAGAATAAATATGGTAAATTGAAAAATAAAAATTTTAAATAGAAAAAGAGGAAATTATTTAGATGTAAAAATAAATTAGATTACTAAATTAATTTTATTACATATTAAAATTTCTATATTAGAGATAAAATGATTATACATTTTGAACATAATGTTAATTAATTGAATTATAAATAGTAATTAGATATTTTATTAGAAATTCTGTTTTTGAAGTAAACATATTTCAATTAAATTAAATAGAATTTTTGCTAAGTAAAAAAAAATATATACCAATATGTAGAATAAATAAGTGAAATAAAAGTAATATTTTCTATTGACTATAAATTTTTTGGAATAATATAAATTAAAATTTATTTTAAAATAGCTTTGGGGAATGAAAACATTTAATTAATTTGAGAGTTGATGAGGTAAAATTCCTGTGATTCGACTAGAAAATTATGTTTTTTTAATACTATTACAGATATCGTAAAAAAATGAATTTAGTATTGAAATATTAGACGGTTAGACATAATTCCAATATATTACAAAATAGATTATAATATAAAATCTTAAATTTATAATATTGTTGGAAATTGCTTTAACTATCTCAACATTTAAATTATAAATTTCATTAAGAAAATCAAGAAACAATTATTATAATAGTAAAAAGGCTTAAAATTGTCAATATTAATCCCATAATTAACTCTAATCAAATAAAGTTTACTCATAAGTTAACTCTATTACGTTACAATTAATATACTCATAGTAGTTCTGTTAATATTCAGTTAACAGATATTTTTAATTCTGATGAAAATTCAACTCTGATAATTTCAATTAGCACAATTAAAAGTTCAAGTAAAAACACAAATTCTTTCAAACAAACACAAATCTAAAAACAAATTTTTTTTAATAATTTAATTTTACCATAAACATAAAAATATTTATATTTTCAAAAAAAATTTATAATTCCCTAAATGAAAATTTTCTTGTCGATTTGTAAGGTAAAATTTAGCTCCGTA
The DNA here is from genome assembly GCA_949752835.1 of Empis stercorea. Classification (NCBI taxonomy): domain Eukaryota; kingdom Metazoa; phylum Arthropoda; class Insecta; order Diptera; family Empididae; genus Empis; species Empis stercorea. The sequence goes on from OX457087.1 coordinate 11,876,518, forward strand.
TAAGAAAATCCCATTAATAAAAATTTTTTATGCAAATTAAATTTAATATTAAAAAAGAAATTTTTTTAAGTATTTCACATTAATCTTATAATCAAAATATACAATTTTATTTTATTTAAGTATATACTCATAGTCCTTACCATTTTATTTTATCCTTGTGCATTGTAAAACTGATGAAAATTTCATTATGATCTTATTATCGTTTTTTTTTTTTGTAAGGTAGAAGTAGAACAAGAAAAAAAAATTAAAATAAATGAAAATCATTTTCATCATTTTCTTCAAGAATATAATAATAATTTTGATTTATTCTATAATGGTGAAAGTCGTTATGACCTTTAATTTTGTTATTAGATGAAATAACTAAATAAAGTTAAAAATTTCATTTTTTTTTGTTTTTTGAATGAAATTAATGGTTTATATTTTATAATAAAAAATATTTTAAATATGAATTATACGTGACCTGATTAAATGAAGTTGATACACTGAGAAAAATATCTATAAGAATTTTTAAGTTTAAATAATTAAATTAAATTATTAAAATTAATTTTTGAAAAGCTATTAAGTATTTAAATTATATTATAATAATGACAAACTGACTTCATTTGATGACAAGACAATTTGGCCAATTTATGAAAATTTTGAAAATTTGAAGAATTATGTCCTAAAAATCCCATAATAACCAATTTTATTTTACTAATTATTATTATTACCAGTCTAAATTATTAGTTTTACGAAATATATTGGGTTGCATTTAACATAGAATATTTTCAACTTCTATTTAATCTATTTTCCAGAGATTTAAGTGTTCACTTTCTAGTACACAACCGCATTTTTTGGGTAAAATATATGTACAAATTTATCACCTTTCTGGAACTATAATGTATAGGTATATTAATACTTTTTCGTCCAATATACACTCTCCTATAAATTTATAAATGACTGAATTTTATTCCGAATTTAAATCAATTAAAAAACATAATTTTCCACAGAAACTGACATTTTTTTAAAAATTTTCTTATCTATTATTTTTAACAGTGAAATTTGTCTACACATTTAAGTGAACTTTTACTATTCATAATATAATAATTTAAATAAAATCACGTACCTGCATAATATAAACAAAACTTTGATCTAATCATAAAAAAAAAACTATGAAAATATTGTAAAAGATAATGTTCAGTTTAATACAACATATACGATATAAAAAAATCATATTTAATACCCATTTAATATTGGAAAACTTATCCTTTATATAAAATTTTTTTCATAAATTCTGCGAACATACAGAAAATATTTACATATACAAACTTTTCAATATAAAATATGTAATGTAAATGCTATTAGAAAATTATAAATAAAAAAAGAATTTCAATCTACGGAAATAAATTGAACGAAAATTTTCACCATCTATAAAGTAAAAGGAATTTTCATTTATAGTTTTATTCTAATATCCTACAAAATACCAATTGTCAATTCGAAAATAGTTTTTATAAAATCCTGTCATGTTGTAAACAATTTAATCAAAATTTAATTTGATTGTTTTCAACGAAATTTTTGTTAGAAAATATTTTATGCAATATTTAAAGTAATTATAATTTTGAATTAAATATAATTAAGGATAAATTATATAAAATTTTCTATGTAAAGAAATTAATCTTAGATTAACATATAAAAGATATACCTAATAAGGATTAAAGGATATATTTTGTAAATTAACCACAACAACAAAAAAATGCGGCAAATATAAAATTAAAATTTTGAAAATCATATTTACTCAAAAAAAAAATATAACTTTTTATTATTATGTATTACAAAAACAATGGAAAAAACGCAAGAAAAATTAATCAAAAACGCAGATAGGAATAAGCTTAATTCGTTTTGATTGTTGTAAGGACCTCAAGGGAAATTATTAGATTACTGACAACGAAAAACAAAAACAGAAACAGAAAAGAAAAAAAAAAAAAGTGGAAAATTAATTTATTCTAAACAGAAAACAAAATGAAACGAGAAAAAAAAAATCGTTAAGGAAGTAAAATCATTCTATAGGTATTATTATTACGTCTCGAAAGTTTGAAAGAAAAATAAAATACGAAAAATTAAATAATATAAATATTATTATTATTTTTATCACCTTTCTATTTACATATTTTTTCATTAATACCACACAATAAAAATTATAAAAACGCTTATTTTTAATGGCTTTATTTTTATATTTATAATTTACTTAAAAATTCGTGCAAAATATAATATCCAATTTATATTTGATTACATATTGAAAATACGTTATTAAAATATTAAGATTCAATCTATTATTATAGAGCGATTAGTTGAATTTAAATGAACTATACAGCAGCTTATAGGCAATATTTTGTTGTTAATTACTGTTGTTATTATTTGCCGACATGAAATTTACTGTGGTTATTATTTTCCAACACAAAATAAAAACAATAACTTGCACCACACAATTTATTCACAGACATTATCCTTCCTGTCGTACCCGAACACAATTTGAAAGATCAGGTGAACTCAGTTGATGAAGGAACAGACACTTTATACCTTTCCTGATCAAGATGCATGCACGAGGCTTGTCTCCCGATCTGTCAGAGTACAAAGTTCCATTCTTAACCGATAGGCCCACGATTCTATTTTTAAAGAACCATGGCTCCTGTATCAGTGCAACATCAACCTGTTTTTCATCCCAGTGCCGGCATAGCATCGCAGATGCCGCCTTACTGTGATGCAAATTCAGTTGTTGGATGTGTAGGACCACCACCCGCCCACCGGATATTGGAGTAGCCATCAGCTACCTCATTTCTCCGGTGCCACACACCCAGCTGGAACTTGCGAACCACTAGGGCCTCCTTGGATTTTGACTAGTAGTCTACCAAGGCCGCAGAAAAGAGTTTTCCCCGCAGCCTCAATAGCCACTGCCTCATCCTTGGGAACCCCAATGGTTAGGAGCATTCCAGCCGAGTCTCCCTCCATTGACTTGGCTGTGTAAAGCTGCCATTTACTGACATCCTTCACACACGCATTCTGTCGCTGGAGTCTGTTCAAAATGACCTCTGGTGCCGCCTTTATCTGGTTTAAGGACTCAGGCACCCAGATTGTCATTTTGATGGTGCTCCTGATGCTTTTAATGGCACCAAGATCACCTCCCCTTAGCTTAACCCCAGGCCATAGACCCTTCAGGCTGCTAAGGGTATTCAAGAGCCACGTTCTGGTTTCTTGGTTCACGCAGCTAATCACCGCGATCCCCGCATCCAAACGTGCTCTCAAAATGCCGACATCGACGTTGCTTTCTAAGGGCAGAGCATCAATCGCATCTAGTAGAGATACTTTAAGCATTTCTATCTTCTGCTCTGTCAGCTCACCCTCTTCGGCCTCATCGATGACGCCCACCTGAAGACCTGCTCTGGCAGCTTCAGCATACGAAAACTGGGTTTTCGCGTGCTTCTTCTGCCTCACATCCGTCAGTTCATCCCCCTTCCTCTTGGGGGCACTGGAAGGGGTTTCAGATGATTGCTTGGAGGAAGCGGCTTTCAACCGCTCCTTCCTCGCCTTCTTCTGCCTCCTCTTCCTTTCTAAAGCGACTTCCGATTTGGGTTTAGAAGAAGCAGTCTCGGCATCCTTTTGGGACGCCTTTAACCGCTCCTTCTTCGCCTTCCTCTGACGCTGCTTCCTAGCCTTCCTAGCAAGTCGCTGTTGTTCCTCGCTAGCAGGGCTAGGTTCTTTTAATCCGCTCGCTACCTCGTTCAAAGCAGCAATCACCTCGCCTACTTCCTTCAATGGCTCCTCCCTTGGGGGCATGCGGTTCTTGGCCTTTGGCTTCTTTACAGGTGTTTGCTCCGGAGTCGTAGATTCCGAAGTTTTAACACCCCTAAGTCGCTTACTTAGCCTCTTCACCTCAGCATTCAGAGATTGAAAGACTCCAGGTTTCCCCATTCTTTCCCACCTCCAAAGCTTCGGTCACTCCTTCCTCCTCCCCCGAAGAAGAAGATTCACTATCTGTATCCGAATACTCGGGCAGATAGTGATCCCTCTCCCTCAGGTCCACTAGCAATGTTTGGCCCACCCCAGAATCCGAGGGGCCGACCTCCTCCGTAGAGAAGGGTGGATTTGTCACCGAAGTGAGCTTACCACCTGGGGTAGTCAATCCTTTGTTTTGACTCATTGCTTCGCTGTGCTCTGTTGGTTTCGGTTGCATCATTGACCAGTTGACCTTGACGACATGGTTGAACCTGCCAGAAATGTTTCCATTCCCGTCGCCTTCGCTCTCATTGTCTCTGCATCCTACTACAAGCCCCCTAACCACGACAAGGTAGAGCCCAAGGGGGAAGTTTGACCATTTAGATAACCAATGGCAAAAAAATTTGCTGATCAGATAAGCAAAAGATAATTTGTATGGAATGTAATGATTATTGTGTTCCAATACTAACAATTTATTTTGTAAAAATATGGCATTCAACACCCACCATTGTAAAAAATCATTTATTTATTATTTTATTTATATTTTTAATGAACTTACATAAAATAAATTCTACTTAATTAATATTAATAAATGTAATTAAAATATGAAAAAATAATAATTAACCTTGAAAATAATAATACAATATTTTTCACCTACTTAAAATTAAATTTATTCTGGTGAAAAATTAACAATGAAAACCATTTTTACTTACAACCAAAATATTTTTAAAATCTTATACTACGATTAAACCATAATCATTTTTTATTTATTTATTACAAAAATTTAATATAATAGGTAAATTTCCTTGAATATATTTTGCATGTGCAACAAAGTCCACATAAAATTTTTTATAGTTTTCTCACCTTATATACAATAAAAAAAGAATGTCCTTGAACAACAACAACAATAAAAAATATTGCATTTTCATTTTATGTAAATTTATAACATTTTCTATTTTTCATTATACCAAACTCACGTACAATATTAAAAGATTTACCATAACAATGTTATGTTTAAATTATCATGAAAAACTAAACAAACTTGAATTAATATTTTTTTTTATTTACGAGGAAAACTCTTACTGACACAAGACAAAGCCAATTAACGACACACCGTTTAAATATTAAATTATTTTGTTAAATGAATATTTTAACATAAAAAGAAAATATAGATAAAATTTAACTTGTTGCGGTTTTTCATTTTGTATAAAGACAAAAAAGACAACTATTAGAATTTCTTAAAATCTTTTGCTAATTAGAAAACAAATTAAATTTATAAATCGGTAGATATTTTATTTATTAAAACAAAGTGGGAAGCTTTTTAGAATGACTACAGGATCTATATATAAATTATTTGAAGGAAATTCTATTAAAAGGATGCCAGTTTTTTTATTGAAGCAATTTGTCATTTAATATAATTATTTTTAAAGAGATGAAAATTTTATATACAAAGTAAAGGAAAATAAGTATAAATTTTTTGTATAGATGTTTTGAAGTGATTTGGAAAAAATATAGAATAAAATATATACATATATAAAATTGTATTTAAATGCATTTGAAATTTCTTGACGACCAAACAATTTACACAGAGAAAATTTTCTTTAAGTTATATACTATTTTTTTATATAAATTTCTTTGTTAATTTACCTTCTTTTTCTTTAATTGTCCTGTATATATATTAAACAGATTTTATAAACATTTTTAATTACTATATGATAGATTAGAATAATATGCTTTTAATTAATTTAATTTGCAGTTGGTTACAAAAGCACTTAATTTCACATTTATTATACTTGATTCAATTAGAAAATTTTCAAGTTTTATTATACAATCTTTATTTTGATTGTGTACTACAATTTTTGGCCGGACAAAATAAAATTTAATACTGTCCTTTAACAAAATATAAAGAACAGTACATATTTTAATTATATTTATTATAATTTAAAATTATCTTTAGCAAATTGTTCAATTTATATACTTATCTGTATAGCATAGTAATATATTTCTGGACTACAAACTAATGAAATTAGTATAGTAATTCTCGTCATATTTTCTTGTTATTTGTAGTCTAAAATGATGAAGACAGTAAAATTTGTAAATTTCTTATATAATTACTCTCAACACTATAAATAATCAAGCCTATACTCAAAAAGAATATTGAATTATTCAAACCATTATCAACCACAAAATATATTTTAAAATTTTTACCCATCTGCGATGCTCCACAAAAAAATATTTTTAATAGCATTTTACACTAAAAAAAATGTTTTTCTCTGCAGAATATTTAATTCTTCTTTAATTGCATTCATTTATTATCTAGATAAAATACTAAAACCATGTCCCCATTATTATAGTTCATATATTAACAAAAAAAAAAATTAGATAGCTAAACGAATTTATTATTTAAAAAAAAAAACATATTTTATTATTTGTTTTGGTATAATTTTCCACTTAAACATGCCAATAAAATATACACAACAAAAAAAACCATATAATTTCCTTTTAATAGTTTTATACTATTAAAAAACAGAATTACGAAACAAACAATAATCCTTTTTTTTTATCTGTCTGACCTTTAAAAGTTTTCCTATTTTTCCAATAAAAAATAAAAATTATTTTATTTTAGAAAAATAATTTCCATCAATTTTTCTATTTCTATTTTTTCTCTTTTTCTAAAGAATTGTAAATAAAGTCATTTATAATATAGAAAAAAAAAATCAAATTTATTTATATACCAGAACTTTTTTGCTGTTATGCAATATCACCCACATTGGCCAATCACTGTACCCCATTTAACCTTTGAACAGACAGAGGATCAAAACCAGAAATTAAATCCTGTAAAATATTTTTTTTAAAAGATTTACTATTGTTAACAAAAAATAAAGGATATACTAAAAAAAACATGGTTTTATATTTATGGGATATTTGTTTTTTTTTTTACCATAAATTCAAAGCGTTGCTATAAATCTTTGATAAATGACGTTTTTTAGTGTCATTAAAAAAATGAAAATGCAATTTTACTCTTATATCCACTTTAGCTTGAATAATTTTAGATTTAAAGTTTCAAGTGAAGCTCACTTCATTATGTTTTTTAGATCGTTTTGAGTTTGACTTATTACATAATTGTATTATTACACATCTTATTTAGATGGAATTTAAATTCATTCTGAACTAAAAATTTAAGAGAAATTATGTAATCGATATGGGAATTTTATTAATCATAATTTGAAATGTTTGTAATTTCTTAATTATATATTGAAACTTTAATTTGTTTAAATATTTTAAAATCATTCAAAAACGAGAATAATTTAAATAATTTTGTGTCATTTTTATGTATATGTAATTTTATAAATATTTAAATGAAAGCTATTATTCTGTGATAAGACTTATATAAAATATGAGAAGAAAAATTAGTCTCTACAGACAGAAATACGATAATTATAGAAATTTATGTAATTAAATATCGATATAGTTATTAAAAATTCTTTTTAAACATTTATATAGATTAAACATTAATGGAGGTTGAATTGTATACTATTCAAAATATTTCTTCAATTTTGAACACTATCAACAAAGCCGTATAGGAAGGAGTATATACGGTTTTGCTATCAATTTCTAAATTTTTTCTCTACATTGTAACTATATTTATACCTTTCACCTTTCAAATTAAATAAATACCTACATCTACAAAATTCCTCAGTTCATTTGTCATTTATATAATTAATTAATTTTCTATCTATTAAAAACAAACAAAATAAAATGTTACTTTATTGATGTCCTTTTTTCAATTTAATTTAATTTTGTTTTTTAAATAATTCTTTAATGCCTGACTAAATATTTACATTATGGTTTTTAATTTAATTTCATTTTATATTTTCCACACAAAAGAGGATAATAATGTATATGATATATTTTTCTAGGACAGAGAGACAACCAAAAGATATAATAAATTTAAGTACATATACGAGTTATATGTAATTAACTTTTGGCCAACAACAAAATAATGTTATATGTAATATAAAATTTATTCAATCGAATTTTATAGTATTTTTCTTGCTGATTTAATAGAAATAATATAATATTATATTTTTTTTACGATTCTTTATCATAAAATCAACAGTTTTTCAAAAAGTAGAAAAAACAAGATTTTTTTAGACTATATCGTAATTTTTTGATATTCATCCAAGATTTTTTTATTTATAGATTCTTTTTTCTTATGATTTTTAAAGGTTTCTGCTTGTTATGATTTTTGATTTTTATGTCTATAGAAAGATGTGCAAATAATCGATAATTTTATATTATTTTAATAAAAAAAAAAAGTAATAATATATTATGATGGACATATAATTAAATTAGATAATTAGGTAACAAGAAAAGGAAGCTCAATTTAATATATTATATATGAAGAAATAAACTCAGTTATATCGACTATTTAATTAGTTGTAAATTAAATTAATACTTTAAGCAAGAATAGTGTTAACATTGGTAATAATTTTCTTCGAAAATATTGTCCAATAAAAGTTAAAGAGAAATTTGTTGGTCAATCTTATTGAAGATGTATGAAAATGAAAAGTTAGGCCAATTAGTTAACAATTGAACCTTAAGTAATTTTATGCTGTTAATTTTGACACAATAAAATTGTAAAAAAGAATTTAAATTTTGTGTTTAAAAAACTAAGTAAATATAATAAAAGATTCTCTAAAAATATTTCACAATAAAATTTAATTTGAAAAATGATGAATTCTAACTGTGAGAAAGACAAATTTCAATTAAAAATATTGAAATTATAAATTGCAAAATAATGAATTTAACATGAGCGTATCATAAATATTTATCTTGAAATGAAATAATTTATTTATTTATATAACAAATCTCTTTATCTATATAATTATTTCTGAAATTGCACTATACCAATAATTAATGTATAGATCAACTAACAATTCAATATATTTCACCATTATGCTATATAAATATTTTATATTTAAACATCATAAACAAATATCAGTAATGAAAAGTTTACTTATTTAATATTGTAAATAAGATTAATTATAATATAAATATTTAAATATACAAATTATTTACTATTTCTTTATTGTTTTTATAAAGTAGAAAAATAATAATAATTAATTTATAAAAAAAGACTTATTATTTTAATTAAATTTTTATCTATAATATTAAATTATGTATTTATTATAAAATATAAACTGAAATTTGGATTAAATATTTTAATAGAATTATATTTTAATTATGTATTATAAATTATGAAATACAAAAATAAATCCCATTATTAATTTAATCACTTCATTGCAATTTAAACATTATTCAATTATAGTTTAATTATAATTAATAAAGAACACTTTTTATTTATAATTTTTATTGTTAAAAAAAATTTATGTATATAAATTATTTGAAAATGATTCATTTTTTAATTAATAAATTCTTAATTTTTTATGTTATCATTTTATTAAATGTTATATATTTATTTATAAGGAGAATAATTATTGAATAAATATAATGTTATAACTAACGTTAAATATATGATATTTTAATATAAAATTTATGGTTTTATATATTTTATAAATTATAATCAAAATTTGTAGAAGTTTTGTTTACCAATGCGATTATAATTCGTATACTTCAGTATTTCCTGATAATGTTACACAGTTATCAATTTAAAAAAAATTAAAATATTTTAATCAATTATAGTTAAATCCATATATTTAAATCTAATATACCAATAATTGTGTATATAAATGATAGTATACAGATTTTGAGTACATAAACATCATTTTATACCCATTTGACCCAAATATAAACCAAACAAATTTCATAATTTTTGAAAATATTTTAATGATTTTCCAAAAAATATAATTACCATACTAAGTTCCACCAAAATTTTAGATTTATATAATAAATAATATAGAAAATAAAAATAATCATAAAACAAGTTATTAATTATACTAAAATACACTAAATTCCAATCAATTATTTTTAAGTATTATAAATAATAATATGCATTTTCCCCCACAAAATGATAATTATAAAATTTTATCTAATCAAAATTCAAAAATTATAAAATTATCCTATACGCAGAAAATATCCAAAATATAAATCTATAAAATATAATTTTTGATCAAATCCAAAACGAATGAATTTCCTCTCCCAAAACGTCATAAAAAAAAAGTTAAGCGTAAATTTTTTATATATATACGGTTTCATATCTACATAATAATAATAAACAAAATCTAAAATTCTTTAATTAAACCAAAATAAATATTAAATTATTTTATAAATTATCTAAGTGTGTGTGTGTGTATAAAAGGACCTCAAATAATCATCCACCTACAATTAAAACAAATATTATTATATTCCATTGGTGTTCAAACAGAAAATAATTATATACAATACGACGAAACCTGAAAAAACTTTGCTCTGGTATATAACAACAATATAAAATTAACTTGTTATTTTTCATTAGAAGTAAAAAAAAAAAACAACATAAAAATAACATTTTTACTACAATTTTCCTTGAACAATCAAAACAGAAATAAAGAAACAAAAAAAATTGTTTAATATAAAATTTTTTAGGTGAAAATATAATTCATGGTTCGATTCTCAATGGTAAGATTAAATTTACCAAGAGATTTTATTTTTTATATTATTATAAAAATGGCACACAAAAAAAAAATAAAGTTGAATCTAAATAAAAGAAAAAAATAAAAATTAAGATAGAAATTTACACAGTTTAATTTCCCTTTTTGGTTCTGTTCGTTTTGTAAAATACAAATATCCTTATACATTACCCACAAAGGACACTGATTTTCATTTTCTTTATAGACCAAAAATTTAACAAAATTCTTTTTTCTTTCTGGGTGTGTGTTGTTCTGTTACCCAAGTTAAACAATAATTTTTGTTAGTTCAAATATAAATACAAAAAAAAAAACAAAAATAATAATAAAATACATAATAAATTTTGGTTTTGGTTTTACCTTTTTTTTTTCTTTAAAATTATTTTTTTTTATTTTATATTCTATCCAAGACAGCGGTTCATCATCTGCAGTTAACGGGCACCGATATGCGCCTAAATCTGTTGTCAACGCTTATTTATAATTAAGATTATGTCTCTAAATGTACGAGTAGTTCCACTTATTTCCCAAATTCTTCAATTGAAACTAATAATAAATTTTTGTTTCCCAAGACTTTTCCTGTGTAAATTCAATCAAACATTTGAGATTCTTTAAAAATTTCTAGTAATAATTAAAAATTATTAAGTCCACTTATTTTGAGACCACTTATTGCGAGTATAATAGCTATGTCAACTTATAAATGACCCTAACAAAAACAATTATTGGCAAAAATGTCATTGCACTTGTTGAAAAAGGTTACACTTTCTTAGTAAACTTTTCGTTCTAAAAACAAATATTGTAAATAGGAAGCAGAAAAAGTTTATGTCAACAAAATATAAATGTAAAATAAAAGGTCTGAAATATTTTTTTTAATATAGAAAACCAAATTGCGAACAAAATGTCAACAAAATACTTGGTAATAAATAATTAAAAGATTTTTTTCTAGGAAAATATTATAATTAATTATCGTTATTTTACTGAAACAATAATTTTTTTCTTGTTATATAAAATATTAGTTAGATAAATTGCTACAAATTAGATTCACGAATTAGTTTTTTTATGTAACTGAGCAACAATAAATATTATGATTAAAATTTATAGTTCAAGAATATTTTATCATATGAATCAGGATAGCCACCAAGAGGCTAAAAGGGATTGTCGTATCAATTTTTGTTAAATTAACTCCTCATTAATGTATAAAATATTTTGATAATACAAAAAACTATATTTCAAAAAAATTTAGCTCCACATCTGGCTGTGTATGTTAGCTGTGGATGTGGACTTAGACCTACCAGTTTAAGGTTTTCATGACATTATAGTGACAATTATGATGACAATCTAAATTCCATAATGATTTGTGATGATTTGTAATTTATGTATATTAAAATAGTCAACTTATATTTTAAAATGTGAATGTTTATTCACTAAAAAAAAAAACAAAATTTAAATGTCAGTTTAATTTTATTTATATAACATATTTTTGATACAAAAATGTTGTTTAATATGTGTAATAAATTGTGATTTTGTTACATTAAATTACCAACAACAACAAAATCTATATTTATAATTTAATTTATTATATTTATAATTCATATTTGTGTCACATCGAATTATCTGTCATCATAATCAGTTTTCCAAAACACGTGCCACTACAATATATGTGGAAAATTCGAAACAAAACAAAAAAATCAATGGCATATAAGTATGAAAATTTCCCGCTCAATGAATTTCAAATAAATTATTTGCATAATTGTTTTCTTTTTTCAGTTTGGCAGTACACAGGAACAAAAGATTAAATTAAAGCATGTGTAAAATTTAATATACAATAAAAAGTCAACCAAAAAAAAAAATGAACATAATTTATGTTTAAAAAAAAAATATGAAAATTATGTAAAATAAAAACCAACAAAAATAAAATTATTATAATGTAAAAATTGATTATCAAAAAGAAATTTTCCTATTTTATTAAAAAATTTCAAAGAACTTTTTATTTATAAAAAATTTAAATAAATTTATAAAAAAAACTTTAGTATTAAAATTATGATTTAATCAAAAAAGTTTTGATTAAAAAATGATCTTGGATTCATTGTCTAATTTTATAAATTTATAATTTTTATATTTCCATAGCAAATTTTCCTAAATTATATACCACATTTTTTTTTTTGGTAAAAATTGGTTTTTTTCTCAGTAATTCAAGAAAACGAATATTCAATTGTAAAATTTTAACCTTCATAAGTAGTCCATTAATTTATTTCTTTTAATGGGGTGGTATATGAAAATAATCTCCAATTTTTTTTAATTTTTACAATAATTCTCACATTTAAATTCTTTAATATTTTTTTCTGGAATTTTTCCCGAATTGTTATTTCAAAAATACAAAAAAAATGTATATTCTAATTTAATATCGATAATGTACTAAGTTTATATTTTATTTATATAGTTGAAAAACTTTTCCAATTTTGGGTGTCAAAAGAAAATTGAGTTTTTCATCAAAAGTAAAAAAAAATTAATGATAAAAAAAATTTCCATAGATTTTTATTTTTTTTTTACAAATTTTTGGGGGAAAAATCATCTAAAAGAAACTTTCCAGTATAGTATATTATTTTCTTATTACATAAAATTTTATAAATAAACGTTCAATATATAAACTTTGTTATCTATAAAATTCTCTTTACTCTTAATCTAATATTATATATCATTATGTTCTAGTACTATTTATAGCTAATCTATGATATTTAAATTTAACAAAATATTTTATTAAAGCAATTTATAGAAATATAATCCTTTTATTATAAATACAAATAAATTAAATACATATATTTACTAACCTTCATTTTGATTTTCAATTTGAATTTATGCAAATTGCATCATTAATGGTATTTGATTTCTATGTGTCAAAAAAAATTGTTGGTAACAATACGCAAATTTAGAATTAATTTATTATATTTTGAATTTAATTTCAAATATATAAATGCAATCAAATATGACAGTTTAATTAAAATTATTTAAAGGATCAAAAAAAACCCAGGATAAGATTATTCATGAAATTTCGACAATTTTAGGATTCTGGAGTAGTTTTCTAAATAAAATAAGGTACGTATATGTCAAAAATTACCTACCAGCGGACACCAATTTAACATAAATTTTTTGAAACGTCCTGCTCGACCTGGCCATAACCCTGTATACATAATAATTATCATATTTCATTTAAAATAAATAATATTAAATAAGTATATTTAATATATAAACAAAAAAATATTATTTAATGATAAATAATTATAATTATTTTTAGTTGTCAATAATTGTAAAAAGAATGTTTGGTAGATAATTAAGTATTTGACATTTTTATTTTAATTATGATACAGAAATTTACAATAATGTAAATATAAATAAATATTTATTAAATGAGTAAAATAAATTATAATATCCTGATTAAGGATATTTATAATGAAATAAAAAAACAGATAAAATACAAAAGTATTTATTTTTCGTTTGTGTACTTTTAAGCGGATATATCGATATAATAATGTATTTTCAGTAAATAAATTAAATTTATACATGTCCATTTAATATTAACCCTTTCAAATATATAATGACAGAACTTGAACATATAATTTAATTGGTAGAAATGTTGTTCTCTATTGTCTATGCTAACAATTTAGGTATACATAGCAACAATATACTTATAGGGAGATGTAATTAACTACGTATTTTTGGCATAGGTTTAAAAGATTACTTGGTTACAAGTTGCAAGAAAAATCGACTGTGATTTTTTATTGCAAATTTCATTTTACTCTATTGTTTTACTTGCCTAAAAAGTTTTGGGCCCTAGTTCATTTGGGCGTAAGATTTACAATTAGTATTTGAATATAGAAACAATTTCAAAAATAATTAAATTTAATATGTATTATTATTAATATTCACAATTAAATTGATATTTTTAATTAAATATAATTTATCTTATACATATAATATAAATTTTAAATAAATATCAAATTACAATAAAGTTAAATATAAAAATATTTTTAAATTCTATTCTAATAAATTTAATATACATTTACCAGATATAAATTGAAAAGAAGATAAAATAAAATATTAAAATAAATTGTCTCCATTTTTTCTTAAACAAATAATAATTTATATTCTATCAGCAAACAAATATGTTAATTTGATCATATAATTTAAACATATATAATAAAAAATATATTCAATTTTTATTTTGATTTATTCGAAATAACGAAAAAAAAAAAATATTTATTTCAGAATAAAATCTTAAAAGGAAAATATTAAATTTATATAAACTAAAATATACATATATCTTTTCATCATTTTCTTTCAATATTCTGAATATCTGATGCATTATTTATCTATCATGAATATAAAATATCAAATTATATATTATATAGTGTGACAATCATATTGCATATTGCTTGAAACTATAATATAAAACATTTATTTTTCCAATGGTAATGGTATCGTATCGAGTCACTTGAAATTTATGCAAAATAAGATTGGAAAAATAAGATATTCATCAAATTTTATTTATTTTTTGGTATAAAAATTATTATATAAATATCGTGACAATCACTATAATATGAAATCCAGATTATTGATGTTGCAATGCTTATAAGTTTGGAAGGATCTTAAAAAAACTATCTTCCTTGCATAGCATGATGCTTTAAATATAATTTATATACCATACATTTACAGAAATAGAAATTCGAGGTATCTTATGAAAACGAAAAGTAATTGCATTTATTGTTTCAACTTTTACTAGTTTATAATTAAATTTTAAAATTGCAACTTTTTAAATTGTAAAAATTCTATAAAATATTCTTTGAGTCGCCTTTAATAAATTTACATATTATGATTTAATATTTTAGTTAATTTATTTAATGTTGTTATAGCAATTATGAATATTTTCGCATTACTTTAAAATTAAGTTAAAAATTGACTATGAAGTTTAAATTTGTAGAATAATTTTTTAATTACCAAAACTATTTTTTTTCATAAAAATTTCGCTATTTTCGTTTTACAATTAATAATTTATAATTTTTTCTGCTCCCTTTTATCTATACAAAGCCATTACGTTAATATTTAATTTATACGAAGTTCTAATTTTAATAAAGAAATACATTAAAAATTATTAAAAAATAAATTTCATAAAATATTTTATTTTTTTACAAGGATAAACTATAAAAAATATCCTTATTTTAAAAATAAATTTAACTTGAAATTACTTTTCACACATCATTTTTTTTTGGTTAAAGATCATACAAAAGTTTTTTTGCAACACATACCAAAAGACTTCAACATTTTATTAAACAGGAAGGAAATATTATGTGAACAATATTATATAATGAAAAATATCCTTTATGCTTTTTAAAATATGCATATATACATTTTAATTTTATGTAATATTATATAGAAAAAGGATACTAAAAATTTTCCTCATAATAACTATACTATAAATAAATATGGTAAATAAGCTTAAATATTTGATGCTAAACATAAAAATTTTATATATGTATTACCAACTGGAAAAAAAAATATAGTATAAATTATAGAAAACAATTTAAGGATATTATGATTTCACGTGTCTGACACGATTTTTAACCAATGAAACTTTTTCCCATAACTCAATGTGTGTTTTTGTGTATAATATATTTATTTGCGATAAAAAAAATAAATCCTTGTTGCCTGTAAACATTTTCTTGTGTGTGTAAAGTTTTTTATCTTTTCCGAACAGGAAATATTTTTGTTAAGGACATTGCGTTCATCTTTAATATGTCTAATATATTGGAGAGGATTTGTGAATTTATAGTGAATAAGCGAAGAAAAAAATATTTAAGAAAATATATAAAGCAAAATCAAGATTTATTTAAATTTTAGTCTGTAAGAAATTTCACTGAAAGTCAAAGGAAAAATGTAAAATTTTTGTCTATAAGAAATTTCACTGAACAAATAAGAAGTTTCACTGAAAGTCAAAGGAAAAATGTTTGGAAATTGTTACCATTTTCAAAAATATTATAAAAGTCTTACTATAAACTTCTGAGTTTTGTATCAGTACATTTTATAATACATAATTATAAATTCAACTAAAATTAAAGCTATTTTATGACCTCAATTTTATACTATCCCCAGACTAAATAAACAAAATAAACTTTTATAAATATAAAAAGTCATTAGTAATGTGTAAGAATATAATTAGAAAAACTTTAACTCCTTTTGAACTCTAATGATTATTACATAAGAAATGTGTCAAATGACTTTTATTCGTATATTATAACTTTCATTTAAACTAATCTAAGAAGCTGATACACATATAATAATTTTCTCTAATTATATTTAATCAATTTTAGTTATTATGTGTCTAAGAATGTTTTTCTTAAACATATTTCGAAGTAAACAAAAATTATTGTAGACATTCTTACAATATAAAATATATTCAATATATGATAAAAATAAAATTCCTATTTATACCAACTATAAAATAGCATCATCAATATTACATTTGATTGACCTCCAATAGAATTTATCTTGAAATAAAAATTTTTGTTTATGTCTATAATCTATTTTCATCCGACCATTGAATATATAAAGTTTCCAATTTCGCCACACATGAAAATTATATTCCTTTTTATATATATACATTAAGAAGATGATAGTAAAACTTTTCGGAATTGGTAATACCGTATTTGTAAAAAAAAAAAGTTTCAGGAAAAATAAGAAAGATAAAATATTTTAATCAATTCTTTTTATAGTTGGAAATGAAAAATATTTTTGGCAAGATAAAATGTAAAACTAGACCACCAGTAATAAACGAATATCATTATTTATGACAGAGTAAACATGAATTCAATTTATAGATTTGATAAAATTCTTATGTATTGAAAATTCAATTTTTGGATAAGTATGGAAATTGTTCTATGATTTTGGATGTTAAATGTAAAATAATAATATTGTATTAAATACATATAGATACTGTTATTGATTGTTGGACACACAATTTTATTTTCCTTTCGAATTCTTTATTAGACGGTTACAAGTAAGAATGTATTTTTAGAGATTCCTTGATTACATAAAATTAATTTTATTCAAGTTTGCTAAAAGTATGAATATTTAGTATGGTATACGCATCATTATTGGGAACTCTAAACTGTACGGCAAAGGATTACATACGATTTGGCAACTATGAAGGTTTTTTTCAAATTTTTAATTTCAAAAACTTTCTGTATTTCTGTCATATAAATAGACTCACATTTTTGTGCTACCGAAAATTTATTTCTCTGATTATAATTTTTAAAAAAAAATTATGACTTTTTTCTTCAACTTTATTTAATTATTTTTTTCATTTTCAAAGTTTTTGTAAATAAAAAATATTTATTTTTATGATGTCAAATACCCTTAATACATAAAACAAAAATATGCACAAAAAATTTAATGAAATAAGTTTACCAGAAACTTTAAAATTACATAAATATAAAAAATATTACTCAAAATAAGAACACACATAATATGTTATCAATATTTTTATATGAAAATATCATAAATTACATAAAAAAATTTTATTTTATAAATTATTGGAAAAATTAAAGTTTCTTACATAAATAAAATTATCCTTTAATGTATAATATTGGTCGAATCTTTTTATAGCATTAAAAATAAATATTATATTTTTATCAGTCAGTTTTTTAACATTAATTTTGAGTTTACTTACAATATATATACTTACAATATAACTTTTAAAGAGAGTTTAAAAAGTTTTTAATAGTAAAAAAATACGGAAATTGTATATAACTTGTAAAGGATTTGGTAATCGGATATGTTATCTAAAATATATTTTTTTTCTAAAAATAGCTGATCAAGAAATCCTTAAAAACTTTTTCAATAATTATTTATGTTTTAATTATACCATATACTTTTAATGTTATTATGTTTGCTTAATTTTCGAAAAAATTAAAAATCGATTATTCAAAAATTTTATATAAACTTTTCAGTATAATCACATATATATATAGAAAAGGATAAACACCTGTCAATGTTTCTTTTTTTTTTTGGAAATTGATTGTATTTTAAATAACCTTTAAACTAAAAAATTATGCTATAAAAAGTCAAGGCAAATAATAAATTATTTAATATCAAAATCAAATCAACAACAACAAAAAATCTTTTTTTTACTATCTTGATCATGATAATAATATAAAGTTTTGTAACAAGGGTTTTCTGTCAAAGCCCAATACGATTTAAATTGTTAACATATACATAGTATCATTTGTCAAAGAGAATTTTTCATTAAATTGGTTTTAGTTTTAGTTTATAATTTGTGTTAAAAAGTAACAAATAATGTTATTATAATTTCCAAATTTTGTATAATTTAATATTATGGGTCATTAATCATTAAGAGTGTAAATTATCCTCGTAATTATTAAACTGACCTTTATATATTTTTTAGATCAAAATCAGTGAATATTATTATTCTTCACAAAATCACAAAAAGTTTTGAATATTATTGTGAATAATATAGTGAATATTATCCAAGAACACTCGAACAATGTTTGTCGCAATATCATTTAAATATAACCATAAAAAAATTAATTACTTAATTTAATTAAATTTTAAATTTCAATTGATTTATATTTTCATCAATAATTTTCAATTTCACTTTATATATTTTCTACAATTTTCCAATTTCATATTAGTTTTTAAATTGTTTAAATTTATTTCTTTACAATTTTCAAGTGTTAAATTTTCATAAAATATTTCTGTAATCTGAAAATAATTCCATCAAAATATGTTTTTATTATATAATATTAAGGAATTTTATATTTGAAAAAAAAAATCATAATAAATATAATACAGAAAACTATAAAACTTATTCTATTGTTATCTAGTTTTTATGCTTCAACATTTTTATTCTATATTTTTTTTTGAGAATATACATAAAAAAAATCTTTAAAAATTGCACATGTTAAAATATAATAAGATTATTAATAATATAACAAAAGAAATTTATTTTTTTATTATTTTCATAAATTTTTCTCGCTATTAAATCAAAAATACATATATAATTTATCCCAAATAATTCAAATTGATTTATATTTACGTATACATTTAGATAGCAATTCAATTACTAACGTATATGAATTTTATTTGATGATCAAAGAATTATAGAGAGAAAAATAATTTTTTTTTTATAGAAAATTGAATATTTATTTATATTTTTTTTAAAAACCAATTTATAAATAAATTGATCCTTTTTTCAGGATAATTTTTTTTTTCCTCATAAATTTTATTTGCTATAATGCAAGCTAAACATAATAATTCTTAATAAACTTTTTATGCTTCTGTGGATAATATAATATAAAAAACTATCAAAAAAGAAAAAAGAAAATTGGTTGAATAACCAAAAAGTGTTATTAAACTTTGTTGAAAAATTATGATAGAGCTAAAAAAATTTTTTTTATTATCATTATGGAAAAATATATAATATTATTATTATGGAAATAATAATAATGTTCATATAATTCGATGTTTTCATAACTTATATATAGAAAAAGTTTGAACTTATGACTTGAATTTTAAAATATGAAAAATATTGAAGATGATTTCTTTTTTTTTTGCATATAGAAACTAAATTTCTATGTAAAAAAAAAAAATCACATCTTCACAATATTTTAAGTTTTAAAAGAAATTTCAAACAATTTTAAATATAGGTATGGTGCGGTAAATATCCGAATTAAACTAAATTATTTAAACTTTATGTAATCCAATTTTCCAGTTCAAATTAATCTTCATTTTTTTTTTTAAAGAAATGATTAATTTGATTTATAATTTTTTTTTATTATATTTCTCGACTTTAAATGAAACTATTAATTTTATTTCTTTTTACAAAAAAAAAAAAGAAATATTAAAAATTTAAATTAAATATATTAAATTTTCTGGAAAATTTGCAGTTCCAGACGGTGCACTTTTTTTTTATAGAAATAATAAAATTATAAAAACTTTTCCATATGGTGTTATAATTCAATTTATAATTTTCATTCTAGTAGAAATCATGCATTTGGTATATAAAAATTTAGTTTTTATATTATGATTATTGAAGAAACCAAATCAAGTTTTCTTCTGAATTAATATTTTAATTTCATTATTAAATGATTTGCTCTATAAATTTAATTCGATTACATAGTTTTTAAATGTGATACTTTATATTTATAAATTATTTAATTGAAATTTTATTTGTGTTAATTAATTACAAAGTCAAATTGATAAAAACAATTATATTTATTTTTAACAAATTTTGTATATCAATTTAAAAATAAGTTTAATTTTTATGTAAATTATCTTTGGTATATATACAAATACAATGTATAATGAAAAGTTTACTGACAATTCAAATGTAAGATTACTGATATAATACAAACTAAGTAATGTAAGATTACTGACCTCAAATTATACTATACGATACATTGAAATTTATTTTTAAACTGTTCCACATTTACAAAATAGTAATTTGTAATATATTATAATGTCATTGTCTAATGTTCTCTGATGATGTTGAAAATTAATATTAAACATGCAAAATGTTAATTCTTATTTTCCCTAATGGAAAATGAAGAAAATTGGACATGAAACACATAAAGGATTACAAAATGTTTAAAATGTGACATTACATTATATATAAGTTAATGATAAATTTATTGTGTTTAGTTTTTCTGTAATTAAAATGTTAAATAATAAAAATTATTCGTTCAATTAGTTTAAAACCAAATCGATTTCTAGGGGATTTTATTAAAAATACAATAAAAAAAAATATTAAATAGAAAAATTAGCTTATTTAGTTCATAAATGGAATTTAAACTGCCCATGTTTGTAATAGTAAATCATTAAGAAATAGAAATCTTCATATTTTATATGTGTCCCAACTTAAGATCATCATTTCATCTTAAATTACATTAAAGGTTCTAAATCTACTAAAAATTAAATAAATAATTTATAAAAATAAGTTTTAACATTTTGAAATTATACTTCATATTTGTCGCAACACAAATAAGTATTATTCGTTATTAATACTAAATCTTTATGCTCATGGTAAACAATTATTTTGAGGATTTAAAAATAATATTGCGAAATGGTTCACATGGTTCAAATTACATATTTTTTATTTGCAACCAAAAAAAAAATTTATCAGTAAAAAAAATATTATTTAAAAATATATTTGAAAATCTACATTGTAATAGCATAGTAAATAATCTATACTATTTTTATACTCTCTGTAGAGTAGAGTGGTATATAATGGTACATAAATGTGCTATTATGGTTATGTTGTTTTATGCCGCAATGGAACATTAAAAGCTCTTTTTTTTTTTGCGATGATAAGAGTGTCGAACATATAGCACGTATTTATGGATTGTTTACATTGAAAATTTTAAGCTGTTTTTTTGTTGTTTTTGTTGGGTATTTTTTTGCCATATGTATAATGTTTATTATCATAAAAGGATTGGTAAATTATACATTAGAGAGTATATCATATTATTGTAAGCCATGAATCGTAACAGTTTGATTCAAAAAATTTTTAATTCTTTACATATTTTTTTAATACACATATAAATGTGGGCAGAAGAGGAAATATTTAATTAATAGTTTTGATATTTAAACTATTTTTTTTAATAATTAAATTCCTTTATACGAAATAATTTAATCGATTACTCATATATAACATATAACAAATTAAAAATATATCTACAATCATCCCAATCGAAAATTATAATATTTTTGTCATAACATGAAATCAATTTCACTTTATTACTAGCATATCTAAATTTTGGTTAAGGACTCGTACATACTATTACGTCTAGGAAGAAATCAACGCACAGACATCCTTTTCTTTCTCTATAATAAAAAAAAATTTATTATCATAAAGCATAAACATCATTAAAATTATACATGCAAATACATTATTATATATTAAAAATTTGCATACATAAACATAATATTTTAACTTTGATATTATTGATCCTTGAAAAAAAACAATACAAATATATTTAAATATTTACATTATATATAAAATATATACATATATATATATATATACATACTTATTTCTAAAAATAATGTAATATTAAATTTTATAGCAAAAAATAAACGATAAAAAAATTCTATAAATTTAATAAAGATATAAAAATATATATATAAAAAATATTACTCATACCTATAATCAAATTTAAATGCATATATCCTTCATAAAATTTCCTTTTTTTTTCCTTTTTATAACAAACTAAAATTATATATATAAGATAAAAATCTCCATCACCATTATAAGAAAAAGAAATTCATTTATATTTATGATAAAATTTAAATATATAAAAAAAAAATATTCGGATTACTTGAACTATAAAAATATATAAACTTTAAGGATGTGTAAAATTTTCAATGAATTTTAGTATAAATTAAAAGGGAGACAATATTCTATTTAAAGATATTTTAAATTACATTTTAAGATATTTGAAATTATGAAAGAATTTCCTTAAATTTTGTTATATACTTAAAATATTCTGAAAATGTAAATTTCAAATTTTATCTTTTCCATATAATTTTATGAAACTAATTCAAATATAGAAATTAGAAAAATAAATATATGTATATTGTAATTACATTTAAAATTAAACATCAAAGATTTTTCTAAATATAACTTTTTCGTTAAAAATATAATTTTCATCATATACTTAATTGGAAACAAAAACTTGTAGGTGGTAATTTGTACAAAATTATTTAAAATTAATCTTAGTATTTTATATAAAATTATTTAAGTTTAAATAAATTATAGGGAAATAAATATTAAATTAATTAAAATATTTTATGAGAATATTGTTTATATTTATTTATGAATATTTAAATATATTTTATTCGCTAATTTATTATTATTATTTAGAGAGGATTCACGATCATCAAACAAATTCGATTATATACAATTGAATCTCTCCCCAGACATTCGGTTTAATTTCCTGAATTAAGGAGGGAATCGAACCTTAGTCATCTCAGTTATAGGTCTAGGCTTTTATCTACTTGCCAAATTTATATTATAACCAAAATATTCTGTAAAATTTGGACGGGATAAATCTATAAATCCAAGAATTGAGTAATAAATAAATTATATATCAAGCAATAAATTTAAAATAAAATTGATGAAAATAATTTAAGGACAATAAATCTTGAAATTTTAATTTTTAATTTAATTTCAATTTATAATAAATAACGTAAATGAATCAACGTTACTAATAAAGTTAACGAAAATATCCCTAAAACGACGTAAACTTTCTTAATTAATTTAAATATATTCAGAATTTTTGCATAATTTCAGGCGTATTTAAGAAAATTTAAAGATAATTTTGACCTAGCCTAAAAATTTTTCATTTTATAATGTAGTATAAACAAAATTAATTTATTCTTATTTCAGTAATTTATTTAAAATTAATATTTTCATAATTTTAATATTTACTAATATTGCTATATAGATATTGTTCATTATATGATTATATCCAAATAAATTTTCAACATTTCCATAATTAAATAATATAAGAAAAAAAAATATTAAATATTTACAAAAAAATGGACAAAAACATTGAAAATTAATTAATTCATATAAGATTATTCTAAAAATATTTCTCTTAATTTTATGTCCATTAAAATTTATGTTAGCAATTAAAATTGATAGAATCACAAAATGAATTTGACTAATAACAAAAAAAAGAGAAAACATAAAATTAATGGGGCATAACATTATTTTTTTACAAAATTTATTTTATCTGATAAAATCGATTTGTTGTTCTATATTTATTTTTTGGGTTATTACAGAAATGTTTAAACAATTTTTTTTTGTTAATTATATATTTCCGGTATCTCTGAAATAATTTTTTTTACATCATTAATAATATCCCTTTTTTTTGGTGGTGGTACAAATTTTCTGTTCTCTTATTCAAAAAACGGAAACAACAATCAAAAAGTGACAAATTAACAATTCCTTTCTTTCTTTTTTCGGAAAAGTTTATTTTTAATGTGAAATTAATTAACATTAACTTTTAATTAAGGGTTGAAAATAAAAAAGGTTTTTTTTTTGTATATCGGAAAAATATAATTATAGTAAATAAAAATTGTTGGTCAAAAATTATACAAAGAGATAAAATAAATCGTTATAGGAAATTGTTAATTTCTACTGGAAAAATTTAATTATAAAGACTTTTTTATTTAATTTCCCAGTGATTTCCCTTTTAATTATATTAGAAAAGCTTGTAATTTACTTTGAAATTTGGTAATCAAATTTTTTTATAGTAATTTTTTTGTACTAAATAGAAATTTGCTGCTTAAAATTATACAATATTTAAAAAATGGAAATAACTTATTTCAAAATATTATTTAAGTAGCAAAATTCTATTTAATTCAAAACCACATTAATTTACTAACATTAAAAATAAACCATTTTATATTATTCACTCATTCAAATCAATTCCACCACAATAATAAGCATAATTTATAAATAATAAGTAATTTTTTTTATATTCTACTTTAAAAAAAAATAAACTTTCATCCTATTTTGTTGATTCAATTTTTATTTTGCCCTCCATTAAGCAACAAATAATAATTTAAAAAATTATATTATAGAAAAAAAAACCACAATCCTATAAAAAAAAATCAAAAGTTTCTCAAACAATAATTTTTTTTAGGGACATGTTAATTTGATGGAAGAATAATAATATAAATGAAAATTATTATTTGTTCTTAAATTATGCGTAAATTTTCAATAAAATTTACATAAATAAAATGTAATAGAAGAAAAAAGGACATAGAAAAATTTAATGCCTAACGAAAAGTTTGATATAATATCCTTGTGAAACTTTAAAAATATAATCTATACCAAATTCATTGAATTTTCGAGATATACTAAAATTTATATAAATGATTATTATGTTTATATTTCTTGGAAAATATTGTCTCTATAATGGAAAGAATTGCTTTAATGTGTGGTTGTAAAATAAAACCTGTTGAATAAATTCAATTTCGAAAAATGATTTTGCTAAACATTGTATATTTAAGGATATTTTATAATGTTGCTATATAAATTTATGTTGCTAAACATATACATACTATTTATTACTAAAGTATACTATTTCTGGCAACATGAAAATTAAATAATAAGGGCGGTTTTGTCGGGAAATTTAATTAAAAGAAAAATTATTACGAAGAAATTTAATTCAGTAGATGGCAAAAAATAATCAGAAACATTAAATAAGAATTTTAAATATTTTGTCCTAATATTTTGTGTGATGTCCTAAACCTAAAGTAAAAAAAGTACAATAAATTTTAGTTCATAGTTCAAATTTATGATATTTCTGAACAAAATTTAAAAACAATTTGGTAATACTACTTTTATATATTTGAATAATTTTATTATAAATTTATTTTTCTAATCGAATGATACAAAATTTACATTCATTTGAATATATTTTATTTACTATATCAAATGGCAGTTTATCATTACTATTACTCTTAAATAAGGTTTTTTGATTGTTGAGACTTCTGAAAATATATTTATAGAAACTCTAGATTTTCGTATCATTACTAATCTCTGGGGAGTACTAAATAAGTTCCTATCTACAGACAAAAAACTAAGTAATTACCCGAAAATTTCTATATAAAGCTGAAAAATGAATAAAATCTTCAATAAGGACATAAAATCAACCAAATTTAAAAAAAAATATAGCTCCTTATTATATTTTTCATTAAAATATATATTTAATTTTAATAACCTAATTTTTACATTTCATAATAAAAAGTACGTAAAAAAAAAGAAATTACATAAAAACCCACAAAATATTTATTTCTTTATAATAAAAATCACAAAATTAACCAAAAAAAAAAAATATACACACATAAAACCATTTTCTAAATGAAAATAATCTCAGAATATTAGCTTTTCCTATGGGGTCCTGGAAATATATAAAAATTTAGATTTATAGAATTAATTTAATAGATTATTAGCTATATATATATCTTCCTTGTACGTTACATACATATATACAAAAACCGTTCATATATAATATCTCTAGTAATTTTTTTTTGTATTGTGACTAATAAAAGTTACATATATAGAGTCTTTTTTCAATGGTTGTTTTTCGTCCTTAAAAAAACATCCTTAAGTATTATTACGTGACAAAAACTTCATTTGTATATAATATACGTATATTCGTATATATATAAAAAAAATCCGAATTGAAAAGAAACTACCAATCAAGTGAATATTATATTATAACCAAAGATTAATCACTTTATATAATATACTAAAATTATTATGGTTATATTTCATGTAGATTTTTACATACATATGTTTATACTTTCATACTTATAAATAATAAAATTTCAAAAACTTTATACCTAAATAAAATAAATGTAAGAAAATTTCAGAAAATCTGCAAACAAAAAAAAAACTTTGAGAAACAAAAATGCAATAAAAAAAAATATAGGAAAATTAGTTAATGAATTCAAGGACGAAATTTTATATACACATTACATTTATACGTAATGCAAAGATAACAAAATATTTATATATATTTTTTCATATTTAATTTTGCATTTATGTTCCGTAATCATAAAATATTTTAGTCACGTTTCATTTATATGTCGTAATTTTTTTCTTCTATTTTTTGATAGTATACAAAGTATTCATTCAATGATGAGGGATCGATTTGATAATTTTGTTTGATAGTATGAAACTTTAATAATTTGAAGAAGAAAAAAATCATTACTTGTTTTTTGAAATTTAAAAGGACCCTAATAGGACCCTAATAATACCGGAAGTCAATTTTTCTAGACAGTTTTATTACGAAATTATCTTAAAGATACAAAAATTAATTTCGTTTTATTTCAAATTAAAAAGCAAAATATTATAAATTTTTAAAATTTTGATTATCCTGGCAATTTTTTTTGGAAAAATTATAGTATGGTAAGAGGTTTTCAACAATTTAAACTCTTACAAAATTTTCAAGAAAATTGTTTTGCTGGTTGTACTTGTTCAAAAGCATTGTTAAGATTTGAAACGTAATTTCAGTATTTAAAAGGACATTAAGATATACACAGCATTATCAAAATCCTACAATAAGTATAGTTATGGTTAATAAGTTATATTAGTTCGTGAATTATTGCGGCAATTATTAATTGATCGAAATTTAAATATTTGATTGTAGATAATTTATATATTGCTAAGATTTTGTATACAATTACCACAAGTAGAATATTAAAACAGAATTAATATTTTATATTAAGACTTTTAAAAATTTATTTATCAATAAATTTGTTGAATTAATTTATGCGAATCTTCTAATGAACTCTATTTATTATTTATAAATAATTTCACTTTAATTTGTATTGAAAATTATACTATCTCTTTTCTAAAATACAAATCTAAAATATACTCATATAAAATTGAATAACTATGTATATATATAATAAAATTTGATAATCAATTCATTCAATATAACACAATATTTCACTTACTCCCACCAACCCAACTATATATTTCAAAGAAACTTGAATAATTTTCAAAAAAAAAAAAAAAACTGATATTCTAAAAACCTTTTCAATTTTACATATACATATACATGCATAAAATTTCCATAAATAATATTTCTCAGTTTGACACCAAAGAAAAAAAAAAGGGAAAACCCTATTCCATACACATAACTATAATCTTCATAAATATTTATCCTTATTATTAACAAAGGACATCTAATGATATTTATTGAATATTGGAATAATATGGTAAAAAGTTCATCATGTGTAAAATATCAAAGTGAAATTTATTTATATAAATGTAAATCCTAAAGAAGGTTCACAATTTCACACGACGAAAGCAATACATTAATTTTATTTTTAGTTTTTTTTTTTATATCAAATCAAAATTCATATTTGAACAATATTGACACATCGTCCTTTTTATGTTAATAAGGATTTTTTTTTCTACTTCTGATTAATAATCAATTTCTTTTTATGTAGTTATATACGGAGAAGAAAATGGAAAATGTAATATATAATAATAATAATTTTATCAAAGTTATTTCAATAGAATTATAAAATTAGAATGTGAAAAACGCATTATGGTAAATAAATATTATACACCTGTTTTTTTATCCTTAACATAATTTTTATTTTCTCTTTATGATGTGGGAGTTATTTTTTTTTATTATTATTATTTAATTATATTTGAGATCTGAAACGTGTAATCTTGCAAAGCGTAATTTTTATTTGATTATAATCATGCAATGATAGATTACTTTTTGAAACATTTATTATTTTATTATAGGGAAATCTATACTATCGTTATGCTATCACTATTATAGTATCACGCAGTTATTATATCAGAAATTTTCTTTTTATTTATAATGAAATTTAATATGATTTTTGATCTAATGATATAAATATAATAATTCCAGAGATTTATGTCATCAACATCTTTTAAATTTTTCCTAAATATGAAAAGTATCACGCAATGCAGGAAACTAGTAAATTATTATACTGGACAGGGTCAGTAAAAATAAAAAATTTGTGCTAGAATTAGAAGTAGAAATTTCCTCCTTGACATAGAGTGCTTAAAAATAAGAAGCATCTGCAGTAATTGGCATGATACTGACCCATCCAATCCATTGAGTCTCTTCTATAGCTTAATTTGGCTCTGAGTCATGAAAACGAGATTCTGCAAGCCTAATGTAGGTAAAATCACAATATTCAAGAAAATTTTGAAATAATCTAAAATTAATAGGACAATACATAAATCGATTTAAATTTATTCTCAACCTCGGATTAACCTTTCCGAAAATTCTAACAAATATCGAAGATAACTCATACGGCAAAGAAATTTAAATCCTGTCATATAATTTTACATTTAACCTAAATTTTCTTATTTTACTTTTGTGAATCAAATGTTTTGAAAATTATTTAAAAAAAAATTTTATTTAATAACAATAAATAAGAAGGATTTCTTAATCTTAACCCGAACTTTTTTTTCTTCTAATAAATTACAAAAAAAGGATATAAAGATTTTTAATAAGGGTAAAAAAAAAATATAATTTTTTGAACAGTTCAAACTTTTATAGAATAAATTAAATTTTGTTAGAACTTTTTTGTTGTTGTTTCTTTATTCTTTTACATAAAAATTAATTAAAATAAATCTTAATTATATTCTTTGTTTTTTTGTTTTAGAAAATCAATTTTTTTTTTAATATAAAGATTGTCTAATTTACTGTACAAAATACGTAAAAAAAAAGTTTATTAAAAGTTTCAAAAATTAAGACGGTTTATACATTTATTATTTTTGTTATTCAAAACATAAAATATTTTACCATAAATAATAATGATTTAATTGTAGGTTGTAAAATAAATGAAATTGCATTAGAATTTTGTTGGATTAACGTGATAAGAATTTTATAATCAAAATTTCTTGTGACAGTATTTATATTTATAGTATTGGTAGAGTAAATTAGTCTTTTTACATTTCCAATCTGTCTTTGCAATAGCAATTTCAATAATTCGATTATTGAAATACTGAAATCGGATTATTAAAAAAATTAAATAATAACAATATTATTCTTCGTCCGTTTCACTAAAAATAATTTCTTCTGCGTTAATTGCACATTACTTACTCATTTTTATCACAAAAATTAATAGTTTTTATAGAGCCAAAATAATTCTTTTAATAAATTACATAAAAAAAACCTTTCTGGAAGTCGTGATTAGTGTCATTAGGATTAGATGGTAATAAAGGTATTACCAACGATTAAAAAAAAAGGCCATAAAATTTTTCCGCGGCCACTTTGGTTCTAAGCCTCTCATTTAGACTTAAAAATATGTGGATAACAGACAGAGAACAATTATCACAGATAATAAAATAGTAATAAACAGAAGAAGAGAAATTAATTTCGAATTGTAAAAGGACTTATTTGTCCTGGGAAATGCTCTAATATATGTAGGTGTGCTCTAAAGTGTAGGTGTTGTAAATTATTTTTACTTATAACTGAAACATTATCTCTAAAAAAATAAGTAATAATTAATTTTTCCAATTCTATAAAATTCTCTTAAAATTATTCATAATAAAAAAAGATATTTGAACGCATAATATTTATTTTAAGTGCCTAAATCTGGTCACCTTCTTATTATTTGATTTTGATTTGTTATTGATACTTATTAAATTATAATTAGATATTTCCATTTTTTTTTGTTTAAAATCATTTTTATACCTAAATCAATCAAATTCGTTAAAATTTCTTCAGTCATTCCTTATATGATGTTATTATATCATCTCCAAAAGGATATAAAAAAAACTTTTGGTATTATAAAAGTTTTTCTGGTGATAAAATATAATTTTTATTTTTAAATCTAAAAAAAATATTTCTTTATCTTTTTTTTTTAGTTAAAATATGACCTGCAAAAAAACATCCTGAATTTCCAACAAATATATTCTATTATTTATATTCTATTCCCAAATGAGATAAAAATTTCTACAAAAAAGAAATAAGGATAAAAAAAAACTTTTTACGAAATTTAATGGAAAATAATATTTGACAGTATCAATTTGATAGTAAAAACTGTAAAATAAAATTATTCCACCATTAAAAATATTATTTTTCGATATTATTATGAGTATGACATAAATAAAAATTTAGTTTTGATAAAATTTATTTCTTTTCTTTTTTTTTTAATAATAATTTTAATTCAATCAAATAAAATTTAATAATCTGCCAATCAACGAATAAAGGATCGAAAAGTTACTTATTTTCGAAAACTTAAAATTAATATTAACTTTTTTCCACTCAAAATAATAATAACACCTGAATAAGTTTTCATATTCAATTTACCTTTTTGGTAAAAATTAGTACCTATAATATTTTTATGTACTCAATTTTAAATTACATATAAAAAGTAATATTTTTTTTGGGAAATATAGAGAAAATTATTTAATGATACGCTTTTTCATTTTATTCACTATCATATTTTTTAATTAAATTTCGTAACTAAATAAAAGTAAAAAAAATTTCAACTTTTAAATCTTCCCAAATTTCCATACGACAAAATTTATGACGATGTTCATTAAATATAAAAAATCCTTTTGTAAAAAAAAAATATTATAGCAGCATATTTTAAAAAATCTGGTGTAAATTTTATATTAAATTTCATAAAAGTTTCAATAAAATAATTCCTGTTCTTAACAAAAATATATAGTATAAATATACTACTCGTATTATATAAAAAATGATTCTTATTTTCACTTGAATTATCATCCCACCAACCAATAAAATTTATTTTCAATTTTCAACACGAAACTCTATTATTATTATTATTAATTTCTAGAGAAACAAAAAATTATTATTATTATTTTTTTTACAGAAAAAAAAGAATTTACAAGCTGTTACCAAGGATTCGGACTTATTTTATGTCATCATCATCATCATCATCAACACCAGTTAATAAGCCAAAACGAAATAATACTCCACAATAAAAAAAAAATATACTTACAAAAATTATTTCATTTATAGGAAATAAAAAAATTTTATATTTAAAAATTGAGTCTTAATTGGAAAAATTGTTGAGAATTTTCTTTTCAAAAAAATAAAATAAATGAAAATCAATTTTAATTTTTTTTTTTATTTGGGTTTCTATATTTTATTTAAACTTGGAATTTTTGGTATATTGACAAAAAAGAATTTTTGTTAAGAAAATCATTTATTATTACAATAAAATTTGATTCCAAAACAAAATTGAAAAATTTCAAATGTATTATAATATTCAAATGGGATTTAAATAACAAAATAAGAAAAATACATTGTACAGGATCAATTTAAAAATTAAAAATGTAACATTATAATATTTGGTTAAAATTTCAAAAAAATTATTATAAATAATAGTATTAAAATAAATTTCTTGATTTAATTAAAATAAATTTTGTATTTTATTTTAACAAATTTTGAAAAATATATTTTCCCTAAAAAGGTGCACTAAATAAATCACGAAGAAAAAAACTATCTTGTCAAAATGTTCTTATGTTTCTCCTTTTTGTTGAAATGTTATCAAATAAAATTTCAAAAAAAGTTTTTAGTTTGTTATATAATAAATTCATAATATAATTTTTTTCTCCTTAAAAGAAAAAAAGTTTATTTAAAAACTTTTCCCCAACATATTTTTATGACTTCTAGTCTCAAGAAAACTTTTTACTGTACATACTTATTAAAAAAATACTTAAGAATTATTAAAATGAATTACAACGCCTCTCATAATAATATGTAAAATTTAAATATTTAATTGTCTTAAATTTCTCCCCAAGAGAAATTAATTTGAAAGAAACTAACTATTTAAATGGAATTTCATGGTTTTTAAATTTAATTTGATATGAAAAAAAATTAATAGAATTGTCATGTTTACCTTTAATGGTTTAATTTTAAAGCTCTGTTAAATAAATCAATGATGAAGTTTATTTCTGAATCAAATATCGATTAGGTTTATGATTAAATATGGTTTTTATAGATACAAAATGTTGGATTGGTAAATTTTTTATATGAAATTTGTAAGCATAATGTTTCCTTAATATTTCTGTAAAATATTTTTTATTATAACATATTGTATAATTTATATTTTGAATAATGAGATCCGTAATATTAATTTATCAAAAAAAAAGAAGAAATCTTAATGTCACAAAATAATTTTTATTTTATTGTTAATTTTATGTTTTTACCTTTTTTAGTAATTAGGTTACATTTAATAAAAACATATATGATATATTATAAACATAAAATTGAACGAACTTAAAATTAATTGAAAATGTTAACAAATTTTTTAAATATTTTCTGTTTGCAAATGGATATATATAAAAAAAAAAGTCTTAAGTATAATTTTTAATTTTAAACAAACCAAAAAACACAAAACAACATATTTCAATTTATAAAATTAAAATTTGAAACAAAATGTATTTAAGATTTAAATAAAAACTGAAAAACTTATGTCAATACGACTAATTACTTAACATTACAATATTATGACAAATGTCTCATATTTTTCCCAATATGATAAAAGATTTTAAGGAAATTTGTATACATATAAAAAAAATAGTATTTAGATTTTCCCTTTATACTCCAATACGACGAATTTCTTGTCTACCATATGATCTATTTACTTTTACAACAGTATCACTAGATACTACAATATTTCTTTGTGTTGATAATTTATATTTTACGGTTGTTACATAAACTGTATACCAACGAATATATTCAATAATATTTGTTAATATATTTTTAAGACCAACTATTTTATCTGAAAAAGGAAAATTATACAAAAAAAAAAATTAATTAGAAATTTTCTTAACATAATATTTTTCTCTACCTTACCATTTGGTAATAATAACATTCCATTTTTATATTTTATATGAATATATTCATATTTTTCTAAATTAATTATTTCAAATTGAAATTTTTCATTTAATTCATTTATATTACCATATTGGCATATTTTAATTGTATCAATTAATTTTCGTATTTCATAAAATTCATGGGCAATTGATTGTTTTGTTAATTTAATATGATTTGATATATCTTTAATAATAGCTGGTAAATAATTACTATCTGGTATATAATCATTAACATTACAAAAATATAATGTTTCTAATGAACGTCTTTCTTTACACATTTTCATAGTATAATGTGATAATTGACGAAATAATGATAAAATTCGAAAAAGTTCTGATGGATTTGGACTATCATTAAAATAGAAAATTAGTATTATATATGAATTTTGAAATTATTTTCTTTTAATAGTTTACTTACTAATTAGGACCAATACGTAATTTATCTAATGAAACAACAATTGGTGATAAATCTCTTGGATTGTCCTTTACCTAAAAAAAAAATTATAGCAATAAAAAATAATAATTTAGAAAATAGTTATAATTATTATTCTTTTACTACCACATTATATTTATTAAATTTAATTATTTTTTTATCATTTTGATAATTTTTCTTTTGTTGTTGTTGATAATGATGGTTTTTATTAAATTCTTTAACAGTACGTGGTATTTGAGCAGTTAATAAAGCTGCATTTGTATTATTTGAAATTGTAATATTCTGTATTTGATTCTGATGATGATGATGATGATGAATATATTTATTATTACCATAAATTTCATATTGATTATAAATTGATCCTGATATTATAGATTGTGGTATTGCATAATTATTCGATATTGCGGCTGATACTGATTTAATATTATTACTATTATTAGATATTGTATAACTTTTTGTTGGATATTCAACAGATGTTGATGATGATGGTGAATAATATAATACAGATGGATTTAAAATTGGATAAACTTGTGATGATGATTGATTATTAATATTATAATATTCATTTGAATATGGTATTTCTCTACCATGTATTATATTTTGTTGAATAAAATTACCAACAAAACCATTACTTGGTGGTGGTAATGAATATGAATTTTCTGTTGTATCAATTAAAAAATTTCCCAATTCATTAGATTTAGCTTGAAGATTACGCTCAAGTTCATCAAAATTATTAAATCCAGACATTATTTTATTCAAAAGAAATATTTCCTTAAATGAATTTGTCGTGTTCTGTATTTCCACAAAATTTTCGAAAATATATTTAACAATTTTATGATGATCACTATTTTTCCGCCTTTCCAGAAAAATGTTTCGACAGTATATTGCACAATTTATTAATATATTTAATTTTATTAAGTATTGGAGATCTTATTAGACAAATATTTCACAGTAAAATGAGTGAAATGTGTTCGTCCGTTCAATGACTTTTTTAAAATTGGAATTTCCGTTGAAATTTTCACATTTGAAATTGAAACTTCAGCTCCAAGTCCATATCCTTCCACAAAAGACATACCACACTACAAAAATTTATTCCCTTTTTAAAGTAGTACATTACATTGGCGCGTTATCATACAGACTCTGTTCACACTAGTCGCTATTTGAGCGGCTTTCATCGATTTTTATGAACTATTTTATGTAGAAATGTAAAAATGGCTATTATAAATGTCCAGAAAATATGTTTTCATGCAAACTCTTCTTAATTATATTTTAGTTAATATGAAAATATTTAAAAACAATCTATTTTATATTCAATTTGAAACCATCCCGAGTACCCAGATGTCAACATTTTGTCACAAATTGTTGACAAAAAATTGTGTATTGTCGACAGAAATTTGTGACAAAAATTGTATGACAAAATGTGTACACAATTTTATGACAAAATATAGAGAAAATTTGTCATGACAATTATTCAACAAATATTTGTCGACAATTTGTCGGTGTAATTTTGATGACAAAATGTGTACACAATTTTATGACAAAATGCTGATTAAAGTTTGTCATGACAATTTCTGGTTTCTCGGGATATTTAAAACAACCTCAAAACGATAAATTAAATTTTACTGCACTCGATGCCTGATGTTCCATTCCACCGTTCCACTACAAATTCCCCGGTACCGCAATAAACAACATTTCACAATAAAACTGTCACAATAAATCGGAATGTCAACAAATTAACATTTTGAAAGTTTCTTCTCCATCGATATACAAAAATGTTTAAAAATATAAATATTATAACAAGAATAAAAAGTAACATCAACATTCGATCTTATTGTTATTATCCAATTAAGAGACCAAATCTCAG
Organism: Empis stercorea; assembly: GCA_949752835.1. Classification (NCBI taxonomy): domain Eukaryota; kingdom Metazoa; phylum Arthropoda; class Insecta; order Diptera; family Empididae; genus Empis; species Empis stercorea. Next base: position 11,912,847 of record OX457087.1, read on the forward strand.
TAGAGATCAGCCGAAAAAGACTGCACCACCAATAAGTGAATCAATTAAAGCTAATCCTAATGCATCTTTAGCAAATCAATTAAGAGCTAAAATTTTTGCAACTGGTCCAATAACCGTTGCCGATTATATGAAAGAAGTTTTAATAAATCCAAGTGGTGGTTACTACATGAAACGTGATGTTTTCGGGGTAGATGGTGATTTTATAACATCACCAGAAATTGGACAAATCTTTGGTGAAGTAATGTAAAATTTTCATAATTTTTCTATATTCATTAATATTATTTTAAAATTCTTTTAGTTAATTGCAATTTGGTGTATTACAGAATGGCAAAAAATTGGTTCACCAAAACCATTTCAAGTAATCGAATTAGGTCCAGGACGTGGAACACTATGTCGTGATATTTTACGTGTATTTACAAATTTAAAATTGCAATCATCATTTTCAATTCATTTAGTTGAAATTAGTGAATTTTTAAGTAAAATACAAGCACAAAAATTATGTTATCGACATAATGAAGTAGATCCCAATTCTGGTGAATCATGTTATCGAAAAGGTGAAACTGTATCTGGTGTTAATATATTTTGGTATCGTCGATTAGAAGATGTACCTAAAGATTTTTCAATTTTATTAGCACATGAATTTTTCGATGCAATGCCAATACATAAATTACAAATTGATAAAAATGATGGTTTATGGAAAGAAATTCTAATTGATATTAATCCAAATAATCCAATTGAATTTCGATATGTTTTATCAAAAACACAAACAGTAATATCAAAAATATTTAAACCAATTCAAAATGAAACAAGAGATTTATTAGAATATTCATTAGAAACAAATGTAATAATTGAAAATTTAGCTAAACGTTTTGTAGAATTTGGTGGATTTGGTTTAATTGTTGATTATGGACATTTTGGTGAAAAAACTGATACTTTTCGGGTAATATAGAAATAAATTTAATTTACATATATTAAATGTTAATTAATATTATTAAATGATTTAAGGCTTTCAAAAAACATAAACTGCACGATCCATTAATAGAACCTGGAACAGCTGATATAACAGCAGATGTTGATTTTCGACAAATTAAATATACAGCTGAAATAGATGAAAATCTAATTACGTTTGGACCTGTCGAACAAAAAGATTTCTTAAAACGAATGGAAGGAGAAACAAGACTTCAAGTAATTTCATATTTATTTTAAAAATTACCTATAATATTGTTATCTTAATTTTTTTATAAATTGTATAGGTACTATTAGAAAATTGTTTACCAGAAAATTGTGAAAATATACGTTCTGGTTATGAAATGCTCACTAGTTCAAATAAAATGGGAACGAGATTTAAATTTTTTTCAATGTTTCCATCAGTACTTAAAAATCATTTAGACAAATTTCCAGTTTCTGGTTTTACTGATTTAATAAAAAAATAGTTAAGATATTTATTTTAAAAAGATATTAAAAACTAGTCTCAAAATAAAATTTAAATATTTGGTTTTAATAAAATTGTATTTAAATATTTTTATAAAGATTAATAAATTATAATATTTGTTAATTAATCTAATTGAATGATTAAACATCACAATATTTAATACATATATATATATAATTAAAAAAATATATTTTATTTATTTATTAAACATTATTATATTAATTGCTTTTGCTTCGGCTGGAGTAAATTGTAATACAGCAGCAATTGCATTTATCATATGTTTTTTACCTTCTGTATTTGATGTTGATAAAAAGCTAATGAAAACATTTTTTAAATATTCCAAATTAGCACCTTCTCTTGTCTTACAACGTTCTAGTCTAAAATACACAAAAACAAAAATTCAAAAACTATTTTACCTATCAATTGAGAAATATTTTACCTATCAATTACATCCTCTAAATTACCAATTTTATCATGGAGTTCTTCTTGTGTTGTTATTTTATCTTGTACCGCCTGCCTTAAAGCATTTTCTGCCATATATTTAGCCTTTCTTAAACCAGTAATTTCAACTTCTTTTCTGGCAATTTCATTAGCATAATGTATCATATGACAATTTTCTCCAACAACAACGTTAGATGAATTTCCTGGATTTTGAGGATTTAAAACTGCATGTATATGTGATGCTGATGATTTTCTTACATTGTCATCAAATAAAATTTCCTCACCATCAACTGAAATTGTTGATTTCAATTCTGGTTGGTTTTGTTGTTGGGGCATAAAAATTTCAAATGATGTTTTTAAAGCTTTTATTTCATTTTCTTTTTCATCTAATAATTGTAATGAACGTACTCTTTGCTTTTGTAATTGATCTTCCATATCATTAATTTTACTACGATATTCATTTTCTAAACTATTTAAATTTGATTTCCATTTTGATGTTTCCATTTTAATAGCTTGTCCTAAACGATCTGTATGGAATTTTAATTCAATTTCTTGTTCATCAATATTACGATTTAAAACTTTCACTTTATCTTGTAAATTTTTAATATGATTTTTTTGTTCGTCGATAATTTTTATATTAATTTCATGTTCTTTTCGTAATTGATCTAATTCTTCTTGTAATTTAGTATTATAATCATGACATTGGGTATGATCATTTGGACCATTATTATTACTAAATAATTTATTTAAATCAATTGGATTTTGGGAACGTGCATTCTCACTTATAAGATTTTTTTTCAATTGTACAATTTCATCATATAATGTTTGTACATCTGGTTTATTATGTGATTTAGTAATTTTCTGTTGTTCTATTTCTGTAGAACTATTATTAGCAAATTTAGCAATTTTATCTTTAAGTTTTTGTATATTCTCTTGATCTTGTTGACGTAATCTATCATATGTACCAACAGTACTTGATAATTCTGCTAAACGTGCTTCTAAATTTGCTACACGATCTTCATGTAATGCTGCCAATTTTTTACTACGATCTTCTGCAACATATACACGTTTCTGTTCAGCACGAATTGCAATGGAATGTTGTTGTTTCAAATGTTTCATTTCACTTTGTAATTGTTGTAATATTAATTGATTATCTTGGAATGTTGTATTTGAAAATTTATTTTCAATATTTTCATTTTCATATTGTTTTAATTTTTCTTTAATTTCTTTTAATTCAGTTGTTAATTCTTTAATTTTACTACCTGGGGTACTTGTTGTTGTAATTTCTGTTTTTAAATCATTCAATTGCATTTCTAAATTTTCTTTTAAATGTCGTTCATCAGCATAAAGTTTTTGTAATTCACGTATCATAACCATATGATTATTTGTTTCTTTTTCACGTTCATGTCGTTCAATAATTATTTTTGATTTCATATTTTCTAAATCAACAGCTTTTTGTTTATCAAATTCTTTAATTTCATTATTTAGTTTACCAATAATCTCATCTTTTTTCATTAAATCATTTCGTAATTTCTTTTTATCAGCTTGAAATGATGCTTCCATACGTGATTTCTCAGCTGACAATGTTGCTAAAGAATTCATCAAAGTAGCAATTTGTACTTGCAAATCGGTACTTTGTGAATTTTGAGATGATTTTTTTTTATTATCATCGTTTGTTGTTGTTGACGTGTCGTTAACATTAGAAGAATTTTGTTTATTAGATTGATTAGAGTCTAATTTTTCTTTAGAATCATTAATTGCAGAAAGACTTGATTCTAGTGCGTCTTTCTCTTTTAAAAGACCTTTATATGCCGTAACAACATCTAATTAAGAAGAGATTTGTATTATTAAATAATAAATGACATAACTTTTTTCTTTATACCTTTCAATCGTGCTTCATAACGTGACAATTGCTCTTTTTGAGAATTTACCAAATCTTCTAATTCTAGTTTATTTTTTTCCATTTTATTTAATAAAATATTAATAATTAATTTTCATAACGAAATAAAATTATTTATAAAAGTTCGATTGGTTTAAAAAGATGTATATTTTTTAAAAAATAAATATGTATGGGCGACTATTTACTTTTTCGACATTTCAATTCCACATCACTGCTACACTGCACTTCTTCAACAATGAAATGTCAAATAATTTCATTTTCCATTTCCATCGTTCCAAAAATCATATGCTTTCCAATAAGAATATAATTTTGTTGACATAACAGCTGATTTGATGAAATTCATAAAGTGTCAATTTTGATAACACGTCGGTAAAGAGGAACCATGTGATTTTTTGTGTTGTGTTTACTAAACACTAAAGAATAAAAAGTCGTAATTATTATTTATAGATTTTAAGATATAAAAAAATTATGATTACTAGTTAATAATTAATAGAAAATAATTTTAAAAAAAATTAAGGAAATATGAGTGTTTATCACGACGAAGTTGAAATTGAAGATTTTGAATATGATGAAGAAGAAGAAATGTATTATTATCCATGTCCTTGTGGTGATCGATTTGAAATTTCAAAAGTAATTATATTTCTATTTTCATATTCCCAATTAGTTTCCTAATATTATATTATTGATTTTTTTAGGACGAATTAATTGCCGGTGAAGAAGTTGCTACATGTCCCAGTTGCTCGTTGGTAGTTAAAGTGATTTATGATGCTGTAAGTATACATATTTTATTGTAAACTATATTTTTAATAAGTAATTTCAAGAACAAAAATCAAATGATTCATAAATTATTCAAATGATTCATAAAAATATTTCAATATTTTCAATTTTCCACGCTTATAAAAATACATAAATAATTCAACCAAAAACGACTTAACAAGTTGAATTTTTAAAATTATTGACAAAATTATTATTGATATTTAATGTCTTTAATTTTCTATTTACAGGAAATGTTTAAAGCGGCAAATGAAGAAACTGAATTAAATGAAAAATTAGAGAGTTTGGCTTTGGAAACAAATTAAATTGTTTATGAAAAAAATTGATATCATAAATTATTTTTCTATTAACGTTTACATATTATAAAATTATAAATAAAATTTGTTTTTATTCTTTAAGAAAATAAAAATTGATTTAATTATTTGATTTTTGGTAAATTTTGTAATACAACAAGATAATCTCTGATAAAATTCTTTAGAAATAAAAACGAATTTTTATCGTTATGTCGAGAAAAATATTTGATTGATTCCCAATATTTTATTTCCGTGATCAATCTGCTCTGTATTTTATAAGGGATTAAATACATTTAATCAATCATCCAATTGAATTCGTATAGTAATAGAAGGTAAATTTAATGAAAGAATTAATTTATTAAAAATTAGAAGAAAATAATTATTTATTCTTTTTTATATGTATATAAAATTTTTTTAAATAATATTTAAAAAAAAAAAAATCTTCTTTATAATTTATTAAAAATTATACAGTGATTTATTAAAAAAATATTTGTTTATTGTTTTATGAAAAATATCTTAAATTTAATAAACAAATCCTCATTTTATTAGGCATATATGTATATATATTTTTTTAACATATAAAAAAGGAAACATCACTGTCACTCAAATGTGAAATTATAATAATTTCTTTATAACAAAAAAAAAGGAACACAGTTTTGTTGCTAATAAATTTTAGAATGATTTATTAAAATATTTTAGCTTATTATATAAAAATTCATCATACATACATTTTAAATATGCTAAGCATAAATAGGTGAACGATAAAGTTTGTAAATATATTTCTTTACGATTATGTCCTTTTTGATCTCTAAATTTCATCGTATTCGTTCTTTAATGTCTTAATAGCGTTTACATTTGTATAAAGTATACATATGTATACAGTATTATCAAACAAAACGATTTTCAAATCACTTAAAGTATATTACACAAATTCACCAATTGTAGACTGCAGATGCAGAACACAATCGCAAATTCGTTTATGATATACAATATTTAGTGTGTCTGAGACTGTATATCAGACAAAAATATTTCCTTTAATTAACACATACACATAATTCCATGAAGATTTCGGGTGATGATTTATTGAACACAGAAAAAAGTATATTTTAAATAGATTATAATGAAAATCTTATTAAAACTTTTTTATTAACTGAAAAGAAGTGTCCATTATTATTAAAATTTTATATATTAAAAATAACTTTTATAATTTTTTGCTTTTTACCTTAAATAAAAATTTAACAATATAAATTATTTTTACCGATAAAAAAAATTTATTATATAAATATAATTTATATTTTCATTATGAACATAAATATTTATTTATGTAAGTAAGATTTTTTTTAAATTAAAACTCTTTTAAATATATAAATACAAATATTTCATTTTAATATTATATTTTGAATTTCATACAAAATATTTTAAATAATCAAAAATATTTTCAATTCTTTAATAATTTATAAATATTTTTTTTTTGTATGAAATTTCAAATAGAAAAATTGCAGTTTAAATGTTCTAAATCTAAATGAAAATATTTGTAATAAAAATTCATTAGTATGAAATTTATTTAATAAATATTCAAGTAATTATTTGCAAATGGAATTTTTATTTTAATAAATTTCTTACTATTGAATTTTTCATTTTAAATATTTTGGAGTGAAACATTTAAACTGGAAATTTTGTATTTGAAAATATGTATATATCTAAATTACAGATTTTAAAATATTTTTGGTAAAATTTATTATATAATTTAATAATTATATAAATTATTTTGGTTTTTATATTAAGTTAAATAAATAATTTTTATATATATATCAATTTTAATATAAATATCAAAACTGATTTAAAACGAAAATTCCAAAATTGATATAATTTTAAAATGAATCCTAAAATATTAACCATAAATCTAAATTCGCAATTTTTCAAATAAAATAATTAATTTCAAATCAAAATTTCTATAATCTATAAAAAGGTAAAATCGTAATATATTTCCATTTCGGTATTTTGTTATGTATATAAATATATTAGCATGGAATATTAAAATACTGAATAATCTGAATAAAAAATCTTATATAAAAGCATTTTCCTTTTTTTGTGGGATTTATATGAAGATCGAGAATTTATAATACAATATTTCAAATAAATATATAAATTCTGTTACCTTTCAGAAATTGAATTTATATTAATATTAAAATATGAAGATCGAAAAATTCATATTTAATTAAGCAAAAAATACCTATAGATTTTATTGAAAATATTTTTTAGAATATTTAAAAATAAATTCTTCTGATTTTATTTTTAAATATATATTGTTTCAAAATTTGATGGTATATATACGATGTAAAAGTATTTGTTAGGTAAAATAATTCAAGCACTTTATGTATCCCTACCGAATCTATTTGCATTTTAAAATTATACGAATATTATCTTTAGTCGTTCTTTAATAGTGTTTGTTCTCAAAGTCCTCCTTTTAATAATGAACAGGGACTCTAATAATATAGAGGACCACCCTAGGGGCTCTCAAAATAATGGTTAAAAAAGTAATGTAGAAAATTTCTAAAAAGGATTTTAATATATTTACCAAATTATTTATTAAAATGTAAATTTATGTTAAATTTTTGTTACATATACCAAAGCCGTATATAATATTATATACGGCTTTGTATATACAAAAACTTTGTTATGCTATAAAATTTTTTTAATATAAATACCATCTCAAATTCGGTCACTTAAAAACTAAAAAATTTCCTTATAAATTTAAATACGCCATTTATTTTCTGTAATATATCCTGTCTATTTTTCTATATAACATGATGGAATATAAATTGTAAATAAAAATACATATACCGTATATAATTTTTCGTATTCATCACAACCTAATCAAATTTTCATAAAATATAAATATCCTTTTCAATAATATACAAAAATAAAACATGTGTGGATACTATAAAAATACAAAAAAAATAATTCAACTTAAAATCCACTATACAATTTCCAATGAAAATTTTCTATTATGATCCTTTTTTATATGGAATTTTCAAAATATCAAAATATCCAGAAAAAAATATTTAGGTCGTGAAGAGCACTTATATTTTATTTAATGAAATATTTTCATAAACATATTTTTACTAATAAAATATATATACTGACAGAGACAACGTATGTGTAGGTGGATTCAAAATAAATCATTCCAAAAAACAAAAAAGCAAATAAAAATTTCCTTTAAATATTTACGTAATCGATGAAAGTTTAGTTTAAATATTCAAAATTAATAATTTATACATAAACATCTTGAATATGTATTAATCCTTTTGACATTATTTAAATCCAAGAAACCGCGTATAAAAAAAAATTCGAAATAAAATTATTACCCAGAATTATAAATATTGAATTTAAACTTAAAAAGGATAATTAAAAAAAAACATGAAAATTAATTTAAACTAAAATATGGAAAAATAATAATAAATTGTTTAAAGAAAAGTGTAAAAATAATTTTAATGTTTATTTAATTTTTTTTGGGTGGGTTTTTCGCTTTGTTTGTTATTGTTTTTAAGAAGGATAATACAACTTTTTTTTTCCATTTTCAAGTGTTTAAAATTTAAATGGAAACTTTTTTTTATTTACTTAATATTTTTTGAGGTTTTTATAAATTCTGTAAATTTACAAAAAAAAAAAAACAAAACAAACAAACAATATATTATAAGTAAAAAGTTACATAAAAATATGAAAATTTTGTATATAAAATAACATAAAGAAAGTAAAACAATGTGAAGAATGGTAAAATGGAAAATTTCTGAAATATTTTATCAATTTAATTTCAAAAGAATAAAACGTATTTTTCTTGAAATATTTATTTAATCATTCTGTGGTGTACTTTTAGAAATGAATCAAAAAAATTATATCAGTTTCAAGCTGAAAGACGATTTAAAGTACTGGTGCCCAGTATTTTTTATTCTTCAGTCCGATTTTTAAGACTTGATCCTCAATTACCTTATTCTATGACCTCTAATCTTATCCTCGCTTCGAGCTGCTTCTTTCGAAACGAAAATAGATTTTAATCTATATTTTGAATCTATGCTACCTATTTCAAATGATCATTGCATCTGTTATTATCACATTGCTACATTAATTATTAGATAGCTTAGATTTTGGTTACTTTATAAACTAATCAAATTATGAATGACCAACAAAAAAGGATCACAATGCTCTTAGTATGCTCTAATAAATCATATATACTACATATATATCTAAACCCAGTGACATTCAACAAAACAACTCTAATTAAATACCATATTTCTTCATTTTTAATGGAAAAATTGCATATTATAAAAATGAAAATTATTTCAATTTAATTTATCTATTCATACATTTTTTTGGTAACATTAAAATTCTTCTCTCTATTTATGTAAAATAATAAATTTTTCCCTAAAATATTTATATATAAAGATATTTTCTTTATTATTCATCTTAAATGTAAAAATATTAACATCCTCATTAGTTTCCATTATCATTGTAATAATTTATATACATACTTATGAAAGAAAACTGATCCTTTTAAAAATATTAAAAAAAAAAATAAAGAAAAGAAATTATAGAAACCACATCATAATATTAACCACAAAAAAATATGTTAAAAGGGCACATATGTTAATGTTATGATATAATTACGTTAAAGCGATTTAATTTAACTTTACATTCAAGTATATTGCGTTGTTTACTAAAGATAAAGACATAATTTCCTTAAAACAATAAAAATACCCACCTACGATTAAATATTTCTTTTTTTTATCCTTTTTCTTGCCATCCTTGTTAAGAAAATTGTTATAATTTTTTAAACACATACACACACAAAAATATATAAATTGAAGAGAATGAAAAATTCTTTTGTTCTTAAGATTTTTATAAGGAAAAAAGGATTTTCTTTATACATAAGAAGAAATTACATTGAATGAAATTGTACGAATTTTTTCTGTTGAACGAAAAACAATTTTTTTTTTCATGTTTTATTTATATTTATTTTGTTTAATGATATAATTTTTATTTCGCTTCTTCTCCAAAATTAGGAGGTAATAACTTGTAGGTATTCCTATTAGTCATATTTCTCCAGTTCTAGGTTCTCAAAGTCATACAATCTGAAATATTTTTAGCTTCAATTGTTAGACGTTCAAAATTACAAGAATCAATTTACAAATTTCACCTATATACATACTCGTAGTTACCGTCATGGTGAGAATTTTAAGCGTTTTAGTTAGTGCCTAGAATAATCAATGTCTTGATCTTCTTTTATGATATATTAATTTTAGTTAAACAAAAAAATATTTAATCTAATCATTTATTATATGTATATACAAAAATTTAATTAATTTTTAAACAGAAAAAAAAAATTTACATTTTCTAAAATCTTTAGAACTCTTCTTCCAAAATAAAAGGATAATTAATTTTAATTAAATGAATTGCGTATTGTAATAATAACTAAAAATAGAAATTAAAATGATATAGTAATTATGATGATATAAAAGTACGTCTTCGAAATTAAACTGGTGTTAATAATATTTTGTATAATAAAAATTATTTAGAAATTGTAATTTTTTTTTTTTTAAGATTTTCACAAATAAACATTTTTTGTTTTTATTGCTTCTATTTTATGTTGAATTAGAAATTTACTGTGGTATGAAAAATATAATATACATACATATAATTAAATTAATATAATTTCCAGTCCAGTAGTATTTGTAATTTTCATTCATAAATTCTAAATAACATATTTGAACAAAAAAAAATGAAACATTTGTCCTGTCCTGCGTTTTATAAAATCAAGAATATGTTGCAGAAACAATGTATACGACATTCCAAGGAACATTTGTTTCTGAAATAATTGTTGTATCGTATCGTAATATTATTTTAATTTCGAAATAAAAACATAATTTTCCATTTAAAAATTAATTAAATTTTTGTAAATTTTTGAATGATATTATTGATATGACAACAAATTTAAAGGACTAAGAATATTTGGAAAAAATTATTTAAATTTTGATTGAAAATAATTTCAAATTTATAGAGTAAAATAAGATTTTCATTAAATGTTTCCATGTTTTTTGAATTTTTTTTTGGAAAAACATTGTTAACAGTTAAACTGTTTGATTTATAATTCATCATTTAAATTTAAACTTTGAAATCTGGTCTTAATTTAATTTAATTTAAACTTGAAATACTTTTAAAGTTTTTCATTATTATAACCACAAATATTCATAATTTTTCATATGAATATTACATTTTAAACCCCGGAATAGTAATTAAATGTGTAGTAATTTGAAACTCATTTCATTTTTATTTAATATTCTTGTACCGCGATAGGCGACAGGACATTAATGCAAATAAATCTTGACTTCTAAAATTTCCCTTATCTCTGTTTTTTAAGCTTTTGTTCAAATTGAAAGAAAATTTGTCAAATAAAATATCCTTCTTATATTTAATTATTTCTCTAAGAATTTTAAAAATTTATAAAAATCACCGATAAAAAATATTCTCTAAATAGCAATTTAATATAAATAATAAAAAAAAAACCGCAGACAGTTACCAAAAATTATTTTACTTTAACCAAATGGTCATATGAACATGAATAAAATTATATAAAATTCTTTCTCTGAAAAATATTCCAAAAAAAATTATCCTTATAAAAATTTAGACATAACAAAAAAAAAAAGACAAAATAGAAAATCAATATTTTTATCACTTTCAAAACAGAGGAAAATTGAAAATCAGCATCAGGCCTTAGTAATTTTATATTTTGTTATAAAATTTGATTTTTATTAGGATAATAAGGAAAAACTTAAAACTTCAAAATAGTAATAGAATTTTATATTGTATATCCTTATAATATATTTACATATAATATTAATATACATATATAAATAAAGGGAAAGTGAAAATTTCTCATTCTTTTTGCCAAAGTAATAGAATAGGAAAGAAAAATGAAAATTATTCTTAGTCACTGTCGTAATAATATTATACAATTTTTCTTTTGATTACTTTTTCCTTTATCAATTTTCTTATTATGTATAGTCAAATTTTCAGTATCTTTAAGAAATTTATTACAAAAATTAATTCAAATAGATTGTAAGTAATTGGATCATTTTTTTTTATAGTTTAATTTATATTTTTTGATACCAATATATCGATAAAATTTCCCTTCTAATCAGATAATATTTTTTATAAAAATTTATTTAAAGTTTTTGATAAAATCTTTTGTATCCATAAATTTTTGTGATTTAGTGAAAACTATCTAAAAAAAATATTATAAAAAATTTTTAATTTATTCATAGAATTTAAAATTTTCTAGTAAACAAAATTATGGTTAAAAAGTTTTAAAGTTGTTAAATATATATTTTCTAAAATATTATTACTAACTTTTTTACCTTATATACATATTATAATTTAATAGAAATATAAAAATGTTTTTTCCAAGGCAACAGAGAAAAACTGCATCAATTTTCCAATTATATTGAAATTTATATAACATTGAGAATAAATAGAAAATAATAATAAGAAAGTTATGGATAAAAATTTTAATTTAGTGTAAATAGTCAGGTACGAAAAATGTTTGTCCTTGATGATTTTATTGCGTTATTGAAAAATTGTGGTTGAATTATGAATTTAAATATAAAGAAATATTGTTTTGCATAGAATTTTTCTTAAGAAAATGAATTATATGATGAATTATTTTAGATAATTGATTTAACAATAGTTTTTTACGCAGTATAATTTATGTGTTGAATGTTAAACAATGTGCAAGATATTTTACTGAAGATGAACGATGAAAAGAGAATATATTTCACTGAAGATTTTATTGACACTATAATAAGGACTTAATTATAATTATAATCTTATTCTCCAATAAATAGACAACAAATAACCTCCAACTAGTGAGTATAAAATAGTTTTTAATAGAGATCAATTTTTGCACAATCCTGTAAGTAAAAATTCTTCTAAGTATTTAATCCAAGTTCTATCTTCTCTTGAATCGTGTATTTATCGAGAGAAGTAACGAAATTATAATTTCGCTCTATTCTACTGAACCTATAGCATATTTTGTTGTATAACATTTCATTAAAGTTTTTTAATAGTATTTAAATATCTTTTAACATAATCTTAACAAATTATCTATATAAATAATTAAAATTACCATAAGATGACCTATAAAACTCTTAATTAAAATTTCTCATTATTTATGTGTGTGCATCCCTTTGGTAAATATATTCATATAACCTTTTAGTTATATCATCATTATAATATTAAGAATTTTCTCTATAGAATATAATAAGGACTAATAACATTTTTAAACTATTCAACCTTTAGTGTAAAATTTTTAATTAGATTTTAATGAAAAATATAATTAAATATTTAAAATTGTTTTTATATTATTTTATTTTAAATCATATTAAGTTTTGATTGGAAAAAAAAATGTTGAAACTATTAAAAAATTAAATTAAATCCTTTGATATTACATAATATTTATAATCATTTTTAATTTATATTTAAACTATAAATCGATTAAAATAAAAAATAAAATTAGATTAATAATAAAAAAAAAAATGTTTAATGGTGTGGTGTGAAAATTTTTTTTAATTTTTTTAATTATATAGAATTTTCCGGTCAAATTAGTCTTTTTTTACATATATTAAAATTTTATACCTTCACTATAAAAATAAATAATGTTGAAAACTAAAATTCGTTTTTAGTGGTTTGGTAAATTTTAAGTAAATTGTCAATTTAGGCGTAAAATATAAATACAGAAATTTGATGTATTTTTCAATAATTACTCGTAATTTACCAAAATTAATAATAAATTAAATATTATTTATAATATTCAAATATATTTTTTTTAATTATATAATTAACTACCAATTTTTGGTATTTAAATGAAAATTATTTTATATAATTAATACTAAAAATTGATAGTGTAATAAATTTCAAAATTGAGAGAACAAAAATAATTTATCTTATAAATAATTTTTGGTTTAATTAAATATCATTTTCTCAATAACTCATTTATCCTATGGACATTTCTTAAATAAATTTTGGTATACTTTTGAGTCAATTATCTCCAATCTTTTATGCATTAAATATTAATCTTTAGTGTAATAATATTTTAATTATTTTACAATAATTATTAACCAATTTGTTTGTTAATAACCATATACATAATTAGATTATTTATTCAATTATAATGTAAATTAGGTCATTTATCTTATATATAAATATAAGACTATAATAATATAAGTACGTGATACTATAGTAGTTTTATTATTAAATTTATATTTATAGATAGTAAAAGGTTAATATAATTTTTCACTTCATCTAATCGATGAAGATAAACATATTCTGTAAAATTAAATTCGATTATAAATTTATAAATTAAAGAAACTATATAAAATTCTATAAATTTAAGTATTTGTGAAAATATTATTAAAATTTGTGTAGAATGTGAATGTGAAAATATCTAATAAAAATATATTAGAATCTTTGATTTAATTACAATCCTAAAATTTTGCTAATAGCAATATTTTGTAGTTTATTTATAGAACAATAATTGATTTGATAACAAATTTTATATATTTACTTATGATTTTTTTTATTAATTATAAACTATAATTGTTTTAAAATTTTATGAACTGATTCAAAATATTTGTTACGGTAAAAAGAAAACTTATTTATATTGGTTTGATAATTATTGTTGTAAATTATATCGACCGGACTCGAGAGGATATATATGGTTGGATCGATATAGTCTACAAATATATGTATTCAGAGTACATATATTAAGAAAAACTTATTATTCACAAAATATCCTTATTTGTTTGAAATAAGGATATTATGTTTATATTAAATTTTGTGTTTAACAGGATGTATTAAAGGATATTTAATAACAACAAAAAAGTAGTTTAAATAACAGGGAAACTTTAAAATAATATTTTTTTTAGGTCAATAGAGTTTGTCAATTTTAATTAATCCTTGCCGGATGTATGTACCTGTAATATAATTCTTACCAATTTGGCTTGAATTCAATAATCAATCTATCTATAGTAATCAATCTGAATTTTTATAAAATTTCATTTATTATAATAAATTCTTATATTTATTTTATCCTGTAAAATAATTTACTCCTATATTACATTTTCGACAGAAATAACAAAAAAATTGTCAGCAATTTAAATACGGTCTATTTTTTGTAATGGAACAAGTAATTCGTTTTTTTGTTTCTCTTCTGTTCAATTAAAATCACTTTATATTTATGGTATATATTTAATTTAATTTTTTTGCATTGTCAGATAAAATCAATTAAAACAAATTGAATGTTAACATGTAAAATAAAGGAGATAATAAAAGGATTAAATTGTAAACATTTAAAATACTGAATTTGTATAGGAATTTTCATATGTTGATAAAAAGTCAATTTATTTGAAAATATATTTATGTATAATAATTGTCGATTTATAATACCAAAAATATGGAAACAAAAATGTAATATTGTTTTTGTTCAGTTTTTGAATATCGTTAATTATTGTTAAACTAATTTGTCTAGACAAAATAAAAATTTAAGCCTATTTTTTGGTTTAATAATAAAAATTTTTTTGAATAAAATATATTTCTGGTTTATATTAAAATTTAAAATAATTATATAAAAATTTTATTTTTAGTTATTATTATATTATATAATTATTAAGATTATAGATTAGACTCTTGAATTAGTATTTTACTAAAATAAATTAAAAAAATATTGTAAACAATTTTTGAATGGGAAGTAAAAAAAAAATTTAGATATTTGATAAGGAAGAAAATGGTCCTTAACTTGAGTAGGGATTTTGGATAGTAATAAATATAAATGGTAAACAAAACTGTAGTTATTTTCAGATTCAATTCAAATATACATACAATAGATCTGGATTATCAATAAATTAAGGTATATAACTATAGGAAGAAAACGTGAACATTAGTATTAATTTCCTGAAGGTTATAGCAGAAACTAATTCATATTTAAGTAATTGGTCTTTGCAGATTTACACAAATAAAGATATGTTTACCATGATTTAGGAAATATTGGTAATTCGATTGATGTTTAAGCTCCACGATTATCAGATCAAAAATCTTTACAACAATTAGTAACTTGAATTACTCCAGTGGAAAGGATTATCTGAAAATTGAACATTGCGAAATCTATAATTTTCTATGTTAATATTACAAAAAAATAATTTTATTAACATTTCTTTTTCTGAATTACAAATAAATTTCTTACATAAAATTTTTTTTTTCATTTAAAATAATAACTAAAAAAAAAATTTATACCCCAATTTTAACAAATAAAAAAAATGAAAATATTTTAAAACATGGTTTGGTGAAAAATCAAATTTAAATAATAATTATAGTCGACATTTTTTTTTTAATATATTTATTTTTGTATATTTGTAAATATTTTGCAAATATTTTATATTTTATTTATAATATTCTCTTAATTTTAATATGTTTAATATAAATCTTAGTATACTCATAATCGTATCTCATAACTTTTTTTTAAATTATGTTTAATTATTGTATTTTTGTTTGTTTTAATTTTAAATTATTATTTAAATTATTTCAGTAAAATTAATTACGTATTTTAAATTTTATTCTGATTTTAATAATTTTTCTTGAGGAATTTTATTTAATAATTTAATTATTTTTATATGTTTGACAGCATTATTATTTTTTTTTATTTAATTTAAAACTATTTTTTTTTAAATATATTTTTTTTTTTTTGGTTTGAAAAATCACACTTTTAAAAATTTATGTGTTTATTTAGGTGTCAGCATTTAATTTATCATTTTTTAAAAATTAATTAACTATTTTTTTTTTTCATATTTTTAAATTTACTTTGTACTCTTTTGTATGCAATGTAAAAATTTATTTAATTATAATTATTATTTTGGTAAAATTAACAGAAAAAAAAACATTTGTTTAATATATTTTGATAGAATAATGAAAAGACTTTAATTATATTCCTTTCTAATACAAATGGAAGTTATAATTTAATATTTTGTTTGGTTTAACTGATATAATTTAAATTAAAGACCAGAGATAATGAAAAATATAAATTTTCAAATATTAAATTATTCAATTTAATTTTATAATGAAAATTTGTTATATTTTAGAAATTTATTTTGTGATTTTAATAAATTAAGGAAAATTCGTCGTGTAAGAAGTGAATTATTGTAATTGGAAAGATTGCATTCCCAAGATAAATGAATTTTAATTTGGATAAATCATTTTTATACAGGTAATAGATCCTTAAATTCTCTATCTGCCTGTTTCATTCCTTTCTAAATGATATTTCTAACGCAACATATCTATTGTCACATTGATGAATTTTTTTTTTTTTTAATTAAAATTTTATATAAAAAATTTCTATTTACTTGAGACTTCTATTTAAATATTGTATAGAAGAAAATAATTAAATTTATTAATACATATAGAAAAAAGTTTTATCTGGACGGCATTTAGCATCTAGAATAATTAAATTTCTTCAAAAACAAAACAAATAAAAAAAATTTATAGAAGCATAAAAACGAAAAAATTCAACTAAGTAACTATTAAAAAAATGAAAAAGTTAAAATAATTAAGTTTAATGCCCTAATAAAATGGAAACATATAGTTCTTTTTTCCTTTTTCTTTGTTTTGTATGATTTATTGTCTTGCTGATCGTTCCGTTTCCATAAGACATTCTCTTACCAAAATTCTAGCATGTACAATGCCACGTTTAAAACGTTCTGTTGAACTTCTTGAACCTGTATATGTTGGTCGTATATCACGACCCATTTCTTCAATAACAGCTAATAATTGTGCATATTTTGATAAACCTTGTAAATTTGGTAAATTTGATGGTATATTTGCGGCAGATGTCATCGGTGTTGTTATATTTGCTGAGGTTTGTGTTGTTATTATTAATGGTGATGTTGGTGGTTGAGGTTGTTGTAATAAAGCCATATTAATATTATTATTATTATTATTAATATTATTATTATTATGTACAGCTGAAATTTGTATTTGTGGCTGTTGTGATAATTGTTGCAATGCTGATGGCGATTGACGATTATGATGATGATTATTTAATAAATTATTATTATTTAAATTACGATTTAATGACATTGGAATTGGTGTTACTGTAACATCACTTAATTTTGATTCCACAGCTTGTATGTCCATTGCGTCCATCTGAAAAATGAAAAAAAAAATAATTTCAATTTAGATGGCCCCGTTTTTTTTCTTTTTTGGTAAGATAGATTTAATATTCTTGTTGAAAATTAATTTACCTTGATTTTAAATAGATTAATTAACGGAAATATAATAGATTTAAATAAATTTTAGTTAAAGAAATTTCCGAAAAGTTTATTTAATAAAAATACACAAACAAATCCAAATCCAACACAATTATTTTTCTCGGTTCAATAAATAAAAGTGATTTTTGTTTGACAGACAGAACAGACACACATATGGATGACACATATATTAAATGACATATGATAGTCAAAATTCCATCTATATGTGAATGATGGTAAAATTCAATTTTTTAAACGAACAATTATTGCATAACTTCAGGCGAATAAAAATATAGCACACTTCTTGAACCTGTATATGTTGGTCAAATTCAATTTTTTAAATAAAAATCAATACAATATAAATCAATAATAAGTAAAATGATATAGAAATTTTGATCCAATAAATAAATTCCTATTTTATTTGGAAATAGTTTTCCAACAGAAAAATTAATTAATAGAAAAATAATATATAAATATTAAAAGGTCTGTTAAGAGCTTGTTAAAAGTGATTATTATTACATTGACCAGGAGATTTAAAATTAGTTGGGTGATTGATGGTCTTTTCAAAAATATAACATATTCCTAACAAAATGTGTTAATAATTTAAAATATTATTACATATGAGATATTTAATGAACTTTTCTGATATCATCACATTTTATAAAATTATTAGCTTTTGTATTGAAATTGTGATAAACAATCTAATTATAAGTAATTAAAAACTATCCAATTAACTTGTATTTAGTAACTTTATCTGATCAATTACAATGTTTGCTAAATATATTAACGATTTTTTTCTCATTCGAATTCTCCATTTAAATTTGATATTGTAAAGGAAATCATTTGCATGTCTCACGAATATATAGAATTATAATATTTTATACAACATTTGCTATATAAAGTCTTGGAAATCTGTTAACAAATCATCATTTCAACTTTGTTTATTGGATTGATTTTGAAACATTTTGAAATTTAAAAAATAAAAAAAAAATTATTTTAAAAATGAAAATACCAGTAAAATTATTAGCTCAATTAATTTTTATTGTATTGGCATTAATTGCATCTGTAAATATTGTAAATGCTGGTCCTGGTGATGAGGTATAAGAAATATTGATATTTAAAAATTTAATAAATTATCAAAGAATTTTATTTTAATTTATTTTTGGAAGCCTACACCAAATCCTGGACCTAAAATCGAAAGAGTAAGGAGAATTTCTAATTGATTAATTTGAATTTACTTTATATGTTATATTTGTTTTTTGTTTTTTTAATATACGTAGATTCGTCGCAGCCCACAGAATATACCAGATCTGCCAGTTCCAATGCCAAAAATGCCTGGTCAATTTCAAAAACTAAATTAATTTAACACTTAAATTTGTTTTTTTTTGTTTACAAATGGAAATTGAGTTTTTATAACAATAATCTAAATTGTTGATAAATATTTATAACAATAATCTAAATTGTTGATAAATATTTTTTTATTAAATTCAATTTATGTAAAATATAAAATTATTAATTTTTATTTTAAATAAAAATGAAGGAATTATTGTAAACAATGCAAAAATCATTGGTTTTATTGATTGATTAATTTAAAAAAAATATTTCGTCGTGTTAGAAAACGAAATGTTTTAGGTGTTAGGCAGCCCGATGTTGGCCTAAGTATGGATTAAAGGTAATTAAAATACCTACATTTTGATGTAGTATACGTATAGACAGTAATGAGTATTGCCAACTCAACTCATACTAATTTTACCATTAATAGAAAAAGACTATATTAATGTTATAATATAATAATATATGAAAGAGGATGTGGTCTTAGAGGTTTTCCCCGATATTTTATTGCATTTTAATTCATGATTTGCGATGTATTTTCCCTTAAAGTCCGTGGCATTTTACAAAATAATTTAAACATAATTTTTTTTTTATATATAATTTTTCTTTTTAAATTATTTATTTTCTTTTTATTATATTTCTATTATTATATTTTTTTTTAATTATTAACAAAATTATAAACAAAAAATAAGAAAATAAAAACAATTAGGTATGTAAAATTATAAGTTTAGAAGAAAAACGAAAGAAAAAACAAATTACATAATTATATGATTTAACTAAAATTATTAATTAATAATTAATTATATATATTTTTTTCTTTATAATTAATTATATCTTTATAATTAATTATATTTAAAAAATAATTTTGTTTTTTTTTTTTAATATACAAAAATTTACAATAATAATATACAAAAAAAAATATATAAAAATGTGATCATTTAAATTTACAATAATACATTTTCATATCATATAATAAAATTAATAAATTTTAAATTTGAATTATGTATATTATTTATTTATTTAAATTATAAAGAAAATTGAAGAAAATGCATTTATATAAATATTTATCGTTTTTTTTTGTTTAAATTAAGCTGATTTCTTGTATTATGGAGTTGTGTGACAACCAAAAATATTTTTACTTAAGTTTTTTTTTTTATTGGTTTTTCTTTTCTTCTTGTGGAAATCTTAATATTAAGGTAAAATTAATTTTTAAATTACAATATAAAAATTATTATTTTTCTTTTCTTCTAAAAATTTGGTCAATTATTAGTTTTTACTACATTTATTTCCATTTATTTTCAATAGTATATTGTTTTTTTGTTATTAATATTCTAATTTTAAGTAAAATGGATTGTTTTTTTTTATAGAATTTGTGCAACTAAAAAAATGTTTTAAGATTAAATGAATTTTTAAATATCTTGGTATAAATAATATCAGGAAAAATAATTGTGGGAAAAAGTATTATTTATATTGTGAAACAAATTAATATTAGTGTAATTTGAGAGACTAGGAAATTCGTACCTAAAAAATTTAGCCGAAACAAAATTAAATTTTTGAACAAAATGAAGTTTGGGAATGCGGTCCAAAAAAATTTTAAATTTACCAGCTTAAAATTTTTCCTATAAAATCTGAATTACTTTACATTTGATACTGAGAATGACTTCACATTTTTAGTTTGTAATTTTTCAATTTTCAAAACTAATTTTTCTGCTTAAAAAAGAATAATAATAAATTAGTGTTTTATTACTTTACTATAATCAAAAAAAGTGGATTTGTAATTTTTTTTAAAATGAGACAAAATTAATGAAAAAAAGTTGTAAAATTAATTTAAATTTTAGTAAAAAATATTATAAAAATTTACTCTATTTTTTTGCTATGTAAACTTTTTATAAGAAAAATTACAATTATATATTTTTTTATATAGTATAGAAATAAATTGTGTAACACAAAAAATAATAATAATTTTTTCATTTAGAAATTTCTTTCATTTGCAATTAAATTAAATTATTTTTTTTTTACCATAATTCAACAATTATACATTTATTATAATATTTTTGTTTCACATACATATACTCTACTACTTTTCTTAAATTCTACTACGAAAATTTTTTACTTTGTAGAAACATTTATGCAAATTTTGTTAAATTTAAAACAAACATACACAGACTTATTATTAATTTATACCAGTTTTTGTTGTTACCAGCAGTTTTTGTAAAAAATTGTTTCTTCCAAAACATTTAAATTTATACAAAAAAATATTTAGCAAAAATCCTGTGAAATTACACATAGAAAAAAAATATCCAATTTTACAATTTTATTATTTTTGTTCAATTATATAATTTATTTATTTTCACATTACTAACAACATTTATTTTTTATATCCATTAGTAAAGCAAAATTTTTAAATATTTTAAAGTGCAATGACGTACCGAAAGGATAAAATGGAAAAAAGTAACTATAATAATTTTTCATTTATTTTTTTATTACAATTTATTTTAATTTTTGTTGGGAAAATTAATAAAGATTTTAATTATTAGTTTTGTGCTGTAAAATAATGAAATATTACTATTAAAATTTCTTCACTTTGATTGGGGGGAAGGGGCTGGTGTTTGATTATGCATCCTTTCAGTACAAAAATATATTTTTTTAATTTTTTTTAGCATTTTTTGTTTTGTTTTTAAATTTTCTATTTAGTAAAATTTTGGATAATTTCATTTTTTTTAAATATAATTTTTTTTTTTTATTAATTTTATTATTTAATAAAACAGCCTTTTTTAATTATTATGTTAAAGTGTTTAATTAATTAAAATTAATTTATTTATAATCTTTCGATTCAATTTTTATTTCATTATTTTTTATAAAGCTCAGAAAATGATTCTCCTTTTCTGATATTTGATTCGTTCACATGCTCACACATTTTATAAATTCTTTCTTTCATAGATCTTTTTTAATTTTTATAGTTTTAGGTTTTTTTATCCAAAAAAATAATAATAATAATAATAATCTTAAATTATTAAAAAAATAATAATAAATTTGTATATATAATAATAATAATAATTATAATAAAAACAAAAACAAATTTTATTTAATTATGGCTTCTTTTTTGCAATATTTCTAAATTAAAAAAAAAAATTATAGAAAATGTTAATTTGCCTTAAATTGTACAAAAAATGTTAAGGTAAATAATTTTGTTAGGACAAAATTGTAAATTACATAACAAAAAAAACCGAAAAATATATATATATAGATCACCACACAATTCTTTAATTTTTTTTTTGAAAAAATCCAAAATCTCAATCAAATTCGTCTTTTTGTAGAATATTTTATATTTTTAGGTTTTGATGGCGAGAGGCGCGCAGCAAAAAATGTAAAAGATTTTTTTTGATAAAGAGACTTTTGTATAGTTATGAAAATTGACTATTATTTTTAAATTGATATATTTTTTCTGATATTTTGATATTATAGTTTTCTGTTTTACTTATTTCGAGGAGTTTGGGTTTTGTAATTTATAGTAAATTTCTATTATTATTATTTTTACTTTTAAATATTTTTCTATAATTAATTTAATTTAAATTTATTCTTTTGAAGAAATTCTGATATGTAATTGGAAAATTTTAATAATTTAACCAGACAAAATATTAATATTAATCTAAATCATTTTTTAATTTATTACTATAATATTTATAATGTGAAATGAGTTTTAACCAGTTAAGCGCGTTTGACGTATATATACGTCAAGTAGAAGTGCTTCTATGGTTTGAGCCGCGGGTGAAAAGAAAAATTACAAGTGTAAAATTATAAGTGTAATGTAGTTTACACTTATATCAAGATTGCAATATGTAGGATCTCAAATAAAGTAAGATGAATTGTGTCGGGCAGTGCATGTTAACGAAAGAAAAAATTATTATAATTTTAATTACGCACCCAGAAATACATTTTTAAAAATAAATTACTCGCTTAACTAGTTAATAATTATTTTTTTTTGATAAATTGAAATGATTAGAATTTATTAGGCAGATTTTTAAATTAATATGGAATTTGTTTCACAAAATTATACAATTAAAAATTTAAACGTAGTTCAACCAGAATTCATGGGGAATTTAATTCAGAATTTCTTCAAATAATTTTTCTAACTATTTCTAAATTTTTTTTTTATTTGTTGATAAATTGTTGCAATTAAATTTTTTTTAAATATTTGTATAATAATTTTTTTTCTTATAATATTCGTTTATATTTTAAATTCGGACAGTTTTTTTTTCCTCTTTTACATTTTTCAAAAAAAAAAAAAAATAATTGGTGTTACTATCTAAAATGATGGTTTAGATTTTTATCAAATTTTCATTTTTCTAAAAAAAAAAAGTTTTGGATTAAATAATTTATGTTTCAAAGATACATAAATGGATTTTTTCAAAATATATTTTTCAATATGTTTTATTTTTTATACTTCCAATATTATTTTAAATAAATAATTTATATCACTTTTAGATGTCCTCTAAATATTGATTTCATTTATAATAATGTTTTTTTTTCTTCAGATATTTCTTTTTTTTTACTGTATATTTAAATATTAAAAATTGCTTTGACTTTAATGGAATGGTTTTAAATGTTCAACATAATTTTCTGGTATTAAACCAGTTTTACCACTTAATGTACCCTGTAACCAACCAGGTTCATGAGAAAATCGAACTAAAAAAAATGAAATTTAATTTAGAAATTTTATTTAATGGACAAATAAAATTATTTATATTACCATTTGTGATAATTTGATTTGGTTCAAAAGATAATTCACCTTCATTTTCACCTAAACAAGCATACAAAGTTCTTACTCGCCTGTAAATTAATTTAAAAAAAAATTTATCAATCATATTTGAAATTTTTCTACCTAAAAGAAGTAAAACAAAACTTACGCTGTTCCTGCTGTTAAATCCATTTTAATTTGTTTATTATCTTTTGTTCGATTTATTTTCTTTGGCACATAATCAGCTGAATGTGTTGCTGATACAACATCATCAGCACTTATTATACTGCCACCACCTAATAATGTTGATATTGATGAATTCATTGATGGTGCTGTAATATAATCAACACTACCCCGTCCACCACCATCACCTCGACTTGTGGTTGTACCACCACCACCACTTATACTTAATCTGCCACCACTTATATTATGTTTATCACGATTTGATGATATTGAATCACAAACCGATTCATTTGAACTACTTGTTGAATGCATACGATCATTACTATCACCTCTTGTACCAGGAAAATGTTTAATCGGTGTTGTTGTTGGTGCATAACCACTTAAATGTCTTGTATGACCAAATATATCATTTCGATGAATAGCCATTGGTGGTGATACATTTGAATTATGACCACTAATATTACGATTATTATAACCAATAGCACTGCTATGATTAACATGTGATGGTGATGATGACATTAAATAATCATTACGTAAACTAGCTGGTGCGTGATGACTACTATTTGTATCACCAATTATACCAATTGGTATATTTGAACCATTATTTGATCCAGTTAATAATGAACTACTAACAGATACATAAGTTGGTTCACGTCTTATACTATTTGTAATATTATTATCTGATATTGCTAAATGTGGTGATAATTGATGATGATTTTTTTGTATATTAGTAATACTATTACTAATTTGTGATGGTATACCTTTTGGTATACTATTTACTATTAAATTACCATTTTTATGACCATTATTACCACTATTACTACTACTACTGCCACCATTACCACCACCACCACTAGTATTCATATATATTCCATTTGGTATACTTTGTAAACTTGATGACATTGGTTGATCTGTATAATTTGATTTTGCAACAACACGAAATACTTGTTGTTGTGGTGAATACATATTTTGACGACCAGATTTACTACTACTACTACCACCACCACCGCCACCACTACCGCCACTATGATGACCACGGGGCATACGTGTTGGTGGACTTGACTTCGAATCAACAACTAAACCAGGTCCTGGTTTTGTTTTAAATATTAAATCATAATTTTCAATTAATATATTTATAACAATATTATTAAATTTAATATCTAAAATGGCGGCTACGGTTTCCTCTTGTGGACGTAATAATGTTGGACCAAATACAACACCCAAATTAAATACTGACATTTTATTACGTTCATATTTCCGTGAAACTCTGTTTAAATATAAAAAAAAAATGTTGCAAAATATTTGAATTGAATTGAATTTAAAATTTAAATTAAGTTACTCAGTTAAATGTCGTATAACCAATTCAAGCATATCTTTATTTGGTTTTGGTAATTGATGAACTAATGTATGTACATCACTAACTCTTTGTCGTAAGCTTTCTTGTTCTAAAATTAAAATATTTGTAAAAATTATCTAAAATAGTTAAAAAAAAAAGATTAAAGGAAAAAAACTAACTGGCTGCTATTATAAATCCATTATGAAAACGATATGTCATTAGTGGTTCATTTAAATTACGTAAATATGTTTTTAATGCACTAGCAATTGTATTACTTTCCCATAAATCACGATATTGTTCATCGGTAAATACTAGATCAGTCTTTTTCCTATCCATACCAATTGACAATAATTTTGTTATTTTTGTACCAACACCACTTTTACGATATAATCCTTCATCTTCTAATCCACGTCCCTCCAATACTTCAATACATTTTCTAATAAATGCAAATCCAACTTCATCTAATTGATATTCTTCATGTGTTTTTGTTTTACCAGGTGCCAAGTATGTCTATAAAAATTAATTTAAATGTTAATTTTTAGTGGATCATTAAATTCTCTATATGATTATTACCGGTTCAATTCCATCCATTGCATTTATCCAAGTTTTACGATCCTCTTCACTTAATGCTTGAAATGTATAAGTAATACCAGGTTTTTCTTTAAATGCTAAATCAAAACAAAAACGTTTCTCAAATTCAGATGCACGTCTTTGACATGTTATTAATGTTAAATTTTCAACAGTTGATTCAGCTCGACCAGAAATTTGATTAAATTGTAACATTGTAAATTCTTTTTGTTGTTTTTTGTATGTACAATAAAATTTGGTCCATGTTGCTTTGAATGGTTCTAAATTAGAAAATTATAATTAATGAAAATTTTCAAAATTTTTCATATTCTTTGGGTAAACACATACTTTTTTCCATCAAAAACAAGTAACCACGTTTAGTAAATTTCTCCTCGGGTTTCTGTGGATAAAAAATATGAAGAATTTTAATAATAAATTTAAAAATAATAATTTTTATATAATTTTTTTTTTAAATTAAATTTAAAAACCATGCAAAAATTCAAAAAAAAAAATTGTTACAATTTCTTACCGTTTTCTTTTCCATATATTTACTTTTAAGTTCATTTACTTTTTCTCTAGCTTCTTCAAAATTTTCTCGGGTCTGTGGAAAAAATATTAATAAGCAAAAAATTTAATTTTTTTGGTTAATTTTTTTTTTATAGCAAAAAATCAGCAACAAAGAAAATCATCAAAAGGAAAACTTAAAACAATTTCATAATTATCAAATTTTTTTTGTATCATTTACCTTCTGTACTTTGTGCCTTAAATCTGTTAAATATTCATTATTATCATCACCATGATCATGTGCTGTATGATAAAATACCAACCATCCTTGTATAAATGCCAATAATATTTCAACAAATTCAAATTTTATACGTTCTTGTACTTCTTGTATCCGTAATACATAACTTAATGATTCATTTATGTATTCACGTTCGTGCATTCCTAAACTAGCATCAGCCTAAAAAAGAAATAATAGAAAAATAAATTAAAATTTTTATGAAAAAAATTAAAATTAATTCGAAAACACTGAAAAAGAGAATAGAAAAAAACTGGAATAAGTGTCCTTGGTTTGAATCTTAGATAATCTTATAATTTATAAACTGATAATTTTGAATCACAGCTAAATTATTTATGAATTTTACTCCTTCTACTATTTAAAAATCAATAAATTTTTTATATCCTTTTTAATGAATAAATCATTTATTTCCAATTTTCATTTTACAAAACTATATTTTAATAATTTTGTTAATCAGAAAAATCTAAAACTTTTCTAATTTGACTCATAAAAGAAGATTGTGATTGTGCATATTTTTATTGTCCTCAAAAATTTTATGCACAACAAGAAAATTTCAAATTTAATATCAAGCAAAATATAAATAAAAAATACAATATAAAATTCGCTATTTAAGGCTTTTTATTCAAACTTCATCATCACATTTTATCATCTATCTCTCATCCTTACACAACAGAGACACCAAACACAATAAAATTGCATTAAATTATTTATTTATTTTTTTTACAATCTCTCATTTTTTATCCTTTACAATTCTACAAAATCCTAGTAAAAAAAATATCCTTGCATGAAATTTAAAATCTAATTGTTTATACATAGTGTTTTTTTTCTCTCTGCTAAGCTTTTTCATACAATTTTCTGTGTGATTTCAATGTTTTTTTATTGTTCTTGGTTTATTTATATTATGTGTGTATATGATGGAAAAAGCAAGGACATTTTTTAGTGAAATGTGGGTGGTTAGTGATTTGTATAGAAAAGTTTTGAATATATATTTAATAAATGCATATATACACAATCAATTTAAATTTAAATTTTTGAAAATATAAATTATGGTTTTGGTGGATTTTATGGCATGCAAAAAAAATTATGATGAATGTTGAAAAATTAATAATTACTATGAATTATTAAAAATTGCAAAGTTTTGCTGTTTGGGAGTTATAGAAAGGTTTTTGCATATTTTAGAATGTATATATGTATATGAAAAAGAATTTATAAATTTATGAAGTATGTATATTAGAAATATGAATTTACTAAAATATTTATAGTTAGTTTGAATATATCAAATTTTAAATAGCTGTCATTATCATCAGTGACAGAAATATTAAAAGAGAATTACATTATAAATGATTAATGAGAAAACCAGGAAATTTGAATACATTTATGGTGCATACTATTTTAATTTTAATTAATTAATCATAACAATCGAATTTTTAATTGGAATTTTTTTTTTTTTTTTTTTTTGTGTCGTTTAGAAGAGGAAGTTATACCTGTATATGGACAGAATTGGAAATAAACGAGATATAGTTTGGAAATTTGAATGATTTCTAAAAATAAGTTTTGACAATTTTGTATTAAAGAAATTATTGCCAGCTACTATTTTAGAATATAAATTTACTAATATTTTTTTCAAGTTCAATTTGAGATTTATTATTTTTGGGCAACGAAATTTAATTACTTTGCTATATCAAAATTTCAAGTAAAATTTAAGTAATATACTTTTTGTACTATTATTAAATATCTCTAAATAAATAATCAATCATCATTTAATTTTCATGACATATTATTAAAAGTCTAATATAAATATTTCTACTTATTATTATGTTTTCCCAAGAAGAAAATTAGACTTCTCTCCTTTACTTACTAAAAAATTCAAAACAAACTAACACACAATCAACTATACGAAAATACATTTATACCATACAAAAACCCATTCAATATAATGCATAAAAAAAAGGATATTTAATGACTACACTGTACTCCATTTGTTCCTACAAATTATAATTTTCCTCTTCTATATTATGAAAATTCTAAATCGAAAATTGGTTCAAAAATATTTGAAACAATTTTCTTTGTTAAATCATTCCTTAGAAAAAAAAAACTAATACATTGCAAACGGAACAAAAAAAAAATCAATAAAACAAATTTATGAGGTAATCCACATTAAAGTCAACTAAAAAAAATATCTACGAAAAAGGGATTCAGTCCTTTTTGACGTAATAGAAAAACAAAGTCAAAAACTAAACAAAATTATATAGTATATGTATACATGTATCCTTTTTCTTACCAAATGTGCGAACAATGATGCGAAAAAATGCAATCATTTAAATTGAAGAAATTTCGTAATCGATAAACTTTTGTATAGTATATTCAATTTGTTTATGTGTTTGTATACCAAAATGAACAAAAAATATATATACGTATTCTATTTCTATATATACATATATATTTATTTTATTGGTTTTACACCATTTCAATGTTCAAACAAAAATTTTAATGTCCTTTTTCTTTAATATTTTAAGAATGTAAAATAGCAATTTTCTTGTTTGTTTGTTTTTTTATATAAAATTATGTAAAGTTTTCGAAAAATATTTTATATACATATATATAAAATTATATTTAGGCAATTTAATATTTTTTCCTTTAAAATTAATTAATGTCCTTTTTTTGTGTAACTTAATTTATTATATTTTTAGGCAAGAAAATTTTTTTTCAAAAAACAGAAAAAATCACAAACCAAAAGAAAAGCACTTTTTATTTTTTAGTAATATATTTTTATAAAAATAAGAGTCCTTTAATAGTCCTTTTTTAGAAAAAAAAAATAAATATACACAACCAAATAATTATCTTGTTTAGTTCAAATTTCTTTCCCAATCACTTTTCCAACTTTCTGTCATTGTATTTATAAAACTTGTGCCCTGTTTGTAAATGACAAAATGTTCAAATCGTATCGAAAAAAAAAGGATATTCTACATATATACCTACAATCACACACAACAAACAAAAATAAAAAGGATATTATGCAAAGAAAATTCAACACTTTTCCAATTTATGTTGTTTTTTTTTTTGGTAGAAAGACGCTGTCGTCCTTTTTTTGTTTATATATTCACCACCTGCAATTTTTTAGATTTTTTTTTTTTTTGAGAATTTTCCCAGTTTTATTTATAATTAAAATCCTTTCTCTTATATATTTATTAAATAGAAAAAAACTGTACAATAATTAATTAAATATTTTAATTATTTATATATAAAAAAAAACAATTGCGTTTTATATTATTTTTAAATTTCGTTTATTTTATTTGAAAAAATAAATAAATTATGCGCCCACTTGATGCTCTGTAGTATATCAAAAAGGATATGACACAAAACTAAAGAAAAATATTAAATTTTATTATGGTTTTTGTGTTTTTTGATGGTGTAGTAGTAGTGGGTAAAAAAAAGTGAGTCAATAAGTTAGTCCTAGGACAAAGAGAAACATGCTTTTCGTCACATACAACGAGTATGACATAACCCCCCCCAAAAAACATGAAAAACAAAAATATTCACCACAACAATTATTCACCCTCTCACCAAACCAAACCAAAACCAACAATAAAATGATTACTTCAATGTATTAGTATATTCAAACTTATGTGGAATATATTAAATATTTAGAGGTGAATCCTTTTTGCATTGTTTTACAACTATATATACCTACTTATTTGATATTTTTTATTCATTGTCCTTTTATAATGAATTTCCCTTGTGCTTTTCCAACATTTGTGCTTGTGTATTAGTAGATTAAATAATATAAATTTTCGATGTGAATGAATCCGTAGTACACAAGGGTGAAATTTTCTTACTAACAAAAAATTATTTAATACATCCTTTTCTAGATCGAGAGGATAAAGTGAGAGACGAACCTGCTGCATAAAGGATATTTTGTTGTAAAATAAAATGGCGGGAAGGGTGAAATTTTCTATTGCGTTATTATGTATTGTAAATTGTTACACAATTCTTGGTTGTTACATAAATTTTGTGAAAGGTGAACAGGTTGAAAATCACATGCGTTTATGTATTCACAATTTATTTCTGTTGTGTTACTTAATTATGTGTGTGTGTGTGTGTTTACAGATTACAAAATGGGGTTTTTGGGAAGAATTAAATTGCATTTTTTATTGATGATTTTTACTTGAAATTTAGGAATTGTTACAAAATCAGTGACGAGGTGAATATCAACGTGGCTAAAAATGGATGGGGGTTTTAAAATGGAAAAACAGAAAAATTAAGATGGAGAGAGAATAAATGGGGTGAACAAATAAAAAGGGTGAATAAATTTTCATTTATTAAAAAAATAAAGTTTAAATTTTCCTTTGTTTTTTTCTTCTTCTGAATTTGCGTGGGTATAGAAGGACACAAATTTTGACTTTATGTTTTTTTATATATTTTTTTTTTTTATACGTTTTTTTTAAAGCGTCTATCCACAAAATTTTCACCAAAATTTGTTAATTAAAGGATTTACAACAATTTTGAGGTAAATAAACTGAAATAGATGAAGATGTCCTTTTATTCATATTTAATTTGAAAATGGAAAATATATATCGAATTTTTCTTAATAAAAATTATAAAATTCAATTAGGTATTTCAAAATTAAAATTACCTTTTATTCAATGCACAATTTTCAATGGAAATATGAAGCTCAATAGATGATGAATATTTTAAATAATGAAAAATTCGTCTTATTAATGTTCCAAATGTCCAAATATTCGCTACGAAAAATTACATTCGGTAACCTTAACAATGAAAATTATGAACTAATCTTAATGGAAATTTAATTTTACATTCATAAAAAAAAATTCTCTAAGACATATTTTCAAAATGTTCAAAACGTCATCATTTTATACCTTGTAAAAAATTAGTACTGCCTCGTATGCAATAATATTTCTATACCCCAAGCCCAACTTTTATTAATATTCGATAAAAACTGAACGAAATTTAGTAAATAAAAGGATATATGGAAACATTTGCGCAAACTCACGCTTTAGTATACAATTTTTCCATTTAGTTTGTCTCTCTACTAAAGAATACATCATAAAAGTTTATTTATTAATCATATGAATACGTAAAACATAACAAAAAATGAAACAAAATCAATAAAATTAAAACAAAAAATTTAACAACATAAATTTTTTAAATGAACCAAGCAAAAAACAAACGCCGGGTTGTATGACTGTTGCTGTGGTATTTAATGGTTGTTTTTTTGCATATATATGCGATGCCAACAGGGAGTAGTAAAATTCAGGTTTTAGAAAGGAGTTGTGAGGATATAATAAAAGGGAAAAAATGAATAAATGAAATTTCCATGCATTGTAGAATAATTATCTACCAACAAATATTATTTTCACCAGATATTAAATTAAAATATGAAAAAAAATTATGTTTACTTTTTGGGCAAGATGATTTTTAATGATAGCCTCCTCATGAATTTTAACATTTTCTAATAATGAGAATCGAGTATGAACTATTTAAATAATTTGTAAATTTAAAGTTTTTTTTGTTGTAAAATTCATAAATTTAGAAATAAAGGTCTAAGGAAAGGAGTCGAAGGCAGTGGAATGTATTTATCCTTAATATAGTGAAGGAAAATGAAAAAGAGTTCATTACTTTGAGTTGAAAGAAAATTAGAATTAGTTATAAACTTAAAAATCACTACAGACTCTTCTTGGCTTATAGGAGAAATCAAATCTAGCAATAAAGAGTTTCGTTTAATGATCCTATTCCGGAGAGAGCTTCCACAGCAACTTGTAAACTAATTAACTTCAAGGTATGGTTTCAATTAAAGTATACTGATACTGATAGGCATATTTTAAATAATTTGAATTTTATAAGGATAAAATTTTTTGTATAAATTCTCTACTAATTCTCAAGGTTTTCAAGAATTTCATTAAAATAATTTTTAAATAATTTTACTTATACCCCATTTGACGGTATAATTATTTATTTACTTTTACTCTTCTCTGTTATTTTTTTATTATCCTTTTTGCTATATGGAATATTCCAAAAACGTAGTAAGGGTGGCATATATTAAATAAATATTGAAAAATCTGTGCAATACGTGATATCACAGCAATGAAATTTCATTTATATTTCGAAAAGTTTCAGATTTAGTTTTTGTGTTGTTTTATCTGATAAAACTACCAGCCACCACATCAACGTTGGTCGTCATCGTCATAAACGTTTCATGTTATTTACTCATCATAAATTTTTTTTTGCTTATCATTTAGTTTTTGTTTTTGTTATTTAAAAAAAGAAAATCCGGAAAATCAAACATTTGTGATGTAAAAAAATGATGACGTCTTTTAAGCTCCTTCAACTTTCGATTATTGTTATTATATGGTAAAAATACACAAATGAGTTTGTAATTTATTTTTTTCTGAAATAGAAGAAAAGTCTAGACTCTTAAAGACTACCGAACAGGCAAATTTTTCTTTAGCAATTACATACCTTGTTGTAAGGTAAATGTTTTTCATTTCGTTTTATTTTGTAGACATAATTTTTCTATTTTTTTTTTACATTTTGAAATTTTCTGTTGTTGTACAATAACTGATTCAAACAGCCGGTCGGCATTCATAGTCTCAGTATATTTAAAATATGTATAATAGTTAAATATAGTTCCTGAGATTTATATAATTTAAATTAGGGTGCATCGAATTGTTTTATTGGATAGAAATTAATTTTTAAATTTAGTAAGTGGAGAAGAATACAAATTTAGAAGCAGAAGAGAACTGATATTTCTAAAAGAAAGGATTAGCATAGAAAGATAATTGAGGTTGTTGATTGTTGCATGAAAAAAGGCTCTAAGCTTCAATTTAAAATGATTAAAAATCATCCTAAGTAATTAAATTCGGGAATAAAATGCAGCATACGATGAAGTACTAAAAGTATTCTATGGAAAAGTGAACTACACAATTTTAATTTTACTACTATATATTTATGATTTGATTTTATTCTTCACTTTGCATCCTAAACACAGACTTTAAATCTATTACAACTCATTTATTTTACTCTTCCAAATTAATGGAATAATACATTTTCTTATCAAAAATTCAATTTTCCTCTCTACTAATTTCCTCATATCAAAAATAATCAACTGCAAACCAAATATAAATTGAATATACACCCTAAAAAAAATTTCTCATTTACTGAAAATATCTAATAGTAAATAGTCAGTGGCTTTACAAGTTGATATTCCGCCAGGTAAAATACCCACTTAAATCGAAATATTAAAGATAGATACACCTTTTATACAGTATCTATATATAAAAAAAACCATCACTTGAAATGAAAATTATCACATAAATTACATTGTAGAAAGCGGTAAATGGGTGGGTGGATATTTTTCATTTTCAAAATCAAAATGTCATTGACTTTTTAAAAATCGTTTTTCTTCTCTTCTTTCTTTTTAAATATAATAAGTTTCCTCCTGTGATTTATATTAGGATAACAAAAAATGCACATATGATGCATCCATCATTCTTTATACCAAAAAAAAGTATTTGGCTATAAAAAAGGATATAGTTTTTTTTTGCTTCTGCTGCTGGTGATGCTCTTTGGCATGAAAAACAATGAAAGGATTTGATTTTTACAACATAAAAAAACGATGATAAAATATTTTTATTTAAAGTATGTATAAATCATTTTCGGTTTATTGGAAATTTTCTCATCCTCCTCCCATATAGTAATAAATTAGAATTTTTGAATCAACATTTAAACCACTCTACCACACACCACATCGATTTATTTTAAAGGATTTTCTTTATAAGAGAAATATAATAAATATTCAGATTAAAGTGTACTTTAAAATGAAAGAGGATCTTTGAATATTATGCTGTAAGAGGTTTAAGATAATAAATATTTGTTTAAATAAATTGTTGATAGAATCTCTGTGCAGACAAATTTAAGTGCAGGATATTAAAGGAAAATTGTGTTAATTATAAATATTTGATATTCATATAAATATTGATCAAATATTTTTCAATAAAATTTATTTTGAACATTTTCTACATAAAATATTATATAAATTATTGCCAAAAAGTATTAAAAAGTTATATATAAGTTAAATTTTGTTTTTTGTTTTTGTCAAAACTTTTAACAATATTTTTTATTAAATCCGATTTTAAATAGAAGCAATAAAAAAATCTTAAATATAAATTTTTTTGTTGCAAGTTTTTTTTTTACAAAATTAAATTTATTATATAATAAGACATATTTGTATCCTTAAAAAGTTTTTCTTGTGTGGAAAACTTACAATTTGATTTTATATTTAATTAAAAAAAAAATATAATATAATATCGAAAAAGTTTTGAAAAATTAAATTTAAAAGTTTTTCTATAAAAAAACAAAACTTTTCGTGAAAAATCAATGAATGGTCTTAGGAGTCTTAAGAATTTTGTAAAATTTAGTTACATATATAAAATGTAATTTGGGAATTTTAAGAAACCAAATTTATTATGTGTTGAAACCTAATTACAAATTATATCATAAATAAATTGGAACTTGTAGAAAAATAAAGAGGAACGAAGGAACATGTTTAAAAAAGAATTGCATATATTTTGGCGTAAAATTTCCTTAATTTGGAATAATCAAAAGTCACATTCAATTGATGATTATTTTAGCTAGATATTCTACTATAAAGGATGTAAACTAGAATATACATAATTAATAGCTGGTTTTTCTGAAAGAATATTCTTAAAAAAATCCTGCAAAAAATTAATTATTAATTAGGTATAAGCAGGCCCATATAGAGAGGGGCTAGGAAACTTAAAATTTTTTATTTTTTAAGAAAAAAAAATATTCCAACAACATTACATTTGAATTTTTTCTACATATGAGGTGAGGATTAAAATATATCATGTAGAAAAAATCAAAATTTAATGTAGTAGGCTTTTTGCTTTTCAAAAATATTGGAAAAACTATAACAATTTGTTCACATAGTAGAAAAAAATTCAAATTTCATCTAGTATGCCTTACACCTTTAAAAAATATTGGAAAAATCCGAAAATTAAATAATAATATGATTTTGGTTTTTGTCGATGTAAGAAGTATTTAGAAGAGTTTGCGCATAGTTTTTGTATTTTTGCAGTTTATTTAGATAGAGTATATTATAATTTGGTTGATAATTAGTATTTGTAGTTTTTATATTCTATATATTTGTATTTTAAATACTAATTTTATTTGTAGTTTCTTTCTATAAACCTTTTGTGTTTTTTCATAATTCATCTAGTTTTATATTCCTTTAATATTTTTTTTATAATATTTCTAGATTTTATATTCCTTTTGTAATTTTTTCCTAATATTTGTTATAATTTAAAATGAATTTGTTATTATTTTATAGATTATAGTTCCATTACGTATTTTTTGGGAAAATTTTCTAAATTTTAAAATAAATAGATGGGTATGGAGCCCCCAAAATGTGTTTAGCCCGGGCCACATTGAAGCTCTTTCAAGGCCTGGGTATAAGTATAGTCCTTATTCTCAATCCCAAATTATCTACTATACTTTATGTAAACAACATATACGCGCGACACATCTCTGTCACAAACAGAAAGTAACAAAAGTTCCTTTAGAATTCCGTTTTCTCTAGAACTATTTATCAGGACAAGTATTCCTACCAGGACAATTATTTTTATTCAAATTTTATAAGAATTTTTAAAATTTTGCTACAAATTGCAATCTTGCAATTGCTTATAATACAAAATTGTTAAATTTTTTGAAAAGTTTTTGTTTTTTAAACAAAACTTTATCTAGTAGCACATTAGTAAAAACTTGATAAATTCTAGTAAAATTAATTTATCTATTGGGATTTATTTAAAACTTCGGAAAAAGAACTTTAATTTTCCAGACAAAACATTTAACATTATAAGTTACATAATTTTGTTGTTGGAAAATTTGCAAAATGATTCTACAAATTTCTTTTAAATATAATTTTTACTATCAAATTTTCTGGATTATATATAAGTAGATTATTTATACTTGGATTGGAAATAGTAAAACTTACCTCTTGAATTGTATTTTCTGGTTTTTTAGTTGACATATTTAAAAATCTTTCTTGTGATTGGCAAAATTTTTCAGTTTTTTTATCAAATTTCTTTTTATTTTCTTTAACACCACCAATTTGTTTTTTTCGAAAATCTTCTAATGGTTCAATAATTTGATCAAGAGCTAATTGTAGCTGCAAGATGTGGAAAATTTTTATAAGAAAGTTATATACTTTTTAATTCTAAAAGATTTTCTTACCATTTTTTCTCGTTCCTCTTCAATGTTATCTATTAAATTACCAAAATGTCGCAAACTATCACTTATCACTTGCTCATCATCTGTTTGTGCTGTTCCAATACATTCAAAATTAAATTCTTTTAAACTTTTTGCTAATGTTCGTTGTCGATGTGATAAATCTGGAAAAAGAAATAATTAAAAATTTTCAGATTAGTAAAATTTTTAATAAGTTGTGATAAGTAGATTAACTAATTATAACTAACTAAGCTCTTCACGACCTAAATATTTTTTTTGGATATTTGGATATTTGATGGTTTATATACCATTTTAATTTATTTTTTTGTAAGAAAATTCTATTGTATTTAAAAAAAAAATGAAAATAACAATGGAAAATTAAAGGAAAATCGTTCGTTTTGATATCCTGCTGTCAATATTTTTTCTATGTTTTGATTTAATTTTTATTTTTATTTTAACCATTTTTTTAATTTCCTCTTTTTTAAAATGTATAAAAAAGGACAATAAGGACAAAATGAACTAAGCTTTGTTATATTTCTTTTTAATCTTCTAATACTCTAATGTCTAATCTAATACAAAATCATCGGGTTTTCATTGGAAAAAAAAATTTTACAAGTTACAAATTTGGTACTAAATTAAATTAATTTTTTAATATAAAAGTAATATCTCGTAATTATATATTTATAATTACGAGATAATTATTATATTATTTATATGTAATATATAGATATATATATGTAATTATAGTAAACGAAAAAGTATTGATACCATATAAAAATAGTGAAGGTACATATATAAATAATTCGGAAGAGGATGATCGTAATTATATATATAATATTTTTTCACGTTGTCACAAAAAAAAACTGTCACAACACAAAAAAAAAAATATTCAAAAAATGAGTTTCAGTTGTTTCAGTTGTACCAATATATTTTTCATGTTTTTTTTTTTACTTTAGTTGGCATTGAGTTTTTCAAAGTGATTCAAAAAATTCAGTAGGCATTTTAAAAATAATTTTAGAAAATTTATTAGAAATATTAAATTTTATTTAGAAGTTTTTAATTGTATCGGTCACATCTCAGACTTTTGAATCTAAATTTTAAATAATATTTTTTAGAAATTAATTGTTTTTATTTTTATTTATGGAATGCCACGAAATGGAACATGCAATAACTCAGATTTAATTTAAAAATAAAGTACAAATTAAATGAAATTTGTAAAATTATGTAAGTAAAAATAACTTTTAAATATTTTGTAATATTAATTTAATTATACATACTTACAACAGTATGCAAAATCCGTTTTCGTACATTTTTAATTTATGACATTTTTTAATTTATTATTAAATAATTATTGAATAATGAAAAATGAAAAGTACATTCGTTTTTTTTTACTTTAAATTTATGCTCCATTAATGTTATTCATGATTTCTTCCAAAAATTTTTGCATGACATTTGCAGTAATGGACACACTTTTGTCTTTAAAATAAGGGTGTACGAATACGAATTTTGCATACTGTACATACATTATAATTATAATTAATTTAATTATACAATTAACTTAATTATACATTATATACATACATATACATATATAGATATTTAAATATAAATATTTATAAATAAATATTTTTCTTACAAAATATTTTTTTTTATTTTTACTTACATAATTTTCCAAATTTAATTTAACTTTTACTTTATTCTTAAATTACACCTATTTTGCTGTTGCATAAAATGACAGTTCTTTATGAGATATCTCATGTTATTTTTTAAAAATGGAATGCCACGAAATGATTTTGCAATAACTCATTTATGAGATAACTCGCTTTTAAATCTATTCTGGGCAAACCGCGGCTCTTGGGTCGCATGCGGCTCATAACATAAATTTTTGCGGCTTAGGAAATCATTTTTCAATATTAAAAAAATCAATATTACGATTAATATTTTGGATTATTAGGTGTAAATTTAAATTACTTACGGATATATAAAATATTTTTGAAAAAATCGTTGGTATTTTGTTGTCATTATCAA
The DNA here is from genome assembly GCA_949752835.1 of Empis stercorea. Taxonomy (NCBI): domain Eukaryota; kingdom Metazoa; phylum Arthropoda; class Insecta; order Diptera; family Empididae; genus Empis; species Empis stercorea. The sequence goes on from OX457087.1 coordinate 11,952,279, forward strand.
TATCGTTAAAACAAATTATTAAATTTTATTAAAATAATTTAATAATTTGGTATTTTTCTAGCCGTAAATTTAATATTTTAAAACGATATACATATATAAATCAAAAATTAAATATATTGATTTTTTAATATACATTTTCAGACATTTTTTAATATTTAAAAAAATTTGCGGCTCTTTCATTTTTGTTTTTTTTTAAATTGGCTCGCTTATTGTTTTAGGTTGCCCAGGCGTGAGTGAAATACAACATACAGATTCAAAATATGGTATTATGAAGTTGTCATTCATGAAAGTTGTAAGAATTATTACTAATATAATTGATAAATATCATAGATATTTAATTCTACGTTCTATGTAGATTTAAATTCAAAACAAAAAGGGCGCAAAAAAAATTTGCATAGGGCGCATAGAACAATAGAGCCGGCGCTGAAGATAATTATTACTAAAATTAATTTTATTATAGACATATGGACAAGAAAGGTTTCATGGAGTAAGTGAGTATTTAATGGTAGCATCAGATATTGCAGTTATTCCTCTCAATTATTGTGAAATTGGATTTGGACTTAACTTTATGTAACATTATTTTTTCATATTTCTCAAATTTTATAAAGAATTATTATCTATTTATATTATATAGTTCAGATAAACGTATAATTTTGTACTGATGCGGCAACGGCCTTATATATTTATACTGGTACATTATTTTGTAATGATTTAGTTATTGGTAATAAAGTGTATTGGAATGGGCGTTATCTAGCAGCTACAAATGTTTATGGTTATTTATCATGAATTAAAAAACACACTACAGCAGGAAAAACTTATTATATTGATTTCATATATATTTAACAATATTCTTTGTAATTTTTGGTGTATGTATGTGCATTTTTTTTGCTTGGAAGCGCAGAAATACAGAAGGAGAAACACAACAGCAATAAAACCAAAGGCAATAACGCCGAATTTCGCTGGTTTCCGAAGTTTCATCAAATTAACAAAAAGTAATTAAATATGAATTAATACAAAAATATTACATAATTAAATACATAGTACTTAAAATCTACATTTTTTTTTAATTTTAAAAAAGAATAGATAAAATTTTTCAAAAATGTTTTCGAAATATTGTTATAATAATAAACATAATTTATTTTAAAATTTTACGTATTGAATTATGAAGTTGAATTTATATAAAACTTTTTCTTTTTCTTTTTTCAAATAATGAAATAAATTTTTAGAAATATTAATTTAAAACTATTATTATTATTTGATGATCGACGTATACTATATACGTATCCAATTTCACAATAATTGAGAGGAATAACTGCAATATCTGATGCTACCATTAAATAATCACTTATGTCTTCAAACGTCACTTGTCCATATAATCAAAACAGAAATTAACGATTCAAAGATAATGCAAAAGATCTACTGAATAAAGGGAAAATTTCAAAATATGCTCATAGCTGCTGAATACAAAGAGGGCGCAAAGAATAGCGCGAGTGCCACCCTAACTTAATGATATATATAAAGAAATTCTAAAAAGAAATGAATTATTCAAATATGAACTTAAAATCCAAAGAATTTGAAACTCCTATATATATAGAAGAAATATTAATATTTTATATGAGCAATGACTCTAATCAAAATTATAATTTATTATTATGTACTTAATCAAAATTTTTGCAGATTATTCACTGATTTTATAATTAAATTCAATTTCATTTTAATTACTTAGTTCATTTCTTAAAATTTGTGAATGTCTCTCAATTTAGCATAGACGAAATTTTTTTAAATATTTAATTCTTTACCATTTAAAAGGAATAAGTCAAGGAGGGAAGGAGAATTTGCTAACTTTAAGTCAACTGAAGACTATTAGGGTAAGACGGAAATAACAAATCGTCATTGGTCATAAGTAATTTGTGAAAGAAAAAATCAAAGAAGATTAAACTCTCTTGATGACTTTACCACTAAAACAGAAAAGAAATTCAATAATTAATCTTAACAACCCTAAATGTAGCCATTTAACAAATATAATGAATACATTGATTGCACATCCCAAAAATTTATGAACAAAAATTAGAAAAATCATTTTGTCCCGCCTCTTCTTTTTATATTACAAATAAAACCACCCACTTTCATCTCATCTACGGTCAAACCAATTTTATCAACAAATTTAAATATTTTTTCGTCAGATTTATAATTTTTTTTTATTTGAAATTGTCTTAATAATTCGAAAAAAAATACCTTAATTTTACAAACCTAAATTTCTTTCGATTGACATAATTTCTCCGTATATCACCGCTTGAACCACACACACACACACAAAAAAAAATCCATTAACAAAATAAAGTAATTATATTAAAAAACATTTAACTATAAATATAAATAATTCATAGCTAGTCACTTAAAAGCTATTAACGCTGTTGAAAAAAATTCAAATCTAGATCAAATAAAATTCATATAATAAAAATTAACCCTTTGAGTTGGTACACAATTGCGTACATCACTTTGTATGGCGCGTAGAATTGAAATTTGTTCATGTTGGACTCATTCAAATTGGTAATTTTGTTCTTTGGAGTATTCTCTATGAGGTCTTATACACATATACTCCAAAGAACAAATTACCAATACAAAATTACCAATACGCCATACAAAGTGATGTACACAATTGTGTACGCGCCGACTCAAAGAGTTAATATAGACGCCAAAAAAATTATATATTGTTATTCACTGTATACTATCCGCACTGTGCCAGCGCTAGTGACACCATAAAATAAAGGTTAAACGCTCATAAAAGCATTTATATAGGAAACACTATTGTATCTCTTCGTTTTTCAATTTGTAGTTTGTATTTGTACTATTTTGTTTTTGGTTCAATTTCCTCCTATTGGGTAAATTAATAGACACTTTTAAAGATTCAAGTCAGGTATTAAGACTAGATTTTGATGAAAAACAAGAGAGATTCAGATCAAATCCGTTGATATTCAAAAATTGCGTGTATAATACTATACGATTTTGACTATTATAATTTTTTTGCTATATAAAAAAACTAAAAATGCATGAATGGATGAGTCACGTTTTTATGTTTTGTTGATGTTATTTCTTCTTCTTTTATACCTTTTTTTTTGGTTTTGTAAATAAAATTTTTTTTATACCTGACTTTGATTTAATATTTATCAGTTTTTTTTTTTTTGGATGATTAAGTTCATATACGCAATAATAATTATTTATCAGAATATAGAAGGAAAAAACATTTCAAAAATGAAATATAGGTTTGGGTATTATTACAATAATAGCAAAAATAGAAATTCTTTTAAAAAGAAAGTTTATTTTGTTGTTGTCGGTCGAATGGATCAAGAAGAAAAAAAAGGTGAATTTTATGTTGTTGTTTTTTTTTAAATTTTGGATTTATGTTTCGATTACAATAATATAACAAAATATTTTAAATAAGTATTTAAAAAAAAAAATTGAAGATAATCTTTCAATTTTACCAAAAAGAAATAATAAAATATCGATTTACTTGTTCAGATAGTGTGAATAGTTATTTTGGAATTTTTGAGAGGAAGTTATGGAATTTTAAGTAAATTTTTTTTTGTGATAATTATTTTGATTTTGAGTTTAGTATTTTGTAAGGATTTGACAAGAAAATGATTTTTTATTGAAAAGTGGAAAATATTATGAAAAGGAATGATCAAAATTGTGTAAATAATTTAAATTACTTCAGCACTTAAAGGAAAACTATTTGAACTGATCGATCGATTATTAAAATTTTCTGATATTAAATTCTATTAAATTTAGTAGAATTCTCGAAAAATTATTAAATTTCTCACTAATTTAAATTTAAACTAGGCTTTTGTTATTAAATATAGGTTAACAATTTTACTTTTCAGAGACTGGATGAGTAAGTAGTACTATTATAAAGTCGCAAGAAAGTCTAATTTATCTAGAAATAAAGCAAGAAAGAAATATTTATGATGATATTTCATTAATAAAATTATGAACGTTAAACATAGTTTGCAATAATTTGATTAAATTTATCAAATTTTTGTCTTATCAATCTGATTTTTCTATAAAACTTTTCTTGATTTAGATTATGTGCTTATTTTAATCCTGAATCATTTCACTTATCATTTTTTTATTGGATTTAGAGTCAGCACATCGACAGTATTAAACAAAGTATAAGAACATTCAAATTAGTACTGTTTCTTAATTTAATAAATTTGCGAAATTTCAGACTTTAAACAAGGTACAAAAAATGCTACAAAAAATGCTTTGTATCTACACGCATTTTGAAACCAATTATTTCTTACATTCAAGGATTCAAGGAAATCTGCTTTTAAAAAATTTACTATATTTTAATATATAAATGAAAAATTACACAATTTAAATTTGGAATTCAGTTTTATAAATGAAAAATTATACAAATTTTCATTTGGAAATAATATAAATAAATCATCTCTAAAACCTTGTACTATAAATTATTTCTGATAATATTTTTTAAGTTTTACCAAAAATTAAATTATTATCAATTAATTATAAGTTGAAAAATTTGAATTACTAATAGACTACATTAAAAAATTTACTATATTTCCAATTTATCGAATGGAAATATTTCAGCAATTTATAATCTTTTAAACAATGGTTAATATTCCAAAATAAACTAATAATTATTTCAAATTTATTAGTTAATTTATAAAAGAAATTCGATTAAATATATTCTTAATATTTATACTAGAAAAGTTTATTTTTGTTTTTAAAATCATAAACATATCAAATCAGAATTGATAGTAAAAATATTAAATAAATTTAAAACCATTTTTATTGAAAATCTTTTAAAAAATATTTTGAAAATATAATATACCAAATTTCTTTAATATTCTAAAATAAAATGGAAAATTAAACTAGATATAAAAATATCAACAACAATTTTTCTAAAAATAAACAAAAAATTAAATAATTTATACCATAAAAAATTTACATATAAATAATCAAAATTTTAATATGCAGTTTTTTTTTTGTTTATGAAAATTAATAAAAATGTTTAATTATACAAAAAAAATTAGTCGCTTAAACACCCAAAAACTTTTTTGAATAATTCATGATTTGTGAATATAGCGAAGAAAAAGGTTTCATCAACAAGTTCATAAAAAAAATTAACATTTTTCTTATATTTAAAGTAAAATTCAAAAATAAATCTTAAATTTCCCACGTTTTTATGTTTAAGTAAAATACAATTTTTTGAATTTAAAATTAAATTTGTGATAATTTTACTAAAACCAAAAAAAAAAATCGGACGTAAATTTAAAAAAAAAAATATATTCTAATCAGCAAAATTTTGGTTTTAAGTATATATAAAAGTTAAGAAGTAGGTCATAAACTTTTTGTGTTTATTTTTATTAAGTTCAACTGAAAAAAAATTGTATCACACAAAAAAAATAAAAAATATTTAAATTACTTATTTTATTTATATATAAAAAAAAGGTCAACAACAAAAATGGAAATATTAGTAAAAAAATATAAATAAAATTGAATATAATTGAACCTAATTAAAAATTCATATCATCAACGGTCGCAAAGCTAAAAGAAAAATGTTAAAAAAAAAGTTTTCCTTAATTTTATTTTTGGGCAACTTTTATTATACTTTCTGACTTAATAAAGAAATTGAAAATGTTAGACGCCTACAACATTTACCAAGTCTATAATTATGGTTATTTATAAATAATACACATTTGAAAGAAAAATTATGATTAAATTTGACATCTATATAAAACAGAAAATACATTTGGCTGTCAGACTGTTGGTCTGTCTGTCAGAAGAAGGTAAACACAATATATAGTGAAGTGAAATTTGCACATGTCATTCTGGGTTATCATTTCTTGGAAAAATTATTTTTCAAATTTTCGGGCGAAGCCTGGTAAATAAAGTAAGTCTATTTATATAAGAATCTTCATTGGTGCAATTTGGGAAATTATTGTAATTTGAAAGAGTTGGGATACTAAACTCTGTTTCTAAATAATTATTTTAGAAGGAATTTCTAAGATTTTTGTGATATAGTGACAATTGTAAGTGCATTAGAAATTACATAGAACTAATATAAATTTACTGATATCAGCTTCTGTAAGTGCCAAAGGCTTAATAATTATAACAGAAAATTAAATTTAAAATTTTATTACTTTTTACTTTATGTACAATCATTTCCAATCTAATTTATTAATAAATTTTCGAGTTTTGTAAAAATTCTAGAAACTTGTAAACTCGAAATTCTAGGAAACTTATAAAACTTAAATTTTTGTTTCAGTGCATTTATACGACAAATTAGTTAAACATTCAAAATTCAGATTATATTTAAAATTCGACAAAAACTAAAATATAGTCCAAAATTTAATGGTAAACATATAATAAAAAATTATTCACCATAGAAAATTACTAAAATTGGTATTGAATCTGAAAGTTTTTACCTTGGCCTTTAAGATTTCTTTTATTTTATTTTTTTCTTCATAATGTAAAACATATGAAGTAAAAACCACCTCCGCATTTAATGCCATATAAAAGACATTGACATAACTTTTGCACAGCAAATTTCTGTTTAAATATATACCAAAGAAAAAAAAATCAATTTGAAGTAATAAATTATTTTATGAGAGTTATAAAAATTCCATAATAAAAAAAACTTCTTCATCATCCAAAAAAAAAAAAAAGTTAACCAAAAATTTCTACCCACAATAAAAAAAAAAAGAAATATTGAAAAATAATTTCCTCATTTACACAGCTTTTAGACAGCCGGTCAAATTGAGGGTGGTGGCAGCATATAATAACACTGTGCAACAACCAAAAATTTCGTGCACATTATTTTTTTTTTTTTTAACTTCATATAAAAATTTTGATTAATGAAATTTTTTCTTGCATAAAAATTCAAACGATTATAAAATTTTTAAAATCAGTTTTTTTTTTAAAATTCAAGTTTAAATAATAAAGAAAAACGTTTATGACGTAAAAGTTTAATTTATGTATATATATTTGAGAAAAACTGGTTTCTTTGGTTGTATGGTACATTAAAAGTTGTTTCTCTCTGTTTCTGTTTTCGGTGCATATTACCAATATTATTAGTCAAGTGGCAGTCAGCAGAAATTAATTATTAATAATTTAAATTATAAACATTAATAAAAAAAAAAACGTTTTTTTTTTTTATTTGGACATTGATTCAACTTTTTTGTTATTATGAGTCAGTTAATTTTTTTATTTATTTATTTTATTAAATGAGTCAATTTTTTTTATAGTGAAAGATTATATTAAAAAAAAAAATTTTTTTTTGTGTATGTGTTTGGTAAACTGATAATTAAATATACTATAAGATGAAAAATATTGTCTTTCGAAAAATAATTAGTATAAAAAATGATGAAATTAATAATAAGAAAAACGTGTTTTTGGTTTTAAATGATTAATTTTTTTGTTTGTCTGATTGATAATTGGAGTGACTACTAACACAAAAAGACTATTTGAAATGCAATTAATTTTTTTTGGTACTTTTTTGGTTTATAAGTTAACCCTTTCGATGCCAACACTACCAGTTATCTCGTACTAAGTAAGTCAATTAATACGGCCAGCTACGAGATAACTACGTAGTATAAATATTTTAACACTGTCTTTAATTTTAATATTGCACTTTGTATTAAGTTTTTTCTTTCATTGTGGCACAGAGAATGGAATGAAGTTGGTATGTCGTACAATAATTTTATGTATTATGACAAATTACGATATAACTCGTACTACATAAAAAAACCTAAAATTTGTGTTGGCCTGCTGGGCTGGGTTAGTTTTACGAAAGCTAAATTTACAGCGAAAGGGTTAATTTTAAAATTGAAGGCAGCATCAGTGCAAAAACCTAGATAACTCAATTTTTTCAAAAAAATGATTTTTTATTGCAAAATTAATAACAAAAAAAATTCCGTTTAGCTAGTACAATAATCAGACATCTATCTATATTCTTAAATAAGTTATTACACTTTTGAAGTTATATCTTTTATTTTAATATGGCGTAAGAATAAGATATTTCAAGGAGCTGTCTGATTTGTGCAATATTTTTTTTTAAAATGGTTTTATCCTGTTTTTGCGATGATGCCTTCAATTGAATATTTAGAAATCATTTAAATTAGTATACCAAAACTTTTCAATTTAACTTTTTGGAGATTGAACCACAAACAGTTCACAGAATTCAATATTGCAATTTGCAACCAATTTCTAATAGGGAAATATAATAACTAGAACTAGATTAATGAAAGATTGAACTAATTTTAGAAGATTAAAAATTGTATAATTTAAATTTCGGTTCTGGTGGGATCTGTGAGATAATCGATTCCGTTGAATTAGAAATCAGAATTTTTAATAGAACTGAGAAGCGACTCTTTGAGAAGCAATCACTGCCAGTTATTCTATTCCAATAATAATTAATTTCCCACTTAAAATTACCCAATCATTTTTTATTCTTCTTCGTTTTCCACGACTAAGAGCAATTTAATTAATAAATTTCCCTGGTCTATAAGCCTTTAATTAGTATATATAGAAGAGACCTTCATTGATGTATGCACATATTTAAATATAACAAAACGTATCTGTCTCCATTTAATAAAGTAATCCATTTCAGGTATACATGGATTATAAATTTCAGAAAAATTTTATATAAATTTCCGACTAATTTTAAATCACCAGAAACCTGTGAATTGACTGATTATTATAATCCCAAAAATAAATCTGATTATTAATTATGCTTATTATATCTTTATGGTTTATAAACCACAAAATGTAAACATTTTTTTTGTTATCCGTTTCGGTTGAGTTAAATAATAATATTTTTCCATGCAAAAAAAAAAAAAAAATACGGAAATAAACTTTTTGGTCCCCAATGTCGATATTTACGTTAAATTATGAATTGTTACAAATCGGATAATTAAATAATATTTTCCGTTTATAATTATTATTTTTTGTTTATAAGTTTTAATAAATTCTATATAATTACAATATTCCCCCCTCCCCTTCCTATCTGCTTTCACATTTTTATAAATTGTGTTAATATTTTTCAATCATAACTGAGCGTTAATGCTCCACATAACCTCGAAGAAAAACTGTATTTATTTTATATTATTAAATATTAAAAATTCATCATCCAATATTGAATTATATTTTTCTATGCATTTGTAAAAATTCTAATAAAATGCACGCGATTTTTTTTATTAACTAAAAAATTTATGTAAAATTTATTAATAAAATATTTATTTTAATCTATAAAAAAATTTTCTTTATAACATTTTCATTTATACGTAAAAAAACAAAAATTATAAGAATCAACAAAGATTGTTGTTTTACATTGTTTTGAAAATCGTGCAATTTTTCAGAATTGACAATTTAATTACTTTATAGAAAATTATAAAATTGTTTTTTTTTTTTTTAAATAAATTTTCATTTTTAATGTTTTAAGTTTTTACTTAGATTTTTTTTTTTGTTTTTGTCTTCTCTACTTTCAAGTGAAACAAGATTATTATTATTTTTTTTGTATACCTACGATACGAGTATTTAAAATGCCATGTGAATTGGTTCAGCCTTGTAAAAAATAGAAAAATTCGTATTTAAATAGGAGAAACACTAAAAGTCGTTAAGCTAACAAAAAAAAAAAACAAACCTTATAAAACTATTCACGTTTATGTTTTGTATACCAACAAACTTTTCAATATAGAAAAAAAAATTTAATGAAAAATGAAAAGTTTTTCTTCTTATCGAACATTTTTAAAAAGATGACAATTTAATTTGGAAAAAATAAACAAGAGTATGGCATGTCATATAAAACATAGAAAATGTCGATGGGATCAAAGTAATTAATATCAGGTGGGGTCTGTAAATTATATTAATAAAATAATTATGAAAATTTGTGCTTTACATACATATCGGGTTTTTTTTTTGGAAAATACAATGAAAATTTCAAATAATTTAGCAAGGAAATTGGAAAAATTTAATGAAGAATTTATGGAATTTATTCGAACGTATCATATTTTGAGTCTAATGGGTCAGTGTAGGTACCCTGTCAGGACTCTCTCTGACTGTCAGAGTCATGATCTAATTTTGCAATTGAATTGTAGTCATTTTTCTGAGAAAATTCAATGGATTTAAGTTCTTCTCTTCACAGTTTACCCAGATTGGAGTTCGTAGCCAATGTTTCATCAAAATTATGTTTAGGACAAATTTTAAATATTGTAAAATTTTATTTCGAATTTTGCAAAACCTAAACTAATTTCAGCAGTTTCCTAATCGAAATCTTGTTTAGGTCTCACACGAAAAAATCAGAATTATACATGTCAGTAGGACATATCTACAAATATATACTCTGCTAAACTACTCCAGTTGTAATCGTTTCCCTTGTTTAGGTCCTACACGAAATCGAAACCTTGTTTGAGTGTGGTCATTCTGACCATTACCAACTTATATACTATTTTATATTTTAGCTCTCTCTCTCAGTGGCGCTACAGTCCATATTGAGCAAGGGCCTCCAGTATAATCTGCTTCCATATATCTCGATCAGATGCTAACGTACTCCAATTTGTCTTCGTTAACTCCACCATATCGCGATCTACACTGTCGTACCATCTTATTCTGGGCCTGCCTGCTCTTCTTGTACGTTCTGGATTTTGCGTAAACATTTTGTACGCTGCACGATTTTTGTCGGCACGTACTAAATGGGAAGCCCACCGCATTTGCTGTATTTTAATAAATTTGCTTATTGGTACATATGTCTATATAATATAACGATGATTATATACTAGGTATAATTTAATTATCCATTTGACATATAACTACAAATCAATCCCAAAAAGATTTCTCTTAATTATCGCCAATCCCTAAATTAACAATTATTTTAATTTTCTGAAATTTTTTTTAACAAAATGAAATGAACCAAAAATAAGAAATTTTCTTATTAAAAAAAACAACTAAAGAAAAATAAATAAATTGTTGATTTTTCTTTTGCTGCAAGAGCTTTCCCTTTTTTTCCAATTTTCCATTTACTTTACTATACTGGAAAGTGATTTATTTCTATATTAAAAATATTTTCGCTGTCATTTATAATTAAAAATTGACCAAGAAGAAAATTCTTTAAAGTGAAATGAAAATTTTTTTATAAAGGTGAAATTTATTATGAAATTCTTTTAAATTAATTGAGCTTCAAATGACAAAATAATTTATTAAGAAAATTTCATTAATTTATTATCAATTTTATTTAGAATACAAAATCAATTTAATTTTATTGAGATTTTCCAGATTTTAATCAATTTTGATTAAATACTTTTACGTCAGGGGATCGTAATAGTATAGTCAAAAGTCAAATGATTTGTTTTTCTGCGAAATTGTTTGAAATTTTCTTCAGCTTAATTTATTTTATACAATCAATAAAGGATTGTAAGAACTAAATCAAATCGAATTTATATAAACTTTAGATTAACTCGATACCATAATTTTTCATGTCTAGTTTCAGATTTCTCGTTGCCCTATGAAAGTAAACAGAAATTTAATAAATTAATGAACAAAAATTTTTGTTTTATACATTCGAAATTTTTGATTAATTCTTCTGAAAAGGATTATACATTGCAATCTTTAAACAACACACGGTGACATAATTAATCCTATTAATACATTTTTTATATACTCTTAAATAGCAAAAATGTTTGTAAGCTGCAAAAGAGTTTCTTATGCAATTTACTTGATAGAAATTTAAGGTTAACAAATTTTATCGTCTTAGACATTTGATAGCTGATAAATGTGAACTCATATTTCATACTTTATTTCATAAAATATTTACGAGAAAGTGTCGAGAAATTCTTTAAATATAAAATCAATCCGAAAACTATTTCTTTTTTCAATTCTATTTATTTATCACAACATTTTTTTATGGTCCTTTCATCATATTTTTTTTGGGAATTTCATTAAATAAAATCTCATTTATAAAATAAAACGAAATTAATTGTCCTTATTTATTATTTTGTTGGTGCAAGTGCAAGAGTGTTTAATTTTGTGTCCCTTTAAAATTTAAATTTCATAAAGATTGTTATCATAATTTTGTATAAAAGAATTTCAAAAAATGTTGTGCTTTGTAAAAAAAATGGTATTCTTGCTTTGTGGCCCGACAAAAAATTTTGCTTGAACAGAAGCACTAATAAACACTAAACTCATTGTTTTTGAAGTGGTATTACAAAATCATCAAGAACAGAGAAAAAGGAATACCATACCAAGAGTTAAATATAAACAGAACTTTTTTTTTTGTTTTAGAAGATTAAAGAAGATGAAAAAAAAAACTAAACCACTCTCGTGCCACATGACATTATTATCACTTGTGGTCTTCATTTTCATTTATTTTCACTGTCGTTTTTCTAAAGGGTTTTTTGTTTGTTTTTGTTTTGGTTTTACGTTTCGTTGTGTTCAAAGAATTTTTGTTTGTTTTAATTAAATTTCTTTTTGGGGTTTTTCTTTACGTAAAATTGAGTTTTATTTTTTTTGGGGGAGGGGGGTGGTGAGAATGAAATTACAAAATTCTTTTATTCGTTTAAAATATGTAAAATTTTACAAATTTTTTATAGCAATTAAATTCTTTCTAGATATTAAAGAAGATAATATTCTAAAATTAGTTTAATTTAAAGATTTTAATTAACATTTTGAATTTTAATGGATGTAATTTTACTATAATTATGTTAATAGTTAAATTCCAGTGTTTAATCTTAAGACAATTTTTGAATTACTATTTATACATATATATATATATGTAGTATAATAGTTAAACTGCTTATTAGTTCTTATTGCTAGTCAAAATTAAGAATTGTTGTATGAGAAGAGTTAACTTCTATCAATCAATGGGTAAACAACAAAATTGTAGAAAACTCTCTAATTAGTTGGGAAGGCAACAAAAGAAGGAATCACCATCAATGTCTCACTAATCACTTGGACTATCGTCTCACTATAGATGGCGGACAAACGTCGAAAATCGACAATCATAATACGAACTCAAAGCTATCACTTGAAATGACAAGAAATACGACTATCATAATCGGGCTGATTATCTTATATGAATAATTTAGGAATTTTAGATGCCATCATATTTACAATTAGTTGAGAATGCTCGAAGGAATCACTATCAATGAAGATGCTCAAAAATTACTTTATTGAATCTATCAAAAATCAGAAAACTTAAAAATGTATTTTGTTATAATTGAGACACCATAAAGACAACACTCTAATAAACCTCATATCTTCAAATCGAAATTACTAATAAATCATGAAAAAATCTTGAGATCATTTATCAAAAAAATTAAGTATAACTCGTTAACAAACGAACAACAAGGTCAATGCTACTACTATACTAACTAAATTGCATCTATACATAAATTTCATACCAATTATCCTCTAACCAAAAAAAAAAAAACACACCTCAAAAATATACGGAAAAGATTTTCATCACAATTACAAAAAAAAAAAAAATGAAAAAATATAATTCTTTAAAAGTCGAATAGGTCATTTAATATTCTGACAATTTAAGCTAAAGAATTATTTTTCTTACAAAAATTGATGAAATCTTTTATGCATTGCAAAAAAAAAAACAGAAACAGAAAGAGAAATACTTTAATGTTGTAAGTTATTTAAAATTTAATTCATTTTTGTTGTTTGTGAAAATTCTAACTTTTTTTAAGTTCTTTTAATTAATATAACACAAAACATTAAACATTAATGCATTTTAACTGTTAATATTTTCATGTTGCATATACATATATGTATAAAAGATTATAACTGTTACAATGAAATATGCAATTAATTAAAATTACAAAAATTTCTTATTAAAAATTATTGTGTTTAACATTTCTTCTTTGACCTTTAAGTTCACCAAAATTCTTAAAAGATTGTAAAAAGCAATAAAAAAAAACATATTCTTACATATATTTTTTTTTAGATTTCCGGTAAATCGTAAATCTGTCAATCAAGAAAAACCTTTTGAGAGAAACTCAGAATTTTAATAGAAATTTTTTTTTAGATAAATATTGAAAAGTGATCAAAGTAATTTGATATTCTAATAATGTGGAATAAAAATTAGAATTATTTTGTTCAATTTATCTAAGGTGATAATTTTTTGTACGCTTAAGTGAATTTCGGTCAAGGTTGAATATGTTTACCTTATAAGGTTTTTTTTTTGGGCGTAAAAATACAAAAATTCTAAGTATATATGAATTTTATATGAATTTTATATAAGACTGTATATCATATTTTTACAATTCATTATGTTTACAATAAATATTATCAACATATAAAATTATAATACTTAGTATGTAACTTCCAATTTGTACATTGTTTAATGGAAGGTCGTTAAATTTTAAAAAGCAAAACATTTTCATAATTTTTTTGATAAGTTTTTGTGAGACAAAATTATGTTTATTCAATTTTGGGTAATTTAGGTAAATATTGTAAGTAATGTTGTGGAAATCTCTATGAGAGATAAGGCCACTATTAGGCCTGTTGAGCTAAAGAAGAATAAGGTAAGGTAAGAAAATATTAATATTATTTCAACAGCAGAACATTAAGTGCAATTTAAGATTTTTGGGAAAATTTAATTAGTAAAATTTAAATAGTAATAAATAAATTTTTTCGACTATAAAAAGTGTGACCTTCTTGAAAGATTAATCAATATAATAAGAGCACATGCAACCCTGGTATATTGTCAAATTTCATCACTGTCAATTAAGTAATTTGAAATTCTTTACATAAAAAAATTAATAAATTCTAGAAAATTCTATAGTACATTAAAAATTTATATAATATAGAAATTTAAAAAAAAACAAAAATTCTCCATGTTCATTGGAACATGGTAAAATATAATTCTTAATAAATGTTGCTATGCTGCTGTAGGTATACTATCTAACTCTTTCTGTTTTTTTTATTTGTTTGTTTGTTTTCATTTCCTATATAAATAATATAAAATAATTATAATTGATTTCCGGTCCAGTGGGTTTAGTTATCCATAGAACATAGAATGATGCCCTTCTCAAAATATACAATTTTTCTCTCTATCCAATTTTTTATCTATGTTTTTATAATAACCTAAATTTTTTTTTTATAATCCATCAGAATTTTTTTCAATTTATACACGAGCTATTACACATGCCATTTTAAATTTTAACTAACTAATAGAAACATAGAATCATAATCTAGATAGAAATTTGATGATGATGATATTATTATGTCAAATAGAAAATTTCACATGTCACAAATAATTTTTAAAACATCAATTTTACATTTTCATATAAAAAAATTAAAAAATTTTTATTTACATATGTTGCCAGTAAAATTTTAAAATTTAATTTAAATAAATTAATTTGCATCCATAATTTTATATAAAACTTTATTTTTGTATAATTTTTTATAGTAAATTTAATTTTCATTTCAAGTCACAATAAAATAAATAAAATAGTGGAAATTTTATTGTAATGTAATTTTAATCTGATAAAAAATTATGTTTTCTAGATTTTAAATTGTATACTATACTTAAATGAGGTATCGAGTAAGAATCGTATAAGTCATAATTGTATAAAATGAGGTTTGAGTGTTTGAAGACAAATATTTAATCATTAAAATTGAGTCTAACAGAGGAATAATCTATGCCTGTTATAGGGTCACAAATGGGTATGATAATTTGACAAATAATTATTTTCGAATTATGATCATTTATTTAATTATAATTTATCAGCCAATTTCTTATTAATACTCTAAAAAAATATCATCTCAACAAATCTCATTACTTAACTCTGAAGTTCAATACTTCATTAAATGTAGTATACAACAAATACAGCATCAAATTATTATTGCATAAGAGAAAGCTTGTTTTTATATCTATAAATAAAAATTAACTTTTATGCTTATTTAAAAAAACAAAAAACAAAATGTAAATTAATTAGTTAAAGTTTCCGTTGTTCATGTAAATTTTTTTTATACCAATCTGTATGTCATTAATTTCCTCATCCGGTGTACCAGACTCTTTTTGCTTTTTCTGTTTTAACTATTTATATTATATTAAAGGCCATTAAAAAGTTTTTAGATGCAAAATAATTTTAGTTTTGTACGACATTATAATTTATATTAGCCTCTAATTACATAAATTTTCATGGAAACTTTACCCACTTGCAAAAAAAAAATAATTTGTAATTTGATTTATTAAAATATTTTAAAAGCAATTTTAATTGAATTGTAACTTAACTTTTAGTTTTGCATTTTTAAATAGACTTTTAAATAGCACCCATAATCGATATTATGTAGTGCATATTTTTTTAGTAACTATAATTTTAGAATTTCCATATTTTATGGTATAAATCGAATTTTGTGTTCTGAATATTTCTGAAATTTAATTGATTGGTCAATAAATTAAAGTCTAATTACGTATTTAAGTGTAGGTTTAGATATTAATTAATATAATTTTTGGTATTATACAGGTTTTAAAATTAAAATGAAAACAGTCACTTTTGAAATTCAAAGTGAAATACTTATAGTTAATTTAATTTATAGGTAAATTGAGCAATAATTTTTCAATGTTGTCTCATGAATGAACCAAGAAAATTGTACATAGTTAATTGACAAGAAAATTAGCATAATATTTTTGAACCAAATCTTCCATAATAATTCAGCAATAATTATTAAATTTAAATTGGTATACCAAAGTTTATTTTACTTTCATACTCTAGTTTTAGTAGTATATGACTGGAAATCTCAATCTTCCACAGCGCTACCTACTTCTATTTTATCACAGAATATTTTCGTTTGCAATTGACTATTATATAATTTTGCAACCCAAAAAAATGGTTAATAAAATAAAAGTGTCATAATGATGATTAATTTGTTAGATATGTAAATCTACAAAAATAGCATGTTTCTGCAATTACTGCTTGTTGATCCGAATCACAATATAATTTATTTAATATACATATGTATATTTAAAACTCCACAAAAAAAGGGGGATTTTTTATTTTGATATCAATTTTATTATAAATTTTTCCATCAAAATTGAGGGAAAATTAAAAATTCATTTTGTCCGAAAAATGAATAGTATATTTCCAATTGTTAGGGACAACAGATAAATTTGAAAATGTGAAAAACATTAAATAAATTTTAAATGTTAAATAAAATTAAAATTAACTGTCAAAATTATTTATATATACATTTCAATTTGAATATTTCTATGATTGACTTCATTAGTGTTCAAATTACATAAAAGTTTCACCTATTTTCTTGTCTCATATAAATGTAATTATCAATTTTTTTGAATTTATTTATATAAATCATCAAATTATGCAATTTATATTTCCATAATTAAATAAACAATCCTTAAAAAAACTAATAATTTTTTAGGTTTGGCATAAAAATTTTCATCTCTCTTTAAATTGTAGTTTTATTATTTTTTACAATTTTACAGAAAATTGTAATTTCATGATACATAAATAATAAAAAAATTTATGTTATTTATTTAATTTTTTTGTTTGTTTTAGAATAAACATGACCTTGGTTATAAGCAAAATCTCCAATTACCTTCATGGTGGCGTTTTCCCTCCCCATTTATGTACTTATTATATTTATTTGTTTTGTTATGCGAAAAAAAAGCTTATCGTTATTAGCGATTATAATTTTAAGTAAATATTTTTTTTATAAATTAGAAACTTCATCGAAATTTTTCAAGTCTGTCTAATTATACGACCAGATCGTTTGGTCTTTCTATACCAGCAGTAAATAAACATGTTAATGATTTAATTTACTAAAGGTATAAATGCTTTTTTTTATGTGAGCTATATTATCATTTTTCTCATTTACTTATAATTAGAAATAATAATTTGAAAAAAAAAAAAAAATTTCTAGTTTAAATGAACAGAAATTGGGGTTAAATTTTAATTTTTTTTTTACTTTTCTTATAGACATAAAATAATGACAAATAATTATGATAATTTATTAAGTAAAAACTATACATAAAAAATTTTGTATTACAGAAAAAATCAATTAAAAATTAAGTAAGTTTTTTTTCTTCTAAAATTTACATTTTACAATATAGGAGCGGTTCAATTATGTTAAATTTATAGATAAAATATTTGAGTATACTTAAAGAGAATTAGTATTAAATTATAATTAACATTAAAAATAATCACAGAATTTGACATAAAATTTTTAAAATAAATATTAAAATTCTTGAAATTTATAAAAATGATCATAAAAATGTAAAATTGTTAAATTTTGTAAACTTGTAATTTCAATTGTCAATAATAATGGGAGAATATATCTAAGTAGTGGACATATTTAGGTAGTCATTTCTAATTAGTAATGACATTTAAAGGTTAAAATATTAATGATTTAAATTTAAAATAAATTGAGAGATAATATCGTAAGAAAATTGGCAAATCAGAATTATTACTTTTAGCAAGCATTTAGCCACAATTTAGAGTGAAATAATTTTGGCAAAAGTACTTTTATTGTTCCGTGTACTGATCAACCTATTTCCATGAATAATTAAAAAAAAAATAATTTAGTAAATTGATTTTTTTTCTAAATAAATGATATACATATTTGAAATATATATTTCAATGCAATTTTGTTATTACACACTCAGTGAAAGGGTCTTTTGCATTTCCTAACCAATTTTGAATATCCACTTAAATTAAAGATTTTGTATTAAAATGAAACCTACACAAAAAATTTGAAAAATATCGGAAACACATTTTACACAAACGATCCCGCTTCAACATCATATATTCATATATAATATCCTTTATTTTAAAAATATCCCCCTGACCTTGTTGAGAAACAAAATTATAATAATTTTTAAAAATAATATTTCCTCTTTTTCCTTTAGAACATAAATCATTTTTTTTATATACTTACTAATACAAAATTCCAAAACTCATATCAAATTACACAATTGTTTGCTTTATTTCCCTTTTATTATTATTTTTCGATCCTTTATCGAAACAATTACACAGCAAGAGTATATATCGATTCTATAACATAAAAAGATTGAACCCAGTCAGTTGGTAAATTTTAAATAACTATAAGAATAAAGTTTAAAAGTGCTAAAAATCATGTTGAAAATTTAATGAATTGGAAAAAAAGTGGCAAAAATAATACATATTATATTTGAAATATGTGCAAAAAAAAAACAAGAGGTCCTTAAGATTGTATTTAACAAATTTAACAAAAAAAAAAGGTCACCCGAATGTGTGCACATATTTCTGTGAACCAAACCAAAACCAGAATGTCTTCTGAATGGTTCTGAATGGTTTTTTTTCAATGTTGATTCAAGGACATGGTACATGATACTTTCCAACTGATTGTATGTGTATATAACGAAATGTAATATTAAAAAAAATGCAATTAAACACGCTCAATTTTATATTTAACGACTAAAAAAAAATTTGTTATGTGAATTTCATACAATTTCTTCTTGGTGACAATTGGTATAAATGTGTTTTTACAATATTTCTACATGTCAATATTATTTCTGTTAAAAATAGAATATAAAAAATAGAAGTATTGGAATATGGGGAACAAAGAAATTTCAGGAAAAATGTTTATATAATTTTGTGAAATGAAATTTAATACGTTTAAAAGGCAAAGTTTAAAAAAATCATATAAATTTAATTTATGATAAAGAATATGAAAATTAGGTTAATATATGATTATAAAAAATCATTAAAATTATTTCATTATTCACTTAAATTTCAGAATATTTAAGTATTTTTCTAAATTTTGGAAGAAAATTAATAGTTATTGGCATTGTAATTGCTAATTCTACTAAAAAAGTTAATCTATGATTATACAAACGACAAATAAGGGAGGAATTATTATTTAAATAAATCAGGACTTGAAGCTTCATTATTTTATACATTTTCTCTCGAAATTACTCGGATATCACTTTCATCCTTTCAACCAAATTCAAGTTTTCAATATGAAATTTTTAAATTACCATCGAAAAATCCAAAAAAATATTGGAAAATTGAATTTTCTCGTAATTGCACTATACACAATAATAGACCAGATGGACTCTGTATATATAACCATCAAATAGAAATTGAAAAATATTATAATTATAAGGTTATGCGCATCGGGTAAGTAAAATATTGATTCTACATAAATTTTGATGTCAAAGTTTATTGCACTTTTGTTTATTGCAATAAAAAATTGCAATTTTAATGGAAAATAACGAAAATATTGACTAAAAATGTATTTCAAAATTTTAAATAAAACTATTTCACTATTTTTATCTACACAAATACAAATAAAAAATAATTTCCCGACATTCATTTATCTATCTGATATATATAAAGTACAAAAATTCCAAACAAAATTTTACATATCTACAATTTTCAAAATTATCTTTGCACTATATCGAAAAGAAATTCCCATTTCCAAAACGGATATAAAGAAATTCTTTAAAAATTTCCAAGCTATGTATATGATAAAATTTATTGGATAAGAGTTCAAGGTTTCGTGGTAAAAAATTGTGATGTTATATATAGAAACAAAAAATTCTTTTGCTATTTTTAGTGAGTTTATAAAAACTTTTTAATAAGAATAAATTTGTCTGATAAACATTAAATTTATGCTATATTATTATAGGCGTGATTTATCATTAATTATATTTCTTTTTGAATTTATTATCATATAAAAAAAACCCTTTTTCCGGAATATATACATACAGCACAATGTCTGTAAATTAATATATATATAACAAAAAAAATTTTGTGACAAAATTATAATTTTTATAATTCAACCAAAAAACAGTCACAGAGACACAAAATACATAAAATTGGTCACAGTCAGAAGAATAGAAAGAGTTTCTGTTATATATTCTATAAAATGTTAGAATATTTTAACAGAAAATGTTATATTGAGGTCGAAGAAAAAGAGGGCGGTTAAAGGATAAAATGATTAAAGTCAATTACATTAGAAATATATATAATATATTTATATTTAATACCAAGAGGGTTACAACGAAAATGATACACAAAAGTAATGGAAATGATGAAATAGCTAATAAATTTATTGTGTAAGTATATTGCAGATGTTGTTAGGGCCTTAAAATATCTAATCTCTTTTTAAATGTATTGTAATAGTTTTACATTAATTTTAGAAGTTAGATGGAAAATATTTTGATCACTGTTAAAAATTGATTTAAGAGATAAACTAAGTAAAGAAGTAATGAAAAATTCTTGATTTTGTAGTGTTGATATAGCAGTGTACTTGCACACTATAATGAATATTTGGTACAATGGTAAGTTAACCATACCATAAGCAAAAATGTTAAAAAAATTCGAAATTCTTTATGTACTTCTACATATGTCGATTGAAGAGAGAGTACCATAAAAGCTATAAAAGTTTTATATTATCAATTTATTTTTCACTTATATACAAATGATTATTTTATGACATAATTTAAAGCACTCTGCTCTACATTATCAGTGAACTAGAAAATCTGATAAATATTCTTGAGAACTATATTAAATCTATTACAGTGTACAAATTACGATTATACAATGCTAAAAATTTAATTTAATTTTTAGGGTTCAAAAATTCCACACAACAACAAAAAATAGAATTTAATACAAAATTCTAAATCTTGTATATGAGAAAGTTTCAATTTTTATACCCTAAAATCCTACATTATAACCCAAATTATCTTGAAATCATCTTATTTAATTATTCTGGTTTTTTTAAAGACATTTTTATTAGATTAAAAGCAAAGAGTATGAATTTCTATTTCATTTCATTGTACACATCATAAATAAGGGTTGTAAAATAACAACATACATTATGTATAATGGGGAGGGATGAAAAATTTCACACAAAATTTAATTTTACTAATTTCCATCACAAGTTGAAGATTTTTATTTTGGCATCAAAATTTTGTAAAATTTCTCTAATTTACTAAATTAGAATTTTTCTTGCCAAAAAAATTATCGTAAAAAAAGATTTACTTTATTTACTAAAGGATTTTATGTATATACTAAATTTACTAAAGTGTTGAATTGGATAGAAAATAAATTTCTTGGAAAATTTACAAAAAAAAAATCCCACTTTTAAAATATTTTAATGATAATTGTAAACTGGGAACCATTGAACTCTATCTATACAATTTTTCTTTAACAAAAATTAATTTGTTTAGCATAAATATTTACACCTTGTGTTCCATATTTCATTATCGATCGTTGTAAAACATAAAAAAAAAAAACAAAATATTATAAACAAGAAAAATCTATAATGATTACATAAAAGATTTCTATGATTAACAAAATTGAAATATACCACCTTCATTTTGTGGGCCTATGTTTTTCGAATAAACATTGAAAAAAATTTGATAATAAAAAACTCCTTTTCGTAGCGTCGCATAGGTGGAAAATGGATATAATAAATTTATCGATAAATTTTATGGATATTAAAGTTTGTTTGTAAACAAAATAGAAAAAAATTAATGTTGTAAATAAATGTTGTCCGTTTAACAAATTGTCATAGGGGGAATAGAAAGAAAGATAATGAAAATGTGGCGGCTTAGTGGATTTTAGTAAGTAAATGCTATTTTTGTTTATTATATTCTCTAAGCCTAGCAAAATATTTTCTATAGAAAAATATATTTGATAACCAAAGTACAATAAAATTGTTGCCTAGCAAGTGGAGCAAACACAGTGTTGGATACTGCAACTCCTGTGACACTGTGAGCAAATACTTAGTTTGGTATACTTACGCACAAAGTTGAAAAATTGAATGTGAAATTATTTCGATAAATAAACATCGTCGGAAACTAAATTAATATAAATAATTAGACCTCTTTAATCAAAATAAATCGTTTTTTATTATAAACAAATTCATTATATAAATTTATTTATATTTACAGTAATTTACCAAAACAAAAATATTAAAAACATAATATGTTATATTATGTACACCTCCCCAAAAGCATTGAAAATTTATTTAAAAACATTTCGAAAAGTTAAATCCATCAGGTAGTATTATTTATATTTTACTTTTTTCTTCAATGGTGCTGACGTTAAAACACCAACTACGTAAAAATGTTAGATAAATTTTATATTATGAAAATATACTTTGTAGACACCTTGGCAACATTCAAAAATAGCATAAAACATTTTGTTACTTTGAAATTTTTCTATTATAAACAAAAACAAAATTTAAAATTTTCCTCGTCAATGAATTTTTGAAAATGATTTACATTCAAAAATCAGAAAAATGAATGAAACTTTTTTTTTATTATTATTTTTGGAAGACAAATTAACTAAAAAAAATTTTTTGTGTTGGTGGGGGCAAGTAAAAGAGCTCAGCTGCTCTGATATTATTCAAAAAAACTTTGTGCGTTGGTAGGAAAATAATAAAATATATAAAAGAAAAATGCGCGCATTTTCATTTAATAAAAAAAAAAACAAAAAAATTATGAATCCATTAATGAAATTGGTGACAAGGTGCGTCCATTGATAGATTTTTGTTGTTTTTTTTTTAGATTGTGTGGTAAGTGAGTAATGATTTGTGACAGAAATAAAACAAAAACAAAAATTATGTAAAATATATTTAAATGGGAAAACTGTCATTGGAATTGTACTATACAATGATTTCTTTATTTTACTTTGAGCTTTTAACTAAAGTTTCGTTTAAAGATAATTAAGGCAGAAAAACAATGAAATTAAAAAAGTATATAAATGAAACTTTTAATTTGAATAATTAGAGATGTGAAAGAAGCATATTTCTGACAAGATCTAACAGTAATTTTAAGCAGAATGTAACATAATCTCATTTTTTCCGAGTTTATATACATTTTGGGTTGCTCTAAAGTCTAAACTATCGGAAAGTGAAATTACATTATCTTACAATAGTATTCTACGACTATTGTCCTGTGATACGACTGCTATCCAAGAAATAAATAATTTAATTCTACAGATCTCTAACAGATTTTTAACAGAAAACAACTTACTCCACTGTAGGGTTTATATAGCGTAGGGATTATATAGGGTAGATATAACCCAGCGGGAACTGGTAAGCGATGGTAATATGAAGTGGTAATCGATAGCCTATATGAGCGATAGCTTCCAGAATCGGTGAAAATTAACACGGCGATGTCCTAAGAAATGTAGTGCATCCATTTTTCGTGGTAATCGAGCTTAACAGTGACCCGTTTCTCGCTTACCCGGTAATCGACTTATTCAACGACCGATTTTTCATTGCGTGGAAATTGATCATTTTCACGATTATTTTTGGATTACATGGTAATCAATGATTTTCTACATTCAAAGAATTGAAAATTTGAACTATTCTCTGGTAGTATATTTTTTCTTCAGTCAATTTTCATCACCAACTTTTCTTTACCTTCATTAATAAAGTAAATAATAAAACTCATAATTATTAATTTTATATAAAAATTTATTACTTTCTCATTTTATATATACTACAAAATGCAATTTATTTATGTATTATACTTAATATTTTTCTTCTTTTTTAATAAGCTCCTTTCAATACAATTTTTTAACTAATAATCAACTTTTAATTATTTTCTCATAATCTGGATTGCAGTGAGTAGTGCTAGGACTACTTCATATAATTTTCCTTTATTTTTTCTCAATATAAATTCAAATTAATTATCATAATAATTGTACCTATTATTGATCTCATAATTTAATTCACAATAATATTCTCCATTATTATTTTACACGATATACGTAATAATTTTGTCTGTCTGTTAAATAAACATGAAATAAATGTGTCATCATTGAAAGGTCATATCGTTAAAAAAACGTAATTTTAATGAAGTAATTTTACCTATTTTTTTTCTGTTTGTTTTAAATTTGCAAATAATTAAAAGCAACCACTAATTAAGAGTAATAAATATAATTATAAATTCAGAATTTCAGAGAATTATAAATACAAAAAAACGGAAAATCGGAAATTTAAAATTAGCAACAGTTGAAAAAATATTTATTTTATTTATATTTACAAAAATATAATTATAAAATTTTCGTTGTTTTTTTGAAAAATTTAACAACAAAAAAATAAAATTAGTAATAATATAATTAAAGAGACGAAATTTTAATTATTTGTTTGGGTACATGGCATGAATCAGCTTTTTTTTCTGTGTATGTTGTTTGATGACAGGGGGAATAACATTTATTATAAGTTTATTTGTATAGTGACACATTTATTGACAATTCTGTTTCTAAATTTTAAAAAGCAAACAGATCAATGCCAGATCAATTCTGTAAAATAAATACAGAAATTTTGAAAATAATTAATTAAATTTTTCAAATTAGTTTCTTGATTTTATTCAAATTAAATTAATTTTCAAAAAGAAAATTTAAATCATAATCATATAAAACCGTGCAAGATGAGAAGGAAGTAGAAGCAGAAAATATCAAAAAGGACGAATTTTTCGAAAAAGAAACAGAAGCTAAATTAAAGATCTGGGAACATAGTTCGGCATGATTGAAAATCCACCATAAGAATGTATGCCAAAATAGATATGAACTAGGTTCATAACAAATATGATCCATCTTATTTCTAAATTGATTATTCGAATATACTGTGATTTACTCTTCAAGGAACCAGCCAGATTTCTATTTAACTTCCAATTTCCCTTAATGTTTTTAATAATTTTCAAAATCTTTACTTCCCAATTGGCTACTAACAATTATTCGACTATAACATTTATAAATATTTACCTAACTTTAATAAATCATTAATTCAAACTCATTCATCATTTTTTATCGCATTATCATCTCCAAAATAAACACATGGAATTTTTTTTTCCAACTAAGTATTATTTTATTATGTATGTAAAATCATAATCAAGTCAGTTTAACGCATGCTTTCTGGTTCATTTAAGTACTTAAAAATGGATTCTATGTTTAGTGGAATTTTTATTATTGTATTATATTCTTATTTGGTAATTTAAAGTGTGTCTGGGGACGAATTTTTGTTTTGGTTTTCAAATAAAAATTTTTTTGTGTTAGTGTCAATTTGTAGCATTTAGATTTAAGAACTTAAAACAAAAAGGTCATGCCCCACCTCACCCGATTTAATTAACATTATAATAGTCTGGTAGAATTTTAGTAAAAATTTGGGGGAGACAAACAACAAAAGTTAAATATTGTTGTTTTGCTGATGAAGTGATGAAAATGGATCAGTGACAGAAATTTTGTTGAGCGAGGGTTTTTCTGTATTTTTTTTTTTTGATAAATTTATATACTTACATAATGGAGATTTATGTCAATTTTTAATTAATTTAAATTTAGTTTTGAATAAAAATAATAATTAAATACTTAGAAATTTTCTATCTTGAGCTTTTTTACTTTCTATGTTTAAATATGGTCGTTAAATTATGTGGCAAAGACTTACCTGAAAATAGAAAAAAAAGTATTATTAGAATTTTGATATAAAATAGTATTGAGTATAATTTAAAATATTTATGTTCTCTTCAAGTGCTTTTTGTCCAATAATTTAAAATTTTCGAAGGAATGAAGTTATATGTTGTATTTCCTCCTCCATAATTCAAAATTTACTCTAATTAAAATTTTAAGATGCGACCATCATTTAAAAGCAAAGTCAATGGCAAAACCATTTAAAAACCATGAAAATTCAACAAATTTCTTTGGTCCATTATTACCAGGTCAGTGTCATCTTTTAAAAACATAACAAAAATTAATAAATTTTATTTATATACTTATACCAAAAATTACAATCATCTTTACAAAATTATTATTAAAGATGGAAAAAAAACCTTGTTTTTGTCCAGAAATTAAACATAAAAATGTTTGCTAAAATTAGAGATCTTCAGAGATGACCTTACACAGAAAATTATTATGCAGATTTCTTAGGAATTATATTACTATATATAGTGTTACAATCTGACAAGACAATAATATAAAAACTTAGAAATTACTGAATTTATTTTCAAATACAAAAATATATTCAGCATTTTTTTCATTCCATCAAAAATAAAGTGAGTGAAAATCATTTCTTATATTATTAACCTTCATTTACATGGACAATTTAAAAGTAAAATTTTTATTATTAACTTAGTTTATTAAAAAAAAATTATGGAAATTATTTAAATAAGAAATTCTTTTTTTTTTTTTAAAAAACAAAATTATAAAATTGTAAAAATTTCACTTTCAATTTTCTATTATTATAGAAAAAATTATTAAGTAAAATTTTCCGCTTAAATAAATTTTTTGAAAAAAAAAAAAGAAATTTAAGAAATAAATTTTATTGTTGATTGAAAATATTTCAATTTCATTTTCAAATAAGTAACAAATTTATTTAAATTATGGTAACAATATAACAATGAACACATAAACATCAAAAATAAAAAACCAAAAATTCATCATCATTCCTCTATGATAATAAAAAATTTATTATAAATAATAATAAATTTAAATTTTATATATTTTTTTATATAGTAAAATTTTATGGTTAAATTAATATTATAAAAAAAATTTCAAGAATTTTTCATTTATTTACAATGAAAATTTAATATTATGGCTTTATTTACTTATATTTATAAATATTTATTTTGAAGTGTCAACAACAATCATTTCAATGTGGAAGTCAATTGCCCTGAATGGAAAATGTAGTTTAATTTTAAATATTTTGTTATTAAGTATATTATTGTTGTCATCATCATCATCTATCAGTAGATTTAATTAAATGAGTGCGATGATTAAATGAAGAAAGAAATTAACTTGTTACAATTATGAATTTGATGAAATTTTTTTTGTTGAATATACAATTGTGTAAGACAAGTCGAGAAATGATATGACAAAAATTTATAATAGAACTAATAATTGGACCACTTATTGTCGGTAGTTTAGGATTTTTAAGATTAATTTAATTAAGTTTTACAGCAGTTATACTTTTGATTTATATTTTTTTCTAGATTATTAATGGAGTGTGATGTTAGTTATGTAGATATATAATATTTTAGGCAGCCAATTTGCAATGTAATAATGGTTTGATTCTCATGATTAAGTTTAGTTTTTAATAATTGGAATTAATTTTATTGACAAATTTACTAAACGTATTTATTTATTTACCAGAGTTTGACTTAAAATATGTTGCGACGATATTTTTTGACATCAGTTAATTTAAATTATGTATTAATTTTAGCTAATATTTTACCTAACTTGAAGAATTTAACATTAGTTTAAGAGACACTCTTCTTGACTGAAATTTTTGACAAATCAAATTTTATAATATCAATTTTAGACAACAATTAAATTAAATTTTAAAAATTTTGGACAGAGTTTTGTCTAAATTTGAACAAATTTACATTAATTTGATTTCATTAAACTCTAGATAAATTTCTTAAATGTGTTCGACACTGCAGTTTTATAATGTAAATAATTTTATGTCAAGCTCGAATTTAGAATTGACATGGTAAATTTTGTAATCAATTTGATCAGATTATAATCTATGGCATATTAAACTGTCAAAATTCTTTAAAGTATGGACAAAATTACAATGTAAATCTCATATATATTTAGTAATATATTTTTACTAATTATTTTCAAATAACACTGAATACAAAAGTTCATATTTAAGTGCAGTAAAATATTAAGTTCAATGAAATAAAGAAATTATATAAAATTAATAGTCAAAATCAATAATCTCTTTTAATACCAAATTTTTACTATATGTATATATTTAACCTGCAATACTTTATGACTTAATTTTACATGAGAATAATTTGTGTAAAACTATAAATTTCACGTCATAAAGAAATGATATGCAAATAAATCTCCATAATTTCTTTCAAAATATATCATTAAAAATATATAATATTGCCAAATTAAAATGTAAAATTTAATTTTATAATATATAAATATTTTGCTTTTACCAATCAAAATCGAAATTTAAATATTTTTAATTTTATATTTCGTAATATATAAAACACTTTTAACTTTTCAATATATATTTTTTAATCCCAATAATACATAAAATTTATTTATACTTAAAATTGCTTAATTTTATTAATAATATTTATTTTATATTTTATGTACAAATTATCTATATATGGCTATGATGACCATTAACCTTTAATTAGACGTTTATTTTCTTCAGTTATACAAATATAAAAAAATGAAATTTAATGAATTTTTGTTATCATTCATGTAAAATGTTGCACAACTATTTTGTTGTTGCTAGCTATTGAAAGCGTGTGTTGTGTTGTTTCTTTCATTTAAAAAAAAAAAATAAACATTAAAGAAAAATATTTGTAATTTCTTTTTGTATACAAAGAAAAAACATGAAAATCTTTAAAATAAAAAAATGAAAACCTGTCCATTATTTTTGATAGAAAAACAGAAACATATAAATTTTATTTATAGGAAAAAAAAGAATGGACCTCACGTAAATTTGTTTTTACTTATATGTTAGGTACATATTTACTTTTAGTTACACACCACAAGTGGTATTTTACTTTCCTTTTTAATTGTATAAATACCACAAATTAAAAAAAAAAATCCACCCATCTGTCTCTCTACATTTCTACAATATATATTGTATAGATGTAGAAGACATTTCAGATATAAGCTAAGCTATGAAAATTATCTTTAAGTAAAACTAAATTTTTTTCAAACTTACTATGGAGATGAGTCGCAGAATTTAAATTTAATATTGAAGAAAATAATGATATAGGGTAATTCAAAATGATTATGCAGTTTTAGAGACAACTTTCTTTTGGAGGAAAATTTTTAAGTGCCAAATCTTTTTTATGTCACTTATATTGTGATGGACGTATTTATAAGTATATAAGTGCGATGATTCATTTGTAAATTAAAACAAATGGAAATTGACCCAAAATTGAAATTAGTCAAAGTAATAATTTCAAATACTATTTCAGAATTTGATGTTTGGCCAATTGTAATATGCCTAGAGTGTATTTTAGAACTAAAATTCTACCTAATTTAGTTTAGTACTAAAATTCTACCGAATTTATATTTCATCTATAGATGTTCTGCTCGTAGATTTTATATCTTGAAAATATTTTGGCCAAAAAAATTGCTTAAATATAAGTGAAATATTGGAAATCAAAACGATCGCTTTACATCCTCTATCCGTAATCTGAATCACTCTGTACGTATATTTAAAAAAAAAAAGCAAAAGAAATTATGTATGTACTTTCGAGAATGCGTGATTATATGACAAAAAAAGCACATATAATAATTTGTAATTCAACCCGCATGCCCTTAAATTCTTCTTTTATTTTTAATGAAAAATTTTACAATCTGTGAAGACGTTTTTACAGTGTTTTTGGTGTCGTTACTTGAAAATATTTTAATTTTCTATTTACTGTATTATATATACCTGGAAGCAACATTGCACGCATATTAAAATAAATCAACAAATGGATTAACATTATTAAAGATAGAAAATTACTTAGGTATATTTTAGTATGTATTACAAATTCTAGAAAATAATAATGAATTTTTTGTTAACCGCCTTACAGACTGTAAATTAATTTTAATGTTTCTATGTGTTTAATATGTAAATTTACATAACTCTCTTTACTTTTGGTGGACAATCCATAATTATGGAAATTCTGAAAATTCATAAATTTTGAATTATGGAGGAACGAACATAAATTTTCATGTTTTACATAATGTATGTTCATTAAAATATTAACTAATTGTTAATTTACTTAATTGATTCGAGATTATGTTTTCAAAAGTTCCTTTTTCGATAATATTTAAAAAAAATTGTCCTTTTAAGGGTGTCCACGTTTTCGAAGGTCACGTAATATGTTTGAAATATTAATTACGAGAAAGTTTGGTAACAACCCAACAAAGTTCTATCCAATTTAATTTAATAAAAAATGAGTATAATTTTGTTATATATAAATTTTAATTGAAAATTTCATTTATAATCTAATAAAATTGTTTCGGCTTTTAAAAAGTCCCTAATTCCAGAAATATAACAAAAAAAAAAATTACAACAAAATTTGAAGAGTTTGTTAGTTATATGGTAAATCAGAAGATTTATATCCCTAAAATTTTATGTAATTAATTAAGTGTAATAAATTTGATTTAAAGTTTTAAAGTAATTAATTTTATGAAAATATTAATTTAAAAGATTTTTTTACATCTCGACATCTTACACGCTCGACTTTAATGCTCATCAGTAGGTATAATAAATTGTTGATGATCAATTATTTTAATTTAACAGACCTGCAAGGTCGCTTCACGGTCATTATAACATTTTTTTTTTCGGTTTTATTTTTCGGTAAAAAAAGCAACTTTGTAGCATAAAATTGTTATTAATTTTAGTTTAAGTTATAAAAATTAAAATGATTAAATCCCTCAGATGTTACACAGTAAAAAATTATTTATAGAGTATGATTTACATACCTTTATAGATACAGTAACAGTAGACTATAGATAGAGTACATTTTCTTTCAGGGAGAATTATTATAGTTACCCCAGGAAATATTGGTTATTTTGAGTGGGTTGGATCACACAAAGAAGGAAAACATTGATTGTTTAATCAATTGTAGCTAGTTTTTCAATTTTGAACCAAGTTTTTACTTGTTTTATCTTTTTGATAATAAATTATCATCAATTAAAAGTAGGTACATATATATAAAGAATGCTCTCTGGACGTTCCATTACAAAATTTACAATGGAAACGTTTGTAATTTGAAATGTGTAATGTGGTAAGTTAGTTTATCCTATATACTTATTTATCATAATTTTTGTACCGAAACTTTAAGTATATTTCCTTCATTCCATCAAGATAAGATGAAATTTTTATATTTAAACTAATTTTTACTCATGCAAAAATCCATGCTACAAAAAATTATTAACAGTGTAAAAAAAAATATTAACTAAATTGTTTTATAGTGTACTATATAAAAAACGCAAATGAATTTAAAGACAATATTAATAAATAGTATAACATTAAATTTTTTAATTATATCAAATATGTTAATCGACCCACTGCCATGTTTTTAAATAACACAATTTAATTATTATTTCCTA
Organism: Empis stercorea; assembly: GCA_949752835.1. Taxonomy (NCBI): domain Eukaryota; kingdom Metazoa; phylum Arthropoda; class Insecta; order Diptera; family Empididae; genus Empis; species Empis stercorea. The sequence goes on from OX457087.1 coordinate 11,984,345, forward strand.
CTCCGCCTTCATAAAAACTCTCTGATTTTGCATGGAATTATAAATTTCGTATATAAAATATTGTTTATACTTAAAAAGTAAAATTTTGGATATTTTTGAGCATAAAAAAACATTATTTGCAAAAGATTAAAATTTTGTTATTTTATTTTGTTTTTATATGCTAAAACAAAATCAAAAACGCCTCCATAAAAAAATTTATGTATAATATTTTTTCATCAGTTTTAAAAACGCAATAAATAAATTAAAAAAAGTTTGATAAAATTATAATAAAAAACCTTAAAAATAATTGAAATTGTTAATGTAAATAAAATGTAAATTTCATGTTGATAAATGTCCTTAAAGGATTTATGTATTATAAATGATTTACAAAATTTATGGTAATTTAAAAATAAATAAATTTTAGAATTAATTATTAATCAATTTTCATCAAATTTTTCATCATGTCATCGATGATTTTTAAATTGATTTGTCGTTTATTGAAAAATTATCACAGTAATTGAAATTTATATATGTATATGTATGTAATGTACATAACACTTATTTGATAAGTGAACTAGGTAATAAGGCAACGAAAAATGTTGGTCTATGTATAAGTACTTAAATGAATTAGTTTACGACTTAAGGTAGTTTAATTTATGGTATGATCGTATACCATTAATAGAACATTGTATTAGCTGCCCATTTTCATATTAACTGCCCACTTTCCTAGCCAAATTTATGAGAAAAAACCTAAATTTTTATGTATACTAAGAAAATTAAACCATCCTTCGTATAGTTTCTATAAAATTAATAGTAGAAAAATTTCAAAGTAAAATTTTAAATTGAAACTTATTAAAAATGTTCGATCAAACTATTCTTGGACGGAAGTAAATCTATAATTAGATTATATTAAAATTACGTTACAAATATATAATTTACTACTTATTGCAATTTTCACAATTTTTCTCAAAACAATTTGGAAAATATTAAACTGCAAAGATTTTTCTTTTTTTGAAAACTTTTTTTTTTTTTTTTTTTTTTTTCCCCTAATTTTTTATTCCGCTAGGGAACATAGGGCCTCAATGCAACTCTTCCAACGGATTCTGTTTAGCGCAGTCATTTTTAGTTGCTGCGACCATATCATTTCTATTTTTCTGGCTTCATCCAGTACTGTTCTTCTCCATGTGTTTTTAGGACGACCAACGTTTCTTCTTCCTTGTGGATTCCATTCCAGTGCCTGTCTAGTTATAGATTCTACGGGTTTCCGGAGAGTATGGCCAATCCATTTCCATCGACGTTTTCTAATTTGCTTTATGATGGGAACTTCTTTAGTTATTCTCCATAGCTCTGTGTTTGTTATTGTTTGTGGCCAGAATACCCTACATATGATACGTAGTGATTTGTTAATGAATACTTGGATTCTGTCAATTTCTCTCTTATTAATCAGCCACGTTTCACTGCCGAACAGGAGCACTGACTTCACACATGAGTTGAATACTTGCAACTTTGTTTTTCTGGTAATCTGCGATGATCTCCACAGTCTTCCAAGTCTACCGAATGCTGCTCTTGCTTTCATTATTCTGTTGTTGATATCAATTTTTGTTCCACCATCTTTTGATATCATGCTGCCGAGATAGCAGAAGTCCTCTACGTCCTCAATGTCTTCATGTTGTATATTAACGCGTCTAGTATTTGTTGTATTGATACGAATACACTTTGTCTTACTGATGTTCACTTTTAGGCCAACTGCTGCTGCATTTCTCACTAGATCGTTAACTTTATTTTGTATGTCATTGTAGGTGTGGGCAAGCATTACAATATCGTCTGCATAATCTAGGTCTTCTAGACGACTGTTGAGTGTCCAGCTAATCCCTCTTGCGTTGTTATTTATTTTTCGTAGTACGTCATCCAGTACTACTATGAATAGCAGCGGGGATAAAGCGCATCCTTGTCTAACTCCTGCGTCGATCTTAAATGGATCGCTGGTTATTCCATTGTGTAGTACCACATATTCTGCATCCTGGTATAGCGCCTTAATGACTGATATTATTTTGCAAGGAACTCCTTTATTTCTTAGAGCATTCCATATTGCATTGTGCTTAACTGTGTCGAATGCTCTCTCAAAGTCAACGAACAGCATATATAGCGGAGAGTTCCATTCAATTGATTGTTCCACTATGAGACGCAGCGTGTTAGATTGATCAACACAGCCTCGGTTCCGCCTGAAACCGGCTTGTTCTTCTCTCAGTTGTGTCTCTACTTGATCTTGAATTCTTGAGAGGATGATGAGTGCTAGAATTTTATTAGTTTTTTTGAAAACTTAAATAAATTTTATTCCCCAGATTTCTAATTATATATGTACAAACTGTGACTGATTTTAAACAGGAATTCCATTAATCAATTTATATACTTATATAAATTACAAAAATAATTTTTTGGTTTTTTGTTAATTAAAAATGTGAAAAATCTATTGTTGTATAAATATAGTTTTCCCATTTTATATATACTTATACATAAAATGAATTTTCTTAATTGATTTTTCATTGTGTATATATTTTTAGTTTTCCGGCCGCCCGTCATTCAAAAAATAAATCGAATAAAAAATTTATTTTTATATGCCACTGTAAATCAAACAACAAACTGTAAAGAAAGCAAATATTATAACAGAAAAAATTCTAAGCAAAATTTATTGGACGTGTTATTTTTACCAATTTTCCATACTTTTATTTATTTTTATAAAAGAATTTCAAAGATTTGTTTCATTCTCTTGGCCAGATGGATAAAATTAAGTTAAATATATATTTACAAGATTTCAAATTTTCAAATTTCAGTAGACAAAATTTGTTTGTGTTTCTCTGTTACCGTAAAAAAAAACTGCAGAAGGAAAATTTATTTTTAAATATTTAGAAAAATTTTATTTGGAATGTTTTTTTATTTTGTTATTTTTGATTTTCATCGGTTCAATAAAATTTGGGAAAATATATCGTCGTCGGCGCCGGCGTTTAATGAATTTTTCAACAAATTTTAGTAAATTTTTTGTAAATATTTGAATTACTTACATGTATATAGTAATATATAGGATTTGATATCCTGTTTATGTTTAAAGGATACAAAGTGTCGGGAACACGTCGATTTTTTTTTAGAATTATTCATAAATTTTGGTAAAATAGATTTTCTGTTAATTTAACATTTTCAATAAAACAGGTTAAACTTTTAATGAAAATTACATGATAGAAACATATTTTAGTATAGTGTAATAATTGAAATCCTCATTATTATGTCCTTAATTCAGTATTTGTACATCATAGAAGAGTGGCTTAACAGATTTAGATGAGGAATAATTATGTTAAACAGAGTTGTTAAGTAATGCATTATAAGTGTAATGCAATAACGCATTTAATTCGCGGTACTTCATTGAATTACGAAGTGTGTTTCATTGAAGTACCAAGTAATTCAGAATACTTCAAAGTACCTAATTCACGGACAAAAAAACTTAAGTACTGGAATGCAGTATAATTGTGAAGTATTTTTGAAGTATTCGATGTAATACATTACGAAGTGAAGTACAAATATGGTAAAAATTACTTTAGAAAAATAATGCATTATTACACTGCATTACTTGGTAATGCTAATGCATTACAAAAGTAAAAAATGGTTTCGTTTCAATTTTACTTGACTGATGGAAATAATTTTTATGTACTTACTGCTGTAAATTTTGTTATCGTTATCGTATGTAGACACTTTCCTTCAATTATATTTTTTATTATGATAAGATTTACTATTTTAAGCTTATCATTTATATTTTAATTATTAATTATGACCATTTACGTGTCAAACCATTTACGTGTCCAACCATTTACAATATGAAAGAAGTGCTCATATGGTTTTGAAAATTCTTGATTAGGTACTTATGCTTACAGCTGTGAATACTAAAATAGCAGTAGCTGTAGCAATATTAAAAAAACTAATATTTGTTATAATTTTGTGCCATTATAAAATTAGAATTGAAATAATTAATTTTCGGATACAATTTTTAAATTACTTAATAAAAAACATTTCAATTAGGAATAATTTATATTCAGCTCAAAGCAAATCTGAATTATATGTAACCATTTTTTTCACTGCTACTGCTATTTTCATGTTCGCAACTGTACATACTTACTTATCTGATCTCTGATCTTATATAACGATATTCTACATCGAAAACGATTAAATAAAAATAAATTTAATAATAATACAGAAAATTCTATTAATTATAAAACAATCATTAGAAAATTCTAATTTTGGAATTCATCAACAACAAAAAAAAAAAAAACAATCTTGAAAAATAAAAATCATAATAATAAAAAAACTTGATTACATAAGCGATTAAAATATCAACAAATCGTAATTGACGTTTCAATATTAATTTATATATTTCTACATTTCTATGTTACAATAAATAAAAATTATTACCTACATAAAAAGTTCATTTTAAATTATATATTTGCGTTTAAAATTATAAATTTTTCATCAGCAAAATAATAATTTAAAATAAAAATATAGAAAAAATGCCACAGAAAATAATAAAATTTTTACAAAAATAAATGAAAATTATATTTTTAGCCACAATTCAGTGATTTTTAATTATATTATTTTTGATCAAAAAATATTATAAATATAAATTTTTCGAATTCATGAATTTTAACCTTTAATTTAGTTCTCTGATGAATTTTATCAGTTGACTAAATTTTGATGAATTAAAAATTTTAATTACATAAATAATCAATGTTGGGGGAAATAAATTAAATTTATATGAACAAGAAAAAATAATATTTATATAATCATTATACTACATTCGACACACCAGAGAGCATTAATTATTATTATTTTTGTTTTACGTAACACAAAACATAAAAATTAATTTATTATTAAACTAATAATTAAATTTTTAATTTAGAAAAATCTGGAAAATTTACAGAATTTTTTTTTTGTTGTTTCAATTTTTGATTTAAATTTTTCTCTGAAAAAATAACAAAAAAAAAATTTAAATTAATTTATGAAACTATAAAATTTAAGATTATAAATTAATGAAAAATGAAAATATTGAAAAATTTACTGGTTTTTTATTTCAGGTGGGAAAACTATCAAGTAAATAGGTTAAAAAATAATTGAATTTGATTTAGGAATTAATTTAAATAGTATTATGAATTCTTATTTTCATCTAATGTATTATCTACTTTGAAGTATTTACTTAAATCCGTTTTTAAGTATACAATGGAAAATACTATCTTACTATAAAGAAGAATAATCATACTATCAAACTGGCAACAAACAAATCTGAATGATTTCTTGCTGTAAAGTGTAAATGATGCAACGAGGAGCAACAATTGAAGAAAATAATAATTAATAAACTGATTTATACATAAAATTGATTAACTTTCTTGTTTGGTTAGTAAATTGATTTATTAAACAAACTACTTATATATAAGTAGTTAATATGATTTTATTTGTACTTTTTATTGTGATATTTTAAATTAGATGAATTATTAGAAATTTAAAGTTCATGATATGAAATATTTATCTTTCCCGACTATGTGAACAAAAAATTGAAAATATTTATATTGATTTTCAATTAAAACCAATTTAAAAAAATAATATTTTTTTAATATAAATGAATTTTTTTTTATAATTTTTTCAAAGTTTTGTCAATAAAAAAAGTAAAGAAAAAACTTTAGCAAAAAACAGGGCGAAACTTTGATGATTTTCATCAAACTATAATCTAAAATTATACATTATGTACTTCTATATTCTACTTTAATTTCTATCTGATCTATATGATGGGCTAATATTCGATTTTGAATTAAATTAATGATCAATTTTGAAATTTTATTTTTGAAAATTCAAATAGTTATGACACAATAGCTTCGTTCGCAAATTTCCAGCCCTGCAAAAAAATATGATTATGTTTTATATATTAATCATTCAAACACTTTAAATTAGTTTGAAAACGAATTTAGTTCAAATTGATTGATATTTAAGTAAACGTAAATAAAAATAATAATTTTGATATCGTATAAAATGATAAGAAAATTTATAAAAATTATTTCATAAATTAAATAAACCGAAAATTCTTAATAAAAAAAAATAGTATATGTTTGCTTACTTAGACATAATAAAACACTTATATAATTTATAGATTAAAGTTGTCATAAAAATTATTTTAGGCCATTAGAAATTATAAAGTTAGAAAATTAATAGAAAAAATTTTTAGTCAAAAGATATAAAATATCGAAAAAATTCACCTTAATAAATACCGCGAAACTATTCAAATATATTATATATATAACTACTTAAGTACTTAATACTTGCATAAATATTGTGATAGATAAATAACTACTTAAGTACTTAATACTTGCACAAATATTGTGATATATAATAATAACTCTTCTTGATTTATGAGTAATATTCGCAGAAGTCAAGAATTTCAGAGCACTAGTAGAGGAAGAACAGTGCAAATTAAGCACCATTTTTCGTCCTATACTTACAACACCTCTCCATACGCTCATACGCCAGCGTAACCCGAAATAAAACGCCACATTTAATATAGGTATACATTAAAAAATTTTTGATTGATGTTTCTTTTTGTTAAATTTCAAAAATCTTTTTAAAAAAAAATTTTTATACGCCCGTCAAAATTGGAAATTCGAATTGCTGGCGTTTGTACATCGCGTATTTCGGGAGCTCTCATACAAAATTTATGTGCATAAACCGATTTTGACAGACGCTATACACAGTACGCTTTGATTTTAGGGAGAGATGTTAATCATATTAAAACTGAAATATCGAAGAAATTGTTGAGGTTCATTTTGTTCAGAGATTCTTGCTCCTTTAATGAAGTTTTAATCTATACAAGTAACACAATTTGACTTAAGTTATATCAAGCATATATAATTGATTATCACTTAGGACACTATTACAAGTTATGTAATTTAGGAAAATTAGAAACACAATATATCTTATGACAGATATCTTATGACAATGGTCCATAAATGATACTTTTTGAAAAACTCTGTTAAAGTGGTATGGCTGTAATAGTTAAGTGATGTAATTCATCCCAGTACATACTAATTTAACAATATGACAAGAACTAAAATCTCCACTATGCGTACACTTAAGTCCAATCAACACTAAATTTTGATATAGTATATTTTTAGATCATTTCCAAGTATAACAACCAAATCTATACGCTTGTAACAAAACTGAAATTTTTGCAGTATACTCAGCCAAGAATATAAAAAACGATGTTTAAAATTGTTCAATTTAAAAGTGACACGCAAACTTATTCTAAGAAAACTTTTGTATAACATTACCAAAATTATATAATTTCACAATTTTGTACCAGGTTTAAAACTACAATTATTTGAGATAAATATCAAATTTAAGTAAGTAAAATAAGCATTAAAATAATTATAAATAATAATTTACATCCGTTTTTGTATTTATATAACTAAAAAAAAATTTTCCCATTATAAATTTACAATAGTACACCTTGTAACACGTCAAAAAGATTATAAGAATTTTTGGTCCGAAATAGAAAAATATTATAAAATCAATTCCCATACATAAAAAATTACATAACTAAGATTTTTTTTTTTTTGAAAATAGTCAAAAGCTGCTTTACAAGCTAAAAACCACATAAACACCAATAAAAAATGCAATGCAATTTGAGATAAGAGCTTCGGCTACAAAAATTATATGTAAAAAAAATCAGGCAAAGGTCAAAAGTAGAGAATTTCTCGTTGTTGTTGTGTTGACGCGCATAAATGAACAACATTTTTTTTTATAATATAAAATTTATTAGTTTTCCAGATAAAGTAAATTAATATGTTGCAAATTTAACAATTTTGTTTTTTCTGTTAAATATTTCTGTTAAATTTAGGCTAATCTTTTTCAATTTTATATAAATTCGCAATTTTTTTCTAGAATGCGACATTAAAATAAAAAGAAAAAAACAATTTAATTTTCACATGTCGTTAAAAATGTTTACCATTTTTTAATAGGTTTTTGTTTTTGTTAAAAACATAAAAGTAGAAACATAAATCTAAAAAAATAAAATTAAAATTCTGTAAATTAAGCAAAATAAAAAAATTATATCTAATTTTTTTTTTACAGTATAAATTTCAGGTACTCGACGCAACATAAAATAGAATTATTATTACATAAAAAGATATGTTGGAAAGTCGTTAAATTACAGCTTTTTTTAATATCTGTAACATAGATTTTTTTAAAAAAAAGTTTAGTTATTGCATAATTTTTATATGATTTCTTTAATATGTTATAAAATTCTCAACGATTATTACATGATATTTAACAGATTCTATTAAATTTTTACAGATTCCGTTGTATCAAGGCATTTTTTGAACATTCCTATTAAATTTCTGTTAAACTCTGTTAGATTTTTCATTTTGTACAATTGATTTTCCATGGTATTCTAACCAGATTTGGCTTGATTTTTCCAAATTCTGATAATTTTTTAACAGCCTGGTGATTTCTTACAACTTCTGTTTGAGTTTTCACAGATTCTGTTAGTTTCAGGCAAATTTTATAGATTATATATTTGAAAATTTTTGTTAATGTTTGATAGATTAAATTATATCTAAACAAATTCTTATTTATATTTGTCGAAGTTCTATTAAATTTTCATTATTATCTGTTCAATTTTAATTTATCACTAATTTTATTGAATTTTTAAAACATTCTGTTTGATTTTTGAAAGTTTCTCTTAGATTTTTGGTCCTCATTCCTTCTAATTTTTAAAAACAAATTTACAGATGAATTATTTATGAAATAATAAATACTTAACACCAACAAAATATTTTTCATTATAAGTATTTGATTACAGAAGAAGAAATCAAACATCACAGATGTACATAAGTAATTATAATTATATATGAAAATTTTACTATGATGATTGAAAAAACGAAAAGTGTGCAACATCTTCTTCCATTAACAGAAAACAAAATTTATTATAATCTAACAATTTCTTTAATTGGAAAATATAAAAAAAATTCATTTCAAAATATTTTCTTTAATAAAAAAAAAATTACTTGAAAAATTCAATTAAAATTTGTTCGTTATTATTAATGTGAAAATGAAAATTGAAAAGAAAAATGTATTTTTAAATTTTTCAAAATTATTTCTCTAAAACAATTTTCTTATTTTAATACTTTAGGTAAATTAATTTTTCATTTTTTCTTTTCATTATACAAAATAAACTTTCAAATGAAGTAATTAAATCTTATAAGAAATTTGTAGGTCATTCCGTAAGAAAAAACTATATATAAGTATTCATTCATTTATAATTATTGACTTTACTTCTATAACACTGGAAATCTGTGGCTTCCCTATTAACTATATAAGTGAAAATTTTTTACTTTTAAATATACATTCTTTATTATACTTAATTTTTTTTCTAAAATATTTGAAATTTCCACCTTGTAATAGAAAATTACATACTCTAACTCTAACATGTCATTAAAATTTGTTGTGTATACCACAACAAACAATAATTGAAAAACCTAAAAAAATTTGTATTATTTATATTATGCATTTACCTAAAATTTAAACAAAAATATAAATATAATTTTCACTTTGACGTAAGATAAGGAAAAAATAAATTATATTTTATTAAATATCATAAAAAATTAAAATTTCCTTTTACGTGTGGCCCGATTTGTAGTACATACACCGAACCGAAAGTACTTTATATAAATAAATAAAAGATATTGAGCTTTTATTTTTAATAACATTATTGTTAAATTATGGTCAGAGATGATTAACAATATTGTATTAGTAAATGTACATGTACATGTATGTAAGCTTATAAATTGTCATGCACTTGCTATAAAAAACTTTTGAATTATTGACTTTTGTACTTCACCTTTCTTTTTATTGAAATAATATATATGGAAATTTGTAACTAAGTATAAGTATATATGAAAATTATTTTCAGGGAATTGATGGGGGTTTGTCTGGCAACAATTTTTCTGGTAACAGTTTTCTATCCTTAATCATCATAGGTTTTTTAAGCTTTAAAGCAAATATATTTAACATTGGAAATTTTAACAGAATTCACCAAAAGAATTCACCAAAACTTAATAATTAATTTAATTTTTTTATGAAAATGTAATAAAGACAAAATTTGTATTCTGCACGATAAATGACTTTCTGATAATTTAAGCAAAACAGTCAATGAATTAAGAAATTTCATCAACAAAATTGCTGACAGTTTTACTAAAGCAAGTGCGTGCATTACTTGGTCCTGCTGAGTACAAATTTTGTACAGCCAGCTTATTACTCCTTATTTGCTCTATAATTTGGTCTATTTTTCTCACTGTTGGTGCTTTTATTATGCTACAATACTGATTTAACACTCAATGAAACAAAATGGAACCCAGTAAACTATTAATTGAATGTCACCTGCAATCTTAATTGTAAATTCTTCACTATACAATCCAACGAAGTAATTGTTGTCTGGCTTTCAGTTTCTCTAAAATAGCAAAGTCTCTCAGTGCAACAATATCGAAATTTTAATTCCAATTTGACAAAAAAGCTCCAAATCAATATTACATATTACCATGATCAATAAATTTATATATTCCCCCAATAATCGAAAATCATGCTTGAAAAACTTGAAAACACTTTTGTATACTAGTTTTTTTGTTTGACTAGACACTAAAAATGAAAGAAAAATCATTAACAAATTTACACACGTTCGTATTTTAAATTCCCCTAAGAGAGTGCCAGAAGTGAGAAGTGTAACAAAAAAACATATCCAACTTTATTTTTCAATTTTTCAGAATTTAACTAAATATATAATTTTTATTTATTTTATGTTTATGCTTTTTAAAAATTTTCTTTTATGCAATGGTAGGTATATTTTTTTTCTTTCTTCTTTCTTTCTTTCCTGTTTATAATTTCTCTTTTTTTACCGGTTTTTGTTTTTATTATAGGCTTTTTTTTTATATTTAAGACAAAAAAAAAAGTCATTTTCACAGTCTGACGTTTATGATTTGCGTGTGATATTGTTATAATGTTTATGAAAAAAAAACATAGAAGTTTATGTGTAAAAGAGTTGGTATACAATAGTTTTATAACCAATACTCCTGCACCTGCGAAAAGCTAACAAGTAAATTACTTTCTGAAGTTTTTAATTGCAAAAGAAAGTAACTATGTACATTAATTTGTACAAAAACAATAAATTTATATACTACTTATAGAAAATATAATATTGCATTTTAATCTCACGCTTCCCATAAATCAGTGAATAACAAACATTATGGTTAAAAATGCAATGTTGAAAATTTTAGGCAGAGCAATGGATTTTTGGTATATATATAGTACCTAAATTAAAAACGGAAATTGAGTTATATAAATATAAAAATAGATTAATATTCAAATATAGGGGAGAATTAATTTTACTATAAATTTTGCCATAAATTAGAAAATGTTAGATATGGAAAATGGAACTATATACAGAAATAGAAAAGCAATAATTATTCAAGTTGAAGTCAATTGCAATGAATTACAATCTATATTATAGAGATTCCAAGTATGTTCGATAGTAAAGGAGACAGTAAAATAAAATCTCTAAGGAAAAACTATGTAATAGTAGTTTGCTTTAAGTCTGTAACATTTTTAGAGCTCATAGTGAAATAATTCAATGAGCGAGCACTCTAAATCATTAGATTTTTAACAAATTACTTTTTAGAGAATGTTAAATACATTAAACATGATCCAAAACATTATTTAACCATTCATATATCTGAGCATTATGATCATTAGCAACAGTTTTATGTATGTATTTAGTAACAGTGATGAGTTGATTTTGCGCGGCAATTATACCATTAGTGCATTTAACAGCTTACGTCATTTTACGAACAATTTTGACTCAACTAATTCATTCATAAATGTGTTTGAGTGGTAAAGGATGTCTGTAAGCTTCTGCATTGGTAAATAAAAGTAACTTTAGCTTATGGTATTAATAACAACTAGAAATTCGAAGAATTTAGCTTTTTCTTTGTATTTGCCTCTACTTATAATCCAAATCCCACAAAAGACTAACTATATACAGTACTTATATATCTTAGGAAACTATGCATCTTTTCCCATTAAACATTTTTTTCTCATTAAAGGGTCTACCCTTTCCGTTTTGGGTTTGGCTCTAAAACACATAACAGCAAAAAAAATTAAAAGTTTCTTTACTTTATTTAATTTCATATTATAAATTAACAAATATTTTCTTAATGTCACTTTTCCTTCTCATTAGACCGTATCCATCCAAATGTTGTCACAACAACCAGCAACAACAAAAAACCGAAAATTGCTTTCTTGCATTTTTCTGCTTTCTATTTATAAATATTTCTCTGAGTTCTTTTTAAAAAAACTTTACTTGTTTAAAAATTAATTTTTAACAATTTTGTTTACATAAGATTAAAGTTTTTTGTAATGTCCATAATTTTGCTGATTTACTAAATTTTTGTTGAACAAAAAAACATTAAAGAAAAAAATTAATTCACATTTAAATTTAATCACAAAAAGTTTCAATTTCATGGATGGTGGATAACCTTTACCACATGAAAAACGGTAAGAAAGTGCGTTAATTTTTTTAGTTAGTAGGTTAGATGTCATTAATATTAACGCAATCATAGTAAAAAAAAATTTACTTATAATTTTATAATTGAAATTTAAACCCCAAGAAATGACAAAAAAAAAAAAAAACAAAAAAAATTTTCATTGAAAATTTCTTTGTTTTTGTTACTGAATCAAATTACTTTTAATATATGTAAATGCAAAGTGTAAAAAGAAAATTAAGTTTATATAAACGCTCAATGAGCACATTTTATATAATTTATATTACAAATTTTGTTGTGTTTTTTTAAGCTTTTAGCTGTTGTCGTCTGTTTTTAAGGTTCATTGATCGAGAAGGAAGAAAAAAATTCAACTGGAAAATTTGGCCGGTCTCAAAAATTGTAATAAAAACCTGAACAGTATAAAATTGCGTAAGTCATCAGGTAAAAATAATTACGCACCTTTTTTTTTTGTTTTTTTTGTAATGAGAAACGATAAATTGACTTTTTTTTGGATAAATGAAATTTTTTTAATTTAAATTTTCGAAATTTGTATACATTCCCAAAATACGGTAATATCTTTTTAAGCTTTAATTGTCCAAAATTTGATGTTCATCTTAGTAGTAACAGAAGAGCCGTTTTTGGACAAATAATTGATTGTAATTTTAAACCCATGACACCTTGTATTTTCAAGAGTTTCCTATCAAGTACAGAAGGGCTACTCTGGCCTAGGAGCATAGATGACCTTCACCATAAGTAGCAACAATGAATTTATTTTATGGGCACTTTTTAATTAGGAGAAAAATTGTAAAAAGATTTGATAGTGAATCTCTGAACAGCATCTGGCATGGACAGTAGCGAAGACAGCATAATCTCAAACCTTATCTCCTATGTCTGTCCAAGTCAGAATCATACACATCACTGTATATCCCAATTATAGACTCAAAATTATCTCTGTATCAAAATTAGTCATCATGTGGTTAATTTTCCTGTATAAAATTTATGGAAAATAATGTTGCTAAAAATGATATCTTTAAAACGGCGTAAAATATTTTAAAATTTATTATCTTTAAATAAAATTTTGTTGTTTTTCTATATATATTATTAATTGTTTATTTATCAATTTTATAATTGGTATATAAATATAATTCCTTTTACATATTTATTTAAGGGGTGGATATTTCTTAATAACAAAACAATAAAAAGAAAAATTTGATAACAAAAAAATTGTTTTTATTGGAAAAATGATAGAAAAAAGAGAGGCGTGTAAATGCAATTTTATCATATTTCTAAAAATATACACAAAATAATAATATTTGATATTAAATCTATAAATTCAAGATAAAAACATTAACAGTGCAAATATTATACAATGAACATTTCCGTGACAGAAATTTGAATTTAAGGTGCAGAATTTTAAGTTATATAATTAATTTAAAGATTTACAAAAGGAAACAGAGGAGAATTGGTCATAAATTTAAAATTAAATAAACAATATTATCGGTTGGTATTAAGAATTGGTTCAAACTTCTTTAGAATCTGTTTCCAACTTTGTGCTGTTAGCTTTCTAGCCATTCAAAAAGTTTTGACCAACTTTAGTTTAGTTTACATTGAGAATAATATCCATTTGTGTCGTGGACATCACCAGTATCGTAATTCGTATCATTTTTTGGAACATTTTCGTACTGTTTAAAGATTAACCCATTTTTTAAGAACAAATTTGTCGTATTTCGAATTATTTTTTGAATTCGATTTAAATTCATCATTTTTTAAATTAAATTTATCATTTTTCGTATTCAATTTGATTTTCAATCAATTATTTAAGCTGCAATGTGTAAAAATGCAATTGATTTATGTCCCAAGTAACAGTTAACAGACAAAGTAACGAAATTAAATGTCATATTTTATTTGGCATATTTATGCTAAAAACTCGTGGTAAGTTATATGAAAATTATTATATAAAATTGAAATTGTTCAGGAAAAAATATCCATTTTAATATTTTAAACAAAAGTTTACTAATTTTCACAAAAACATTTTTCGCCCACATTTTGAAATTAAATACTTTAGGTACCATATACTTCTTCCTATTTATAGTACATAACTGTATATCATATGTAAGTATACAATTACAGAAAGTGTGAAATTCATTTTATAAGATAATTTTGTTCAAATATATATTAATAAACTTTTTCCTAATTTTATGAACCATTCCAAAATAAAAAATTAAGTAAGTATTAAATTAAAAATTTCATGCTCATTTTTCTAACAAAACCAAACCACCGCCCGCCAAAAATTTAATAATTGTTAATTTTTTTTTTTTGATTTATAATATTTTAAAAGCTTATTCGATTTTTTTTGAAGTGTGCCATAAACAGCACGATTTTTTTTTTGATCTATTAACTTTACTTATATACAAAATGTTACATTGTTGAAGAAAAGTTAAAAATAATATTGAAAGTTTTACTTTAAAGTTGCAGCACTATATGGTAAAAAAAAAAAGAGGTGAGACTTTTAAGTGTTTATTTTTTATTTATTTATTAAATAAACGATCACGTCATCAATTGGCCATATACATATATACAAACATACATTATAAGAAAATTATATCTGTCAACTTTTACAAGACACCGCAGATAAAAGTCAATGGCTTTCAAATAGGCCGCAACGCAGCAGCATCACGAGAGTAAGAAACAATTGCGATATTTTACAACCGCCACCGCACCATCCCATCATATCAATTCTTCAAAATGTTTCGTAAACAAAAAAAAAAAATGTTGTGCGTGCACAAAATCTGTAATCTTATGGAATTGTAAATTTACTCTCTCGGCTTTATATAGTGACGGAATCTTGTTTTTTTTCATTATTTGTTACATTATCAGAAAGTTTCGAGATTTAGTTTTGAAAACTTGATTGAAAAAAAAAGTAACCAGCGTAAAAAACCTGTATGTAAGCTTAACTTTTTAATAAAGTGTGATGAGTCATTTCAGAAGATTCAATTTTATAATAAGAAAAAAAAACGATAAAAATCGCATCATTGGGATTAAAAAGAAATCACATAAAATAAGTATATGTAAAAAAAAGTTTTGTGAAACAGTATCTTATGCGAAAAATGAGTTTAAATAAAAGACTGATGAAACGAGAAATTAATTTGAATTCGATTAACAATCAGAAATTAGCATAAAAACCATTTTAAAAGAAATTTACAAGAGTATAAATTGCGTATTAATGGCGTTGGTATACACAGTATAAGTAATTCAGAAAGTGATTACAGCATTAAAAAAGCTTTGAAAATGTAAGAAAAATGATGAAAAACACTCATTTTACATTTTGTTGATTATATATATATTAAGAAATTCATTTTAGCTGCAATTTATTGCAACATTTTCATTATTCTATGAAGATATTTGATATACTTAGTTCAGAGATAGAATTGGGATTCTGAAATATTACTTTATTTAAGTGAGACATTTAAAACTACTGATCTAATATCAAATCACTGGGTTTCTTCTAATCAAGAATAAGATCAATCATTGACTGATTGTACTTATACATACAATAATGTTGCTCCTTGTGACCCGATTTTGATGCATTCTGTCTCCAAGCTAACCAAACTAATAAATTTTCATATTCCTGGGCTTTATTATTCTACAAAATTTAATCGAATTTTTTTTATAAGTTAAATTCTTTCTTAAAAATAATTATTCATTCTAAAAATAGCAAAAATTTCAATTGAACTTTTGTGAACTTTTAAGCTGTAATCTAGTACATATTATTTTGATAGCTCATACTCGGTGTAATCAAATAATTGGAAAAATGATTTTTTACTTTTATGTAAAAATAAAAATTTAATTACTTATAAATTGTAAAAATTTGCAATTAAAATTATATTTATAGTTACTAGCAATGGACTGCACTATATATTTTAATTGCTTATTCAAAAATGATTTCATTTATTTAAATAAGTATAAGTATACAGTTGCTCACAAAAGTATCCGGCCACTTCTTTTATTCAGTAGAATTAATCTTAGACGTTAAGTTTTAAATATCAGAAAACAAATAATTATTATTTTTTAACATTATTTAGTCTTGTAATTTATAATCCAATCATAGAAATATCAAAATTAAATATACTTCAGAAAAAATCGACAACCAAACAATTAAGTACATAATTCGGAAATACAATTTTTCTCGAAAGGCGCACTATTTGGTAACTAAACTTACTTTGGGGAAGTCCCCCGTATGCATACGCACTTAGTGGCCGACTTTAGTGTCAATTGTTTTATGAGTTGGGACAGCTATGTAAGTTTTTCTGATAATTAATTCATTTTTCCAATATGTTTTTCTAGTATTATAAAATGCATTAGTAAAGGCTTTTTATAGCCAATATTAAAAAAAATACTTAATTGAAAATGAAGTGAAAAACATTAAATATTTTGAACCAAGTAGGGTGGCCGGATACTTTTGTGAGCAACTGTATATTTAATCTGAATTTAAATAATTTTTTAATTAATTTTCTTAGAATTTTTAATAAACCTAGATACAAATTTAAATTTTTCTAAGTAAACTGAAAATTCATTGATTTTAAATTTGATATGGTATACTGACGAAATGACTAATTAATTCTTTACAATATAATAAAATTGTTGTGGCACATGAAACTTATACTTTGCTCTGTTCCAGAAATTCCTGCAAATTTGGTATATTAAGTACTTAAATGTATAGTAAAAATTCCAAGTCATTTAAATGTAAATATGGAAAAGTCTTGTATAATAATAAGAAGATACTTAGTTGGGTGGGTTGTGTAATTTCCTGGTATGAAAATGTAATAAGTAAGTATATAGAATTTAAAATGGTGAAATTTCTGAATGTATCCATCGTAAAACTTTGAAAATTTTAACAAGAAACAATTTTTCGTAGAAATCTTTGAAAGTATTGGAACAATAATGAATTATAATTAACAAATAAAAAATAGAAAGTCATCAAGGATCGTAATTACAAATGAAGAGCCACTCTTCAAATATTATCCTTCAACAATCAATCAATTATTAATTAATATACAAGTAAGTACCTACTTATAAAAGAAAAAATTATTTTATTACTTAGAAAACATTATTCTTATCTCAAAAACAATTCATAGACAAATTAAATATTTATTTTTAGTTTTATACTTAAATACTTATATATACTTATATCAATTTAATAATGTCAACATTTAAAATGATGTCATTCTAAGATTATGCTTGTTATCGTATTATGTATACCGAATGTAC
Source organism: Empis stercorea (assembly GCA_949752835.1). Classification (NCBI taxonomy): domain Eukaryota; kingdom Metazoa; phylum Arthropoda; class Insecta; order Diptera; family Empididae; genus Empis; species Empis stercorea. The sequence goes on from OX457087.1 coordinate 12,002,206, forward strand.
AAACTATTTTAAAATATAATTATTTTAGAAATTTTAAGTAAATTCAATTTTGATTTTTGAAATTCGAAAAAATTCTTTCCCTTATATATAAATTGAAAAATATTTTATTTTGACAAGAAATGAAGTGATTTTACTAAGAATTTCTTTTCTAAATTGTAGAAATTTGATTTTACCCTTCAAGTTTTAATGAGATATCGGAGATGAGTCCATTAAATGTCAAATTTCACTTTAAATTCTATATAACATATAAATACTGTCAAGTGTAGATTCTATATTTCATCGAACTATAATTCAAAAGTAGATTCAATTTTTTTGTAGAATTTCAAATTCCACACACATCTCTTGCTTCTTCAAAAGGATATTCCAACTTTCAACGAAATATGATTTCAAGGAAAATATATTTCTAATTTATATATTTAAAAATAATCATTTCCATCTTGTCGCCATTACAAAATTTCTTATCAAAAATCATCAAAATTGAAATGATTTCAATAATTGAAGAATCAACTTTATATTCCAAAATATTTGTTCAAAATTTTACATGTTTTAAGGTCGTCGTCCAAAATCAATTTATTTATGTAAAACATTAATCACTAAAATTATAAATAAACATAACAATTTTTTAAATAAGTAAATAAATTTTCAAAAATTTTGTTACATGATTTTTTAAATTTTAAACAAATGTTTTTCTGTAACAAAAAAAATAAATGATTTTACAGAAGTTTTATTTGTTATCGTTCAACAATACCGATAACATTTAAATTTTTATCAACTTTACTTAATAATAAATAAATGATGTGATAAGACCGGGGAAATTGGAATTTATAATTATATATAAGTAAAGTAAAGTAGGTATATTTTATGTTGCTTAATTAAAAAATAATAATAACAATGTTTTTATGTACAAAAACTTATCAAGAGTTTATAAATAATATAATCACATATTTTACTGATAACATAGAGTGGATTTTTTTTTTCATTCATTCATGGCCGAATCATTGATAATATCGTTCAATGTTGATATTTGAGTATAACCTGTAGAAGAAAAAATTTAACAGAAAAAGTAAATTTAAGACTGTTATCAGTTTGAGTCAAATTGTTGACAACAAGTTGATTTTAATTATATACAACAAGAGATTAATATTGTATAGAGATTATTAGATTGTCCACTAGGTACTTATGGATGGTTGTGTCCATAAATATAACAGAGTGTCTCTGATGGAAAACCTGTAAAGGTCTAGGCTCACAGTTTTCTGTTGAGGCAAGACAAAGAAGTTTGGTTAGAATCTGGAGGATTAATTGACAGATATACTCAAGTAAATTCATAAATTTTTTTGATTCTTCACCTATTGCTGCCACTGTGAGATTTAAAGGATTTTATAGATTAATAACACAATTTTTACGATATAAAATTTAAGTTTTCTCTTATATAAAATTTGAAGAAATTCCAAACTATAAAATTACCAAAATTAATTTAAATGATATTAATTTTAAATTCTCCAACAAAATTTCGATACTTACTTATATATTTTCGAAATAATGAAAGTTTTTAATATTCATTATAAAACTAACAACCCAAAAATATTGTTACTAATTCTACAAATTTGAAATTTTATTACATTACTGAATCATCCAAAAATTTTATTAGTAAAATATATATAAAGAAAAACCAACTTATAATAAATTATATTTATATTTTCCATTCTGAAAAAGGACTTTTGTATAAAAACATATAAAATTAATGTATTTTGTTGGTCCAAAATTAATGGAAATTGCAACTTTCCAATTTGTGAAAATTTATTACATTATTTACACCAAAACACAAGAGAGACACAATAAAAAAATTATAAATAAATTATTTTTCCTTTTATAGCAAATATAAAATATTCTCTCCTTTAATATATTTTTTTGGGAAAATTATAAAAAAAAGTAGGTATAATAAAGTATATAAAATATATTTTATTTTGCCAGTGATAATCATAAAATGAAATTAAAATTTTCAAATATATATATATGTATTATAAATTTTTGTTATCTTATATAAATTTAAATTTCTAATCATATAAAAAATGAAATTATTACTGCTGTAAGGCTGTAACCTGGTAATAAATTATGATTTATATTTAAAAATGAAATTTATAATAATTTTTGCTATTATTTTAAATTTAATGAATTTCCAGAATTTGCAAAAAAAAAAATGAAATGTAAAAAATTTATCAGAAGTTTCAATAAATTTTAATGTGTCAAAAAAGTATATTTTTGATGTTTGTGACATTTTGTGTGTCAAAAAGTACGATGTTTTTGACGCTTGATTAATGATAAGTATAATAAACAAATTACTTTATATTATATATTACAAAAAGTGGTAAATTTGTGATGTAAGTTGTATAAAAATCAAATTATATAAGACGAAATTTGGGAAAATACTAATTTGGACCTGAAATTTTTTATATAAGTATAAGTATTAAAATTTCAGAAATTCAATTTCAATTCGTAATTTTTCCTTGATGAAAACAAAATTTTGAAAATATGTAAATTAAAGTATAATAAATTTTAATGTCGTTTTTAAATTTGTATACTTAAGTATATATATATATTCTGAAATATTTTTACAAAGTTAAACCAAAAGAATTTGTCATTTCAAATTTTAACTGAAAAAAATGACTAACACCAAAATTTGATTAAATTATATTTTATTTTCGTTATTTATATTTTATATAATTTAATAAACAGAATTCTCCAAAAACAAACAAAATAAATTTTTAAATATAAACAATTGAAATTATTTATATTCTCTTAAATTTATTACTTATTTAAAAAAAAAAAAAGAAAATATCACCAAAAACCGATAACACCTTCGAACGTGATAAAATTTTTATGATTATTTTTTTTTGAAAAATAGTTAAGTATACATAAACAGAGGTTTCTGTTATTCAACAGACTTTATAAAAAAAATAATAATTTTGATATTTGGTTATGAATATTTTAACAATTTATTAGACAGAAATTATTGTCAAAGAAATATTTGGTATATAAATATTATATTTCTCTTTAAAATTCAATGTAAGATTTTCGTTCAAAATAATATTCAGAATTTAGGCTCAGTTTGTTAGTGAAATTTTGAATATGTTGTGCAAGAACAGATTCAACTATGGTATTTTAATTATATACTATAAATTGTACATTTTCATGTAAGTATAAATAACTAAGAAGTTCTAGATGATTTTCCTCATTTTCTTCAATATTTCGACCCAAAAGATTGGCAACATATGCCAACAATGTGATTTTAGGTACCTAATTGGAGGTTCAAAACGTCGCAATTGTTACAACATTCCATCATTTATACGATATTAAATAATTAAATTAAATTCTAAATCAATTATAAATTTCAAATGATAAAACAGAATTTCAATGTTTCAATAACCTGATATGGTATACGAGTATACTAATACAGAATTATTAAAGTAAATAATCAAGGTTTGTTGCCATATTTGAAGTGAAAAATCTATTGGAACAAAAAATTATAAATTTAGCATAAATTTCTCGTCTAAAATATATAAATAAATGGCAGGTAGAAGTAATTAAAAATATAAACATGTGATTTATATAAATTATTAATGAAAATTTAGCCTTCTTCCCGAGTAAATATTTATTATTTACTTTATATAAAATGCGGTAATGCCTAATTATTTATTAACCTACTTTAATTGGATTGCTAAAATTACGTGATGTTAATAATATTGAATAATTAATTCCACTTGTTGGGTATTAGAACAAAAACTATAATAACATTTTTTCCATAGTCATTTTTAAGTTTTCGCATTTGATTTGAAATTGTTGTTTTTCCATATTTCACTAATCAAATTTAGAAAATTTCGATACGTTTTAAGTGAAGAATTAAAATTTCATCAATGAATAATATAATATTTTTGTACAAATTATCAATTGGATTAACAATTCATATGAGCGTGTTTTTGAACAATTTTGATTAAAATGACATTTAAGGTAAACGGACCATTAGTGGAGATATAATTACGGTGTAAGACTTTGCAGCTTAATTTAGTAAAGAAAAAATATTATAAACCCTAAAAATTTAATTTTAATATATTCTATATTAAATTGACTTTAATATTTTAGATCTAAATACAAGATATATTAAAAGATATTTAAAATATAGCTTTATAAAGATATTAAGTCGTGTGTTCCAGTAATGGAGATACACTTTTTTCCTAGTGACCGTATAGTGGAGATAGCACATGTCCGTATAGTGGAGAGAGCACATGCCCTTAAAAAATAATAATATGTACTATTAGGAAAAATAATTCTTGTATTAAGTGTCGAATTTGGTAATAATGCGATTAAAATTATTTGTTCCTCTTTGCAAAACTTATGTGTCAAAGTTAAATGCGATGCATGACCAAGAAAAAGTTCGATAAGTAATGGTATTTTAATGGAAATAATCCATGATAAAATGAATTGGTTAAATTTTTCACCAGCCTATCCATCCTGATTCACTTCTACCAATAAACCAATGATTGAGCTATTAACAATGGTATACGTTTGTACTAAATTATAATCATAGGAGCAGGAAGTGTTAAATTTTGCATTGTCAGTAAAAAGTGTAGTTAAATATTATTTCTCATCATTAAGAATAAACAAAATTGTCTCCTTTTTGGCAAACCCTGTTTCAGAACTATATCTGGAATATCCACTCTACTAAATATGTTTCTGCAAATCAGTTTTTCTCTCTTCTCTGGTATTTAGATTATATTTTCTAATATTTTTTACTATTTTTCATTATTTGGCGACATTATTATAAATGCACCTAATAATGGAGACATATGTTCTTTTAGTGGAACGTATCTTAATATAATTTATAGTGGTGGAAATACTTTGTACCGAAAGTGGAAGTAAATTTATTCATTGAACTTAAATAATATTTTGAGCACTTTTATATTAATAAAGTATATTTCCACTTCTGGTCTAATCAAATATATAATATTTACAAACATTATTCTTGATTTAGATTTAGTTGTTTCTTTAATTTTAATAAATAATTCTTAATTTTTAAAAATATAGCGAGTGTGTCAATAATGGAGATATATCTCCACTACTGATACATAGTATATTTTTATTGTACATATAGTGGAAATTCACATTTTTAATTAATTAAAATAATTTTTTAATGAAATATTAGTTTTTATTCATTTTTTAACGTAATTTGATTATATAAAGAATGTATTTACTTAAATTGTATATACTAAATCGCTGGAAAAGCAAAATATAATTTTCTCTTTTGCTTAAAATTTTACTAAGTAAATTCACTTTTTTTTCACCAAAAAAATTTAAGGCACGACTTGTCGAAGTAAAATGAATTTTACAAAAGATTTCAAGGGTTACGTTGATCTGGAGCATAATACTTTGAATTGTTAATATATTTTCGTAATAATAGCAACTTAAAATTAGAATTATGCTACTTAGTTTTCTTATTTTTTTAAGAAAAGCTCTAATATCTCCACTATATATCCGACCTTCCACTAATGGTCCGTTTACCTTAATTGCTTTACTAAATTTGATATTTTTTATTTGTTTTCTTTAAAAATATTTTTGCAAAATAATATTTTTGGAATTTTTAATATTTTTTATTAACTATTAATATGATTAATAAGATAATCATTTATTTGTATATGTAAATAATAGAATTTATTTAATTAATCAATTTTAAATGATTAGATAAAAAATGTTATAAAAATATTTAATATTTTATTAGCGAAAAGCTAACGAAATTTTTAACATTTTGTACCTATATTCATTAATACATTTTTGCGTAAATTGTAGATTAAGTTTATAATTTTCTAACAAATCTGGGAAAAGGGAACCCATAGAGTCGAGATCTACATATAAAAAAAATTCTTTATGAGCCTAGGCTAACCTCTTAGAAGTTTTGCCGAAATGTGGACTAAATATTTTTGATAATAAAATAAAATATTAAGTAAATAATTTAAAAAATTTGTGATTAACTTTCTTCCCTTAAATCTTATATTTACTTAAGTCAATTACCAAAGGGAATTTACATTTAAATTAAATATTTTACCACAAAATTGTCTTGACACTTATAATTTTAAATATTAATATTATTTTTCCTTAATTTCTGTTAATTCTCTCAATTAACTCTGATTTCGGACATAAAATTTTGATAAATTGTAAATTTTAGATTTCAAGTTAAAATCGTAAATTAAATATACTTAGTCCAAAAAATAATTCTTATTATAGTAATACCTAAGTATGAAATTTTCAATTTTGCATTTTATGTATTGAATAATCTAATTTCTAATCTATTGGCAATTTAATAAATGAATCAAGTGTCAAATTGCGATTAAATAAATTATATTTATTATGTTTGTTTTGTTCAATATAATATTTTTTTTCGCCCTAACTGGAATTGGAATGTGAAGGTCATCAACAAGATCAACACAAACACAACTACACAAATTTAAATAAGCCACATTTAAAAAAAAAAAACAGAATCAATATTTGAATTTTAACTTTAAAAGCTAAAAAAATATTTTATTTTAGAACTTTTTAACACTTTTAAAAATTAAAAAAAAATAGGAAATTTTTTATATGAGAAATTCACACATCATAAAAAAATATTCAAATATCGTAAATGTCGCAGTTTTTAAATTCTACACAAAAAAATAATAAAATGAATTTCCGGTTTTAAATAACAAAAAATCCAAGAAAATTCTAAAAAAAAAAAATTTTTTTTAATCAAAGAAAATTTAAATTATATAAAAAAAATATAAACAAAAGTGTAAACACACACACACAAACAGAGATCAAAAACAAGATTTTGATTTTTTTGGTTGATCAAGAAAAATAAAATGATCAACACAACAGAAACGAACAGAATTGGCAGCACTTTTTAACATTCCAAAACAAGAAAAGGTAACAAAAAAAATGTGACTTTGATTTGGTGGCTGGATTATTTATGTGTTTGTGTGTGTTTCCCAGGTAAATTTTTTTTTGTGTATTCGAGGAAATGTCAAAAAAATATATTTTTTTCATGTCTCAATTTTGGGGGGAGAGACAAAAACACTTGTTGCACTTTATACTTAATTTAATTATTTAACAATTAAAAATTATTCACTTACTTCTTGCTGCATTCATTAAATCACGAACTTCTTTAATAATCCTTTTTATTTGTTGACTAGTATTGTCTAATACTTTTTCATGATTATTTAAATTTTCACGAAACTCAGGACTATCAACAATACATTCCTCAAATTCTAAAGGTTCTAATCCTTTACGTATGCTAACCATTTTGCCGTTCTTCATATTATTTTATTTTCAATTTATTTATTTTTTTTAATTTATAATTTAAAAGTTTTTATTTTTCACCTTAAAATTCTTAAATTATTAAATAATTTTGTGTTGTTGTTGTTTACTTCACATATTTATCTGAAATTTAACACTTCTTTTTCACTTATATACAAGAAGCACAAAATTTTTTTTTATGTTAAAGAATTTTTTTTTGAATTCCAAAATTTTTATTTTACTTTTTTTTTTCTTGCCATTTAAAAAAATTTAAAATTTTATTGAATTTTTTAATTTTATTGCCACTAAAATTAAATATTAAATTTTTTTTTAATGAAGTGAAAATTAACACATTCTTTTTTTTTTTGGTATCGACAACACTGGAGTAATTTTTTTTTTAAACTTGTTGCGTTTTTTTTTCTTATTTCTTTTTTTTTCGCTTTTCCAAATTTATTGCACAAAATTTTTTATTGGAATTTAATATTAAATAAACATGACTTTTTGGGTATTTTTTTCTTTCTTAAATAAAAAAAACTGTTTCACCACTTTAACCGGAGATTTTCTTTGTAAAAATTTTTTTTGGAAATATTTAAAATTTTCTTATTTTTTCATAATTACAAAAATGAAAAATGAATTGTTTTTTTTTTCTTATTAGTGAAATGCAAATTTTTGTTGTTGTTGTTAATTTTTACTAACAAATTAATTTAACATCGCGCACACATCCGTCATCGTTAAAATTCCACTATTAACTAAAAAAAATGAATTTTATTTACTACAAAAAAATTAAAACAAGTTTTGTTGGAGTTGGATTGGAATTGTGGAATGTAAATTGTAAATAGGCAAATGGAGTGGAATTTAAAATGGTTTTGTGTGGAACTTCTTCTACTCGAGTTTCTACTTTCGTTTAGCAAAGATTCAAATCATTTTTGTGTCTACAAAAAAAATTGGTTCTTGGGAAGAATAGGGAAACGGAAATGTTACAAAAAAAAGTCGTTACTATTAATAAAATTTAAATTTTAAAGCTTTTAATATGGAATTATATATTTTTGAATATACTCAAAATATTGTAAGTATTTTAACATTTTTCTTAAATTAAATTGCAAATCTTTGGAGATTCTTCTATTAAATTGAATATTTTATACAAGTTTTCTAATTTTCAGTTGAAATTACAAATAAAATTTCACTTAGAAATTCTTTTTTTTTTTCAAATTTGTATAAAAAATATTATTCTGTTATTTATAATATCAAATATTAAAAATATTTTAAAACTTTTTTATTGATTTGTAATTTTATAGTAATATAAATTTTCTTTCAGTTCTTAATATTTAATAAATATCATATAAATAGAGCATATTACAATAAATTAATATCAAATTCTACAATAATGTAAAGAAACAAATGCAAAACAAAACAGCAATTTTGATAACTATAAAAGCATTAACATTTTTTTTCCAAATGCATTTTTAAAAATGCCATCCAACAGCCAAAAATATTAATATTAAAATATTATTTAAAAAAAAAAGTAAATTGTAAAAATAAAATTTCCATTAATTTTTTTTACTTTATTTAATAAATAAATATTTCTTCTATTTTCATTCAGTTTTATCTCTAGTTGCATGATATGCTTCACGTTCATGATCAGGAAATTTAGTTGGTAAATTTGGTGAATGTAAATTAACTTTAGCATCAAAACGCATACCAGCAACTTCAACTTCATAATTACCAGATAAAACATATTCATTTGTAACTGGTATTGATTGTCCATTATCATCATAATTTTTAACAAAACCCAAACATACTTGTTTAGCTAATGTAAAACCATAACCAGTTGTTGTTGTCATACCACAATATTTACCATTACGATAAATTGGTTCACCACCCCAACACCATAAATCAATATCTGGATCATGATCATTTAATAATAATTGAACATACATACGTTTAATACCTTCTTCTTTTTGTTTTAATAATGCATCACGACCAATAAAATCAATATTTTTCTAGAAATGAAATTTTTTTTAAAATTATTTTGATTTAAGAAAATTATCGAATTTTAACTATTTAAATAATTTGTTTTCAGTCTCTAGATTATACGAGTATACTTAAATGAATTTCATAACTTACATTAAATTTAACACGCCAACTACGTCCACATTCTAATGGTGTTGTAAATGTATCTAAATCTTGTCCCCAAAATGCAAAGAATTTTTCAATACGAAGTGTTCGTGTTGCATAATATCCTAAAATTTTAAAATTTTATGGTATAATATCAAAATAATAAATTGTTATGTTAGACAAACTAACCAGCATGTTGAATTCCATAACGTTGTCCAGCTTCCCATAATTTTGTATAAACATGTAATGCAAATTCATTTGGTATATAAAGTACATATCCTAATTCACCTGTATGAGTAATATTCATTGCACGTACACCATTTGCTAAGCCAACATCTAATTCCTATATAAATTTAATTTTTTCAATCAATAAAATCAAAAAATTCCCTCCTCAATCCTTTTTTTACCTTATATGTAAAGAATGGAAAATTTTTAGCTGATAATTCGGTATCTGTTAATTCAGATAATAATATTCTTGTATATGGTCCTAATATACAAATTGCTGTATACATTGATGTTACATCTGTTATATTTATACCAGAACCAGGTGGTATATGTTTACGAATCCATGTCATTGCACGTGTTTGTTGTATTGTTGGTGCAATCATCATGTAACTAAAATTTGTTTTTAAAAAAATATATTCATATAGAAATTCATATAAAGTAATCTTTTTAATATTATATACTGATTTTCTGTTAATCGGGCTAATGAACAATCATTCTCATAACCACCAAATTTATTTTGCATTCCAGTATGTATTATAGTACCTGGAGCAACATCAACATCATTTGAACATAAATATTGTAATAAATCAACAGCTTCCCGACCTTTAGACCAAATATCAAATTTTGTAAATGAACTATAATCAGCTAAACCTAAACGTTCACGGCATGCATTATATTCAGCTGATACAAAATCAAACCATGGCGGTTTACCAAATGTATTTGTTTCGGCAATACGGAATTTTGGTAAACCAAATTCATCTACAAAAAAAAACAAAGCAGACAAAAATGGGTTACAAAAATTGAAATTTTACACAAAAATTTTATTTATACCTAATTTATCACGTTGATCGAAATAAGTTGGTCTTTCGTAACCCATTGTTTGACCAAAAACAGCACCAGCTTCACGTAACGATGGATATATTGGTGACATTCGTAAATTTCGACCAGTTTTGAACTCATCAAATGGATATTCTATTTTATATTTTAAACCGGGTACTTCACGACAACGATCTTTTAAAAATTTCCGATTATTATGTAAACCCAAAAATCTAGTTATATCTAACATATGTAAATCTAATGTTGAATATCCTTTTGTAATAATATCAGCAATTGCACGGCCTATACCACCAGCTGCAGATGCACCAATTGTTTTCATACCAGCAGATACAAAATAATTATTTATTTCAGGACTTTCACCAACTATCCATTTACAATCGGGTGAAAATGCTTCTGGACCATTTGATAATCTATCTACTTCAGCATTACGAAATGCTGGTACTCTATGTAATAATTCTTCTAGCATATCATGAAAATGATCCCAATCTGGTGGTAAATCACGATCATTTTGTGATTCTGGTATATAACCATCTGCATATGCTGGTTTTGCTTTTAATTCAAAACCACCAGCTAATATTTTACCATCATTTTCACGAAAATATATTTGTCCGTCCATATCACGTACAACTGGTAAATTTGGATCTAACCAATCTAATGGTTTTGAATGTAAAAAATGATGTTGAACAGAATGTAATGGTATTTTAACTTGGGGATTTGATAAACGTCCAACATGTCGTGCCCAAAAACCACCAGTATTTACAAAATAATCACAATCAATTGGACCAGATGATGTCTCAACATTTGATATTGTATCATTTTTTGAATTTATTTTCATAACAGCACAATTTTCAATAATTTGTACACCCATACGTTTAGCTTCATTAATTAATGTTAAACATAATAAATGTGGATTACATGTACCATCTGTTGGTATCCATAAACCACCTTGTAAATCATTTATTTCAATTATTGGACATTTTTCTTTACATTCATCTGGTGACAATGTAACACAATTTATTTCCCATGGTGCTGCTAAAGATCGCATCCGGCGATACCATGTCATACGATCAAATGTTCTAGCTACATTTAATGAACCACATTCTTTCCAACCAGTCAAATGACCAGCTTTTGTTAAATCTTTTATTAATTCAATTGAATATTGCGCTAATTTTATTTCGGTAAATGTTGGATAAAAACGTCCACATAAACCACTTTCATGATATTGACTACCACCAGCACAATTTCTTTGTTCAATTAGTACTGTATCTTTACCCCATCCACGTTGTGCTAAATGATATGCCACTGAGGCACCTAAAAAAAATCCAAAAATAGATTTTTTAATTTTTGAAAATTTAAAAAAAATTTACCCATAATTCCACCCCCACATATTACAACACGAGCTCTTTCTGGCACTGGTGATGTAGCAGATTGAACTGAAGTAGCTGGTGGTTTTGGTTCACGTTTTTGAAAAACTGATGAACATATTTGACTTGATGATATTTGCCGGTTTAATATTCTGTTCTTCGAAATACATTTTGTAAAATTATTTATGTTATTCATGTTATGGGCATATCAAAGAAAAGCCAGCATTTGAATTTTAAAAATTTATATAAAAAAAAACACTTCACTGTAAACTTATTTTGAACAATATTATTTATAAATAATTATTATTTATTCAATCATATCACAATTTTTCTAATTGACATAAATATCAGCTGATTTATCAGAATAAACAGCTGATTTTTTGACATTTATAAAAATAAACTTCAGTTGCTTTGCTATTGTCTAATAGGTGGCAATATTATTTTTGTTGGTTTTATTTCGTGGTGAAAGTTATTTGACATTTGAACGAACAGCTGTTTTCTATTTTGATAATTGGACAGAAGTGATTTTTAAGTGGTGTTCATAATTTTTATAATTTAAATATAAAAACAATTTAAATAAAATGTTTATTTCGCAGTGCAAGAGCAAGTGTTTATTAGTTATTAAAGATTTTATTAAATTTAATAAAAAACTTTATAGTTACGAAATATTTACAAGAAAACTTCATTCAGGTAAATTGTAAATACTGTAATCATAATCACTGATATTTATTCTATATTTACATTAGATTTAATTTACATATTTTTATCTATCACCGCAAATATTTAGTCTCTAATTCATTTATCGTCAATTTATTTGTAGAACGCAAACGCAATAAGTCACAAAAATTAAATTTTGAGTACATTGATTATTTAAGGACTATCTGAAAATTAGAAAAGTAATGACTATGGTAGTTGGTCGATTTCGATTTGGTAGTACAAACTTGAACTGACTCTTCGGTTTACATAAAAAAATTAAAGACTTAATGCCTTTTGCTTGTAAAACGACTATAATAATGCATACATTAATATACTTATATAAAATTTAAAATTTAACCCTACTTAAAAGACATTTAAGTGGTTATTGATGGTATGAGTATGATTCCCGATTCCCTTTCCCTTCCCTTATAAACTAATAATTATCCTAACTACTGCTAGTAGATTTTTAAAACTAATTTTCCTTTCATTTTACGCGCAAATTTGTACCGACTTTTTTCCCGCCATAACACAAGTCAAATAAGTCCATCGTCCTTTAAGCCGAAATTTACCATTATAAAATTTCAGCTCTTTAAAAGTAGATGTCGCTATTTAACCATTTCTTTATTCTAGGTGCTAAACCAGACTATCGAGGTGAGTTTAATCAGTTTAAATTTTCAAATTAAATTTTGTTGTGAAAAATTTGTTCCAATGAATTTAATTAATTGTTAATTTTGATATAGTTAATAATTTTATTGATTTTCAAAAAACATGGCCACAACATGAAAAACAATCATTCATAAATGATATGAAAATAATACAAAATTTTTTAACATCTAATGAAGAAGATAAAATATTAGAAGAAATTGAACCTTATTTAAAACGTTTACGCTATGAATCAGATCATTGGGATGATGTAAGACAAATTAGATTTTAAAATTTTAACAAAACTATCCATACATTCATACATATATATTTTTGTATAAATGAAGGCAATTCATGGTTATCGTGAAACTGAACGTAAGCATTGGTATCCACATAATCGTTTAATAATCCAAAGAGTTAGTGATACAGCATTTAATGGTGCAATAATGCCATATATTCATATATTAGATTTAAATGAAACTGGTGTTATAAAACCGCATGTTGATAGTACAAGAGTAAGTTAAACAAGATAAAATACTCAGAATTTTTTTCAATTATATTAATACTTTTATTTTCGATGCAAAAAGTATTGTGGTCCAATAATAGCTGGATTAAGTTTATTATCAGATTCAGTAATGCGATTAGTACGAACCGATGAAAAGAAATATTTACAAAATTCAATTGATGATAACAATAATTCATCATCAACAAATGAACATTATCGAAATCAACCATCACCATCGCCTATCGGTGATTTTTATGCTGATATTTTATTACGAAGACGTTCATTGTATATTATGAGGTGATTTCTCATATACATATATGGAAATTTTCTGGATCATTTTTTAATCGATAATTTTCGTTTTTTTGTTTTTGTTGTCTTTTTATAGTCATTCAGCTCGATATAATTTTACACATGAAATATTATCAAATGATAATTCAATATTTGGTGATGAAAAAATTATAAAAACACGACGTGTTTCAATAATTTGTCGTAATGAACCATAAAAAATAGAAATTTATGATGATAATAATTATTGAAAAAAAAATTTATGGCAATATTTAAATTATAAAACACAAATTTTGTAGTATGTATTACTTGATTGGTTTTTTTATGATAATAACATACCCAGGATGGATGGATGTTTTTAGTTTTATATGTACATTAAATTATTATGAGACTTTATTAAAAAATTAATTATAGAATTAATTATAGAATTAATAAATTTTTGATGATTAAATTTTTGTTTATTTACATGAGTAAATTATTATGCATAGTATAGATAGTGAGATATTAAGATTGGGATGGTAAATGTTGTGGATTAGATTGATGATGAAATGACCAAGAAAAATATTTAGAATTTAAACCATCATTCATGTGTTGTTTAAAAGTCCTGCATAATGAAAGGGACTGAACAGATCGAAATCACTAAATGTAGGCATTACAAAAAAATGGAACGATTGGAGATTACACTCTCCTCGTTTGTTGTTTATTGGAAAATAGTGTTAAGGCTTGAAGGAATTCAAAGAAAGGAGATTCTTGTTATATGTCGCTGGAATGGTAAGAATTATATGGATCAGATTTTGACTATAGTGAGCAAAAGGAATTTGAATTATGTGATATATATGTTTAAATGTAAAAATTTGAAATTGTAATAAAATGAATTATAAAAATTTGAATTTTTGTTAACTTGTTTTAATTGCTTTATTTTTTCTATTTTTTTTTTTTTTTCGTTTTCTTCTTTTCTTTTTTAATTTTATTTTAAATTTTTTTTATACATTAAAATATTTTTAATAATAATTTTCTTTGAATTTTAATTAATTTTTCTTTCTAAATACAAACATATATATACGTCATTTGGTTAATTAATTAATTTTAATAATAATTATATTTTCTTTTATTCATATTCTAAAATTTTAAATTTTTATAAATTTTCAACCATTTATTTATTTACTAATTATAAATTTTTTAACATTTATATCCTTTTTTTTATATTATTTATTAATTTAAAATTTTCTAATTTCTGTTTTTCCTTTTTTTTTGTTTCACTTAAAATTGATAATTACATTAATTTTAATTAAAGGATAACAATTATAATAGACTACATTTTTATAAACATTGTACACAATTTTGAGTTTTTTTATTAGGGTATCTTTGAATCTGTAGTGGAATTATAAAAAGTATTACAGGAGAGAATGAATCATATTTGTGTAGAAAATTTTGGCAAATTGATTAAATATTTTAATTTATAATAGGAAGAAAAATACGAAACATTGTTTTTATGGAGGGAATAATGTTGAGGTTGTTTTTTCCGTAAGATCAATTTACTTTGTTAAAGAAAATGTTAGTCGAACAGACGTGGTAGGAGGGTTAATTTTTTTTTAAAAATTGAAATAAAATATGACACCCTATAAAAATATAATTACACATTAATACATTTATAGATATATTTTATGGAACATCCTAAATTTTGAATCATTTTTTTTTCTTGATTATATTTAATTACATTTTTCTCTATTTTGTAAATTATTTCAGTAAGGTTTTATTTGGTTTGTTTAAACTATTTTTGTGGTCTACAAATATACTCTAAATATTTTCCAAACAAAAAAAACATCAGTATATATGTTCATTGAAATCTTTAAGTTGGATATTGAATAACAAATTTTCGTTATATAATATATTAAATTTTAGTTTATATAAATATATAGGAAAAAGGCACAGAGAAAAATTATAATTTTTTTTTTGTCTAAAATAATAAATTCATTTTTTTTATTTATTATTAAATATTCTTTTTGGAATTTTACATAATTTGATTTATGAGAATTGTTAGAGAATAATTTTATTTTTGCATCTTTTGATCGATACAATTTTGTATCTACTTTAAATGTTCAGGTGGAATCGGAAAGTTTAAATAAAAATCTTATATAATTCGTTGATAGGAGAATTCCCAAATAGTTTTATAGTTTATATATTTTCAGTTTATACACGTACATATAATATATATTATTCTACAACGTTGAAATTATAGAAAATATAAACATCATTTTTAACTAGAAAAACTACTTTAATTTTTAATAAAGTATTTTTTTATAATTTAAATTATTCGTAATAATTTTAATATTTTTTTTACAAAATAGTTTATAAACTAACAATAATTTAACATTGTTTTTTAATATAAATCTAGTGAAATTTTTAGTAAGTATGAGTTTTCAGGATAGTATATTTTTTATTTAAATCATTAAAATAATAAAATTACTTCTCAAATTTATATGAATGAAGTTGGCCGTAATATAAAGGAAGAATGCTTTACAATTTGTTAAAATAATTATTAGTTGAGAATTTAAAGTGTTCGAAGTATGAGATAAGCGTCATATTAAGAATTGGAGCAGCCAAATTACATTTGTACAATTCTATGAAAAATGTGTGATATTGATATACATAATTCCACTTATTTCATAAGCTAGAATGTAGAAGCTTTTAAATTAGACCCATCTCATGTAATTTATATTAAATATGAAATATTAAATATATGAAAAATAATATTGATAATTATTGATCAATGCGCTTCTGTTGCATTTGCTTACTTATGACTTTCGAATTTATTTAACCGCCAGCAAGGTAAAATGAATAGAAATTCAAATTAGTTATAAAGATGGAAAACAAAAAAGGCATATTGAAAGCGTAATCGTTATTTAAACATTGTGTTTAAGTAATAATTAATTGAATATCTAAATAATCTTATGATAATATAATTTAACAAAATTTTATTAAAATAATTATAATTATTTTTGTAGGAAAATTAATTTCCTTTTTTTAATGTCACACCCATTTCATTTCTTTCTTTTGAGCTTTTTTTTTTAATGAAATTTTTATTTTTGTAGAAATAATATTTAAATTTATTTTTTTATAAAAACAATTTATATATTATTATTATTTTTAAATGTATTTAAATATTTTTGTCTTTAACGATTAATCAAAAATACAAAAATACTTGTAACTATTCGCTAAAATTTTTACTTTTTACTATATTTTTTTTTTACATACATTTATTAAAAATACTCTAAACATTAAAATATATTAATATATATATTTATATTTATTAATTTATTTTTATCCTAATTTAATTTAATTATTTAATTTATTCAATGATTATTTTCTACTTAAATTTAAATTTCTATTAAATAAATTAATATTTAAATTCTAATTTTATATTAATTGAAATTTGTTTATTTTTTTCAAATTTTGTTTTTATTTTTCTTCTTATATTTAATAACCTATAAATTCTATTATAGAAATACTATTTGGGAAATATACTTAAATTCCAGACTTTTATATAGATTATTAAATATTTGGGGTTTGAAACTGAGCAATTTAGTAATTAAGAAAATAATTCTTGAATTTAATCGAATTTAGAAACATTACAAAAAAATTAGAATGTTATGATTGAAGTTGGTTACAGAAGTAATACTATTGGTTGCCAATTTACAATAAATTTAAAATCTTTTTTTGTGTAACTCACTTATGTAACTCTTAAGTTATACTGGTTATACTGTAACGAATTTGTTAGAAAATAAAAAAAAAATTAAATTGACGTTTGGAAAGTTTGCAAAGCAAAAAATATTTCTATCCTGTGTATCTGTTAGGTAGGTTTCAGTTTCAGTGTTCAGAGTACACTAATATGAAATTATATATAGAAATATTGAGTGGAACAATTCCAACGAAACTGTCCGAAAATAACAATAAATATTAAAATAGGATGAACTTAAATTCGATAAACAATAAAAACAAAAAGTTATTTAAATGAAAAACGAAATTAAAAATTAAATTTATTTAAATAAAAAATTAATAATCTGATTAACAAAATCTAAAAACTTCCATCTTAATTTATATAACATTTCATTTCATATAATTTTTTTTTATAATTTAAATTCAATTTATTATCATAATTTTTTTTAAATTTTATTTAATTAATTATTTTATTTATTTCTTTATTTAATTATTTTTTTTTAGTGTTTTTTTTTTCAATTTTTTTATATAGAAAATATTTAGAAAAAGGCGACTACTAGATTGTCAGTTTTGATAAATTTATTTATTTATTTTGTATTTTAAATTTAATTATTTTTAATTTTTTATATTTTTTTTTATATAAATATTTTTTTTTTAATAAATTTGTTTTTAATAATTTTTTTTTATATATATTTTTGATCCTTTCTTTCAAACTTCAGGTATTTCAATGTTTTAATTTCTAACTATTTTATATTTTTAAAATTAGAAATAAATTGAAAATATATAAGAAACTTAACAATTTTTCTTATTAATAAAAATATTAAAATAATTTTAATTTAAAAAAAAAAAATTATACTTAATTTGTATAATTAATTTGTATAAAAAGAAGGATATTAAAATTTATTTTAAGCCAAAGAAACAAGGAACTTATAATTGGAGTTTTTTTTCATTTAATTATTTTTATATTAATTAATTACTAATTTTTAATAATAATGAAAAATTTAAGAAATTTTTTTTTTATACTTAATTTTAAATATATACCCAATTCGTTTTTATATATGAAATAAAGAAAATGTTATATAGAAGAAATATTTTCGATAATATAATAATTATATTATATAAATAAAAAATTATATAGATTTTTTTTTTCGAATAATCACAGTATTATAGATCGAATTTTATAATCAATTTTTTTTTATATATAAATATAAATATTGAACATTTAAATTCCCTAAAAAAGTAGATTTAAATTTCCTAATAATATTCTCTAAAAGGAAGTTTTCTTTGTTTTACGAAATTTCTAAATTCTTATACATTATTTCTAAATTTCTAATAATAATATAATTTTTTTTTTTTTTGATTTTATATAATTTTTTTTTTTTTGTATTATTTCATAATCACCCTGTACTTGACATTTCTAAATTCTGATTTTATAGTATAATATATAAAGTGAGTGTATATATAGAAATTAAATTTTAAAATATGATTAAATTATTTTAGGCCTCCATTGAAGAATGAGGTGATTTAACAAGTAATAATTCATTATAATCAGTATCTTCATTACCACTATTATCATGATGTTCCATACGTCTACGCTCTGATATTATACGTAATATTTCAGCTGAATCTGATTTACTTAAACCATCTTGATTTTTATCAATAATAATTGTACTATTATTATTATTACTATTGCCACTTATTGATTTATCAATATGTAAAATTTGTGGTTTTTGTGGTGATGTTGGAAGCAATAAAGAGCTTTCATCAATATCTGGATCTTCATCAACAGCTTGTTGTTTAAAAAGCTGTTTAGTGCTTCCGGAACGACTTCGTGGTGGCATTGACCGAGTTGGTACTGATAAAAATCGTGGTGGTGGTCCTAATTGTGAATGATCTATTGATAATGATCGGCCAAATTGTTGTTTACCACTACTACTACTACTACTACGATCAATTAATAATGCTGTTGGTGGAATTGGTGATGGTGCTGTTGGTGTTACTGTTGTTGGCATTGATTGTTGTTGATGATGATATTGTTGTTGTTGTTGTTGTTGTAATATTGGTGGATATTGTTGTATATCTTTAATACCACTAGTACTAGGTATTGGTGATGATGTTATATCTTGTATACCAGGATAATATGAATTTAAACATTTTTCATCAACAGATACAGTTCGTAATTTTGAATGTAACATTTTTTTACGAAGTGAACAATCATCACTTTTTATACTTTGTATATCTAATAATTCACTTGGATCTTCATCATTTGTAGCACCACAACCAGTTTCACCTTCAGTACTTTCAAATATTGTACCACGTTTTTCAGTGCCAATACCACTACCACTGCCACTAACAACACTACCCCATGGCAAATGATCACAACTCATACGTTTCTTTTCTAACCGTCGTTTACGTACACCATGTTCATCTAATGATTGTTCTCTTTGTAACATTTTTGCACGTATTATTGAGCTACGACGGCTAAGACCAACTAAACCGGGCAATTCTTGTCGTGACATACGTCTAGCTGTATTTAATATTTGTTCACTACCACCAGCTGCTGCTGCAGCAGCAAAAATATCATTATAATTATTATTTTCATTTTGTTTTTTCTCTGATGCTATTAAATTACTCGATTTTTTATCATTACTATTACTAACATTAGAACTAGTAGTATTACCACCTAAAATTGTTATACCTAATTTTGATGATGATTTTGGTTGTTGTTGATTACTAACACTACCACTAATTATACAACTACCAATATCACCACCACTAGTACCACCACCAGTACCACTACCACCACCCACATAACCACTACTACTACCAATTTCATTAACACCTAATGTCTGATTAAAATATTGAATTGTTTGGCGTCGTTGTGTATTAAATAATTTTTTATCTAATGATGGTGTACTATATGTAAAATTAGATGGAAGTGATGATACTTTTTCAAGAGGACGTTTTTTATTAGCATTTTCTTTTTGTAATTGTAAGCATAATGCTTGTTCTTCTTCAAATTCTTGTTCTCTAACTAATTCACGTTCTAATTCAGTATCCATATCAATTTCATCTTCCATTTGTTTATGACTTTCTTCTAAATGTTTCATTAATACAGCTACAACAACATTAACTAATACAAATTGTGCCATTAATACAAATATTACAAAAAATATTGGTGCTATTATTGTACTAACACAACAATTTTGTACACAATCAGCTGTATCATCACAATCATCTCTTAATGTATCTTTCATAATACCATTCCAATTATCACCGGTTGCAACACGAAATAATGTTAAAAATGCCATACCAAAATTAGCAAAATGTGCATGTTCACCTAAACCTTGGCATGGTATTTGTTCAGAACATTCTAAACGGCCAAATAATTCAACACCTAATGCAGCAAATATAAAAAATAATAAAAAAAATAATAAACCTAAATTACCAACTTGTGGTAATGCTTGCATTACAGTATCTAATAATGCCCTTATACCTTTAGCCATTTTTAATAATTTTAATACACGTGCTATTCTTAATACACGCATAACACGTATTATTGTTGGATTTATTGGTATAATATTTGTTTCTAATTCTTCTAATACTATACCAACAATTGATAATATAACAATACCAACATCTAATTGATTCCATTTATCTTTCATATATAATTTAATACCTAATGCAACAACTTTCATAATTGCTTCTAATATAAATACAGCAGTAAAAAAATAATTAAATATTTTTAATGCATATTCTAATTCTACTGGCATTTGATAATATTCTAATGCCATTGTAACAACATTTAAACCAATTACAGCTGCTATTGCTAAATCAAAATATTTCGATGTAACAACATTATGTACTAACATACGTGTTGGTGAATATTTTGAATAATATGGTGGTTCATGCATTTTACGACGTTTCTTTTCCATTTGTAATGCCCGTTTAGCTGCACGACGAATTTTCTCTTCTTTTTCTTGTTCTTCACGGCAACGATGAAAATTCTCAACAACAACACCAACAAACATATTTAATACAAAAAATCCAACTAATAATATAAATGCAATAAAATATAATAAACGCCATTCATTATAGTTGACAATTGGCTGTTGATCAACACCAACAGCATCTAATCCAGTATACATAATATTTACCCAACCATCACGTGATGATAATACAAATAATGACATTAATGCTTTACCAAGATCATCAAAATTATATTTACGATTTATCCATACATTACCATCAATAGATAAACAATCAGTTTTATTACGTACATTTTTAATATGTTCACCTTCACAATAATAAAAGCTACCTTTAAATAATTGTACACCCAATATACCAAATATTATGAAAAATGTACAACATATTAATACAATATTACCAATTGGTCGAAGGGATGATAAGAGTGTTTGAACAACTAATTTCAAACCCGGGGCCCGATTTATAACTCGTAATGGCCTCAGGGACCGAAGTAGTCGAAACACCTATAAAATTTTTGAAAAAATTTACGAAATTTACATAATTAATTTTTTTTTTTTTTTAAATAAATCATTAATAATACTTACTCTCAAAATCCCAAATATTCTTGGACTTGATTCACTTATCAATGACATCAGCAAATCGATAATTGATATGATTACTAATGAACCATCCATAATATTCCATCCAGATGTAAAATATGCTTCATGACCATAAAACATACCAGCTGCTACTACCTAATAAAATAGTAATTAATGATTATTATGTATAAGAGAATGGAAGTTAAGTCAATTAAATTTTCATATTTTCTTTTCAATTTTCTGTTCTGAATATATAATAAATTCTATATACATAAAGTCAATTCATATTTACCTTAATGAACATTTCTAATGTAAAAACTACTGTGAATATATAATTTGCTGTAGCTAAAAAATATCGTTCAGTACTTGTTGGAGGGATATTTGGTCGTTCCATTGCCAATGTAATACAATTAAGACCAATGAACAGTAGTACAACATTATCAAACCATTTTTGATTAACAAACCATGAACAAATTTCCCGGAAACTATATGTAGAATAAAAAAAAATAAATAGATATATAGTAATGAATATTTTGTTTTATCTCATAGAAAAATGTTATATAAATTTGAATATTTAATCAATAATCATTATAAGGGATAATAGAGAAGAAGCATACGGAAGATGATTTAACTTTTTATGAAATAAATTAACATTTTTTTAAAAAGAAATTTAAGAAAAAAGGAAATTTTAATTATTTTAAGGTGGATGTAGATGTAAATCAATATGATGTTCGATTTATAATAAAGTTTAAAAACTATATTGAATGTGTCTTTAAGGACCAACGATTGAAGACTGAGGAATTTTGCAATAATTAATTTTACTATTGTATGGTATTATCAAATTTAAGGACTACAATTAAAGGATTTAATCATTCCGAAAGAGCATGTACACAATAAATTGAATAGTTCATTAGTCGTGGACAAAAATTTACTGGCAAACTTTTTGGAAATTAAGAACGTCAACAAAAGGATCAATAAAATATTTGTCAAAATTCAAATCTTACCGATTATCCTCTGGAAATATATATAATGAATATGTTTCACGTTCATCTGTAAAACGTGTTGGTTTTAAACGTTCAATTATAATTTTAATTTTTGATACATGTTCTGTTTGTTGACTAATTGAATGTGTTGTTTGTTCTTGTGATATTATTTTAACTTCATCCTGTTGTTGTTGTTGATTTAAACTAGTTGTATCTGGTTCATTTAGATTAGATAATGATTTTTGCCATTTATCCAAATCAATTTTCGAATTACTAAATGCCATTGATTTACGATTTTCCATATTATATACATTTAAATTAGATGATTTACCCAATGCTAATTCTATTGATGACATACGACGTGATGAATAATTTTTAATTGAATTATGACGATTTAAATTTTGATAAAATTGTGAATTATTATATATACATGATGATCTTCTACTAATACTATTACTATTTGTTAAACTACCACCAATAGTATTACCATTATTATTACCAATATTACTACTATTACCTGTTTCAGATACTGATGATATACGACGTATTGAATTTTGTGGACTTAATTTATTTGTATCTTTTGTATCATTTTGTATACGATTTGCAGATCGTAAAAATGAATCATTACGTTTTAATAAATTATCATTTGTACTTATTAAATGTGAATTATCACGACCATTATTTAATATTATTTGTTCATCATCATTATCACCACCACTACCACCAATATTACAATTTAATTTTTGTGATTGTTGTTTTGATTTGTTCTTTGAACTAGATCGACGAAATACTTTAAAACTTGAACTTCTATGCATATCATTACCATTTGATTGATTATTTAATGTTAATTGTTGATTATCTGATATTGTATTATTATCATAATCAGATCGTATTAATGTACTACCATCAATATTTTTTGTTAATGTTAATGGTGTTGATGGTGTAATTGTAATTGATGTACTATCTGTAGTACGATATTTTTGTAATTGATCTTGTTGATGATGTTGGTGTTTTGATGTATTACTAATATCTAAATTACTTATACTATTATTGCTTTCTAAATTTAATTGTTGACTATTATTATTACTAATATTACTATTACTATTATTATTATTAATTATATTAAATGTTTTATGTTCCATTAATGGTGATGGTGGGATAAATTCAAAAGATGGTAAACGTTCAACATCTAAAAATTTATTACTATGTAATGTTGTCGGTGGTTTAAGTAAAGATGGTGAACTATGACTCTATAAAATATAACATAGAATTTCAAAATTTTATTAATTATTTAAATAAGTATTTATTGATCATATATACTTTTAAATATTGATCATCATTATTACAATCAATTGATTCTAATTGTTGTTGACTCCAATTACGAAATGTTGCACCAGATTCAAGTGTTGTGTTTGGTGAATCCTGTGGTGTTGCAGCTGTAGTCATTATTATTGGTGGTTCACGTAATGGACGTAAATTTGCTAATTTTGATGGATCAGTACGACGTTCTTTTATTGAATATGTCTGAGTATATGACGAGGAATTAGTTTTTTTTTTTACGTTTTATGTTTTTTTTTTCGATGTGGGGGAAAATTCTATAATACATTTTCTGGAGTATATAATGATTCTTTTTTCGGCTAAAGCAGATTAAGGGAAGTTTGTCGAAAACAAATGTGTGGAAAAGGAGATGAAATTATATAAAAAAAAAATAGATGTTCGTAGTATATCGTTCAAGTTTATTAGAGAGAATTATTTTGTGGGGAACATTTAACAAACATTATTTTGATGATTATATCGATTATCACATGCACATATTTGTATAATTATTAATATATATTTATTAGAGCAATTTAAAAATGCGACAAAATAAATTTTCTGATGTCAATTAGTTTTTTTTTTAATTTCGTAAAAGTCGTCTTGCCAAATAATGTTTGATTTTACAATACATTACCAAATTTTTGGTTACTTTCTTAGATCAGTGATTTAATTTCGAATTTTTACAAATTTAAATTGCTCTTCAAAGCAATTATTAATATTTTAAGCTATTTTATATTTTGAGCCATATTAAGCTATATATAGAAATATTTAAATAATATATTAGCCACAACAACGAAGGATGAATGACACATAACAAAATGAAAAACATTTAAGATTCTCCCTAATAAACATATAATTTTGTATACAAAATACATGGATTCAGTTCAGTCCCGAAATCTGCAATTAGCCCTCTCCGGAAATATATGTATATATAGAAAAACTCTTTATTTTGGGCGATAGGATTATTAAAATGATTCTTTATATTTTTGGTGTTACCTTTTTCAATATTTTTCTATCATCATCATTTAATTTATATAAATCTTTTTCAGATATTATTTTATTTGTAATTGTTGTATCATTTACTTGATAATCTAAATTTGGTTGTAATAAACGTTGTTTTTGTATATTACATTTTGGATCTAATGTTGTTGTTAATTGCTGTTGTTTATCTTGATGATGATGATGATGATGATGTTGTTGTTGTTGTGATTCAATTGCATCATTTAACTGAATAATTTTTTTTGTTTTTTGGAAGTTTGTAATTGGAAAATTAAAAATTAAATAAATAAAAAAATATTTTAGTTTTTTTCTTATTACTTTTCTCAATTCCTCAGCACTATGCCATTTATTACGTATTTCATAATAACTTTCATTTGTTGATGATGAATCTGTAGTACTTCGTAATTCATCACATAATATATCACTAAAATTCTCAGCCATATTTTCTTCACGTAATTTTTTAACTAATTCTCTTTGTTCACGTTCACGACGTTCATTACGCTGTAATTTTCATGATTTTTGATGATTTTTTATAGAGTTTTTTTTTTTTTTTTGGTTTTTTGGTATATAATTTTTTTTTTAAATTTATAATTTAACCCTTTGCAGTCGTACAATAAAATTAACAACAGAAAATTATCCGTAAAAATAACGAGTGCAAAGGATTAAAATAAATAAAAAATTTAAAAAAGAAATTAAAAAAAATATAAAAAATAAAAAGATAAACAAAAAAAAAGGATATTTTTTTATATCTGTTTTTACTTCTGAACTGAATCCTTCGACGAGAATGGCAACCAACAAATTGAATAGCACATAATTTCCAAAAGTCATTAATGCTACAAAATATAATGCTGCCCAATGACTGGTTTTTTCCATTCCGTTGAATAATACTACATTCCAATCTTCTTGCGTCAGGATCTATATGAAAAATAATGAAATGATTTTTTTTTTTGGATTTTGATATTTTTAGGATTTTGGTGAATTTTTTTGATATGAAATTTTTTTTTTTTTGGTTGATGAGAGGGGAGTTATAAAACATAATTTTTACATAACATAATAATTTTTTTTCTTGGAAACTTTAACATTCACAAAAACTTTGGTTTATATGATTTTAATAATGTGGATAAACAATTAAATTTTGTGATGGTATAGTAAATGGTAACTAAATGAACAAATTTACAAGATTTTTGACCACAGAAATTTTGCTTTGACACTTTGTTCTACTAGTTACTCTGTGCTATTTTTTTTGTTGAAGTTATAGAATATGTTGCTACTTTTCCATTGGAATCCTTTCTGTATTTTAAAAAAGCTTGTCTGTAAATATGGAAACTCATTGAAGGGACAATCTAGGAAAATGAAAATTGGAAGAAAAATAATTTGCTATAGTAATTTTGTCTACGAAATAAACACTTTGCTACTTAGCAGGAAGTCATTTTGTTCTAGTGATCCACTTAATCATTTTTCTATATTTATTATGAAGAATTTAGGAGATATCACTGGAGCATAGTTTCTTTGTACATAAAACAATCAAAATTGACTTCTAATCTACTTTTAGACTATAAAAATTAAAAAGAGCGTTTCGCGAATCTTCATTTGCCCAATATGCAAAAAGCTTCATTAGTATCAGTAGTTCGTCTTTCGATCAACAAAGTATTTCTTGAAAAATATTTCTCAAGCCTCAAAACTAGTGGTTCAAAGTTTGCATAATTTTGATTCAATTTAATTGACCCCATTTACTATACCAATTTCGGATTTTCTTGTTAATTTAAATTGGTTAAAATAAAATAAAAAATTTAAAGCTTATTAAATTCTTGCTTTTAAAAGTAAACCTTAAATCTTAAATAAATCTAAGCATATCTTTTTTTTTTTAGGTGGAGCGGGTTAGTCGACACAAAAGCATTTGAATTGAATTTTATTTTAATTTTTGCTAAAAGAAGTCATTTATGGAAAAAAATATTAAATTTTTAATATAAAAATTAATTTTAATATTAATTAATTTTTGATTGTCAAACTTTTAAAGCGTGCATTAGCAAAAAAAATTGTTTGAAATAAATTTTTCTTTGAATGAAACTTTTTCGTGTTTTGTATTAATTTTTTTTTTCATCAAAAATCAACAAGCATCAATTAAAATTTAATCAATTCTGTAATTTCAATCAAAAATTTGAAAAAAAAAAAAAATTTTTTTTATCAAAAAATTAAAATTACTATAAAACGCAGGCATAAAATTAAATTAATTTATAAAAATTAAATAAATTTCAAGTTTTGTTTTTTTTTATATGATGACAAAAAAAATTTTATGTAATTTTTAAATTTGATTTTAATTTAAATGTTTTGTTAAAAGAACAAACTATAAAAAATGAATGAATTTTTCTTTAAAATTTTTTGATTTGTTAAATATTTTAATTATAATTTAGAATTTGAATTTTTTGGTTTTTACTAAAAAAAAACAAATTAATAAAGAAAATAAAATTATCATGCATAATAAAATTTAATTATCAAAATATGTTTCTATATAAAATTTTAATTTAATTACAAAAAATCTGAAGATCCTTGCTTTTGTTTTAGAGTAATTAATTATGAAATCAATTATGTTGTATGAGCTATAAGGGACACTTTTCAAATAAATTAAGCTTAAAACTTTTTTCTTAATTGAAAGTGTTAAATTGTGAAAGACATTAGATTAGATCATTATTAAAAACATTTAGCATTTAGGTCATAATTTATACTAATCATTAGATTAAAATAGCTCCACAAATTTTTCCAGAAATTCTTATCTAATGGAGTTTTCTTTGTACAGGAAAATGGTTTTCCAGTTTATTGAAACTTGACAGTATTGTAAATATATTTTGACAGTTGTATAATGATTTTTTGACAGTTGAATTGCAAATACGAAAATTAATAGATGAATTAGTAAAAAACTTGAAAAAAATAATTGACAAAAAATTATTAATTAGAATTTAAATTTGTATCCAATTTGTTAATTACAATCTCACTTAATTAGAGCCTTTTAATAATTTTGATTATAATAAGAAAATATTATTAATTATTATGATCTTTTAATATAAATAAATTGAAAGAATTTAATTTTTATAAAATTGCTAAAATATAATAATGTAATTTCATATTTGCCATTTTTGAAATTTACTTTTATGGTAAATTAATTAATTAAAAATGTTTTACTTTCTAAATTTTACTTTGTCGTAAATTTTCTGTTTTTTAGTTTGTTAATTTTAGTGAAAAAATTAAATAAAATTATGTTTTTTTGTTATTTTGCTTACTTGGAAAACGGTTACAGTGGCCCATAAAAAGTTGTTGAAATGTTTACGATCACATTCACAGTATGGATGTTTGCTGATTATTTCAGGACAAGTACATTCCCTTTCTTGTCCAGCATCGTCCGTAAATTTACAAAACTTACCGCCAAATAGATACATGCCA
This sequence comes from Empis stercorea, assembly GCA_949752835.1. NCBI lineage: Eukaryota > Metazoa > Arthropoda > Insecta > Diptera > Empididae > Empis > Empis stercorea. The sequence goes on from OX457087.1 coordinate 12,031,208, forward strand.
AGAATGCTATATATTATGTATACATTATGTAATATAGAAGTATAATATATATTTCTTCTTTTAATTTTTTTAGTAAGTATATTATGAGTTTAATTATGTTTTTTTTAAATAAAACAAAATTATAAATAAAAATTTTTTATAAGAATTTTTAATAAAAAAAGAAAATTAATTTAGTAAGATTAAAATGTATAATTCGTAATGAATGTTATTACTGATTTCGTACATTAAAATTTTAATGAATTCACTAATGTAGTTTAAAATTGGGCATATAAATGTTACAGTATAAAATATGTAGTCACTGGTTATAAATGGCACTATTTTAATACATTATGTAATAAATGACAATATTATTTATGAATTAATGACATATCGTAGTAATATACATGTCATATCGTATATTTCAAATATTTCTTGTATAACTGAAAATTTTCACAATTAATTTCATATTTGGTACATTTAGTTATTAAGTTAAACATTATTTGAAAATAATGTAATCAATGTAATAAATATGTCTCATAAAATTTGTAATATAATGTGGAATTAAGTAAATTTCATTAAACGCAAACTGACAGACCTAGCATAATGCATTATAAGTAAAAAATTATTAAACATTATCAGAAAATCTTTATGCTGCTGCTGTATTAATAAATTATCAGTAAATATAAATTTGAATACAATCAGTGAATGTCATCAATGAATGTCATCAATGTATGTAACTTTAAATGATGTATCTAACAAATAGAGTCATCTGAGTAAAATTCACGTTAATTATCGTAAATTACTAAAGTATAATTTTTCAATCTGACACTTTTAATGTACAAGATATAATATATTTATAACATAACATCATTCTAGAAAACAAATGATTTAATTATATATTTAAAAATTCAATTGTGTTGCTAGTTTCAATTCACCTTTTCCATGTCAAAATTTATTGCCACAGTATAAATAGTTAATAATTTTTTAATTAAATATTTTAAATACTATTTAATAAATTGACTACATATTTTAACAGAAAGTATTATTTTATTACCCATATATATATGAATATAAGTCTATTAATAATATTTTAACATTTTAACAAAACTGTTAATTAAATCGTTAATTAATTCAATTATATATTTAACTATATGTATATATATAAAAAAACATTCCACAATTTTTTAGTGGTTTTTTTGTGTCTCTATAGTAAAATTATAAAAATTCATTGGCCACAAAATAATTTTTATATTGTCAACAAATTGTGTGTCATTTTTCAACATAATTAACAGAAACAAAACAAAATTGAAATATAAATTGAAAATATAAATTTTAAATGAAATTATTTTAAATTATATTATGTATTAAATTTTTATTTTAAATTATAATATAATTAAATTATTTTAATATTTATATAAGAAAAAATAAATAAAATTAAATAAAAATTTATTTAAATAATAAAAAAATGTTAAATAAATTTAATTTTAATGATATATTTTTTTTTTTCGAATTTTTATTGATTTTGTATATTATAATTTTATTTATTTATTTTATTTATTTAAATAATTGGTGTATTAATTGGAAGGTTTTTTTTTTGTATATGAGATTTAATGAATTTAATAAATATTTTTTTTTGCTTCTTCTTACAATTTATAAAATCATTTTATTTTGTTATATATATAAAAATTTGCATAATTTTTTTTTATATAATGTAAAAAAATAATGGATAATTAAATATTTTTTAATTTTTCTTGTTTTAATGTTGTATATATATAATATAATATTATAATAGTTAATAAATATTTATGATATTTAAATATATTTCTTAAATAAGCATTAAAAATAATTTAAATAATATAATAAATTTGAAGAGAATTTAAAAAATGTTTAAAATTAAAATATCAAAAAACAAATTGTGTAGTGTCAGAGATAAATAAAGAAAATTTCACATTAGGTAGTGAAAATGAGGAAAAAAAATTATATTTTCATAATTGAAATTGAATTTTCATTGGTTAATAAATTTACAATATTGTAAATAAAAAAGATAAAGTTGGAAAATATAATAGAGTTTTTGAAATTTTATGTGTGTTAATTTGTAAGCCATGCAAAAGCGATGAAGAAAATGTATATTTATTTATTTCGATGGTTTTTGGCCTAAAGATGGACTGATAGAAGTTTTTGAACAGATGTCGCAGAAATTTTAAATTGTTTTTACTATACATTTTTTCGATAAAGTCATAAATGTCATAAATATTGACTTTAATTTTAATAATATAAATGACTCTGTTAAAAAAAATTAAGGTAAATCAAATTTTTTCATAAAATATTGTTAATTTTCTTTATAATTTTGAATAAGTTGAATAATTTTTTCATTTTACTATAATATCCTTTTAAATGAAGTAATTTTCTCTAAATATTGTGAATAATTTTGATGATGACTTTTCTATAATTTCAAATGCATTGATAAAATTGATCAAGTATTATATATTTTTGTATATTAAAAATGAGCAAATTCATGCAGCACAATGCGTACAATTTCTTATTGTCTTATGCTTAACTACAATAATTATTGTCAAAAGATATAATTTTCTATTTCACTATTACATAAATAAGTCAATTATTATACATACCTTTTTTTCGAAGTTTATTGTATTTTTTGACGATGATATATTATAAATTTTCTAAATTCCTTTTAAATTTTCAATAAATCACCTAATTAATAAATTTTATTTAAGAAAATAATAATAAAAGAGCTCCATGCACAATTTCAAATAAATTGGCTAATAAATTTGGTTAACGTAAAACAAAACAAAAAAAAACTGAAACAAAAAATTTTAGCAATTCAATTAAAATATTAATTTCTTCTATTAAATTTCACAATCAATTTGGTTTTTCTCTCTAGCACCAAAAAAAAATCTTCATCATTAAATTAAATTCTAAAAATTAACTGGCAAAATTGAAATTATATAGAATCATTTTCCCAATTACATATTTGCAATCATATAAAAATAAATATACCTATATGGCAACACTAAATTTCAATTAGTCAAACTTAAAAGAAACACAACATAGCAAAATTATTCAAAAATCAAAAAAACTTAGGAAACTCTAAATTCTCTTAAGCTAAGTTATTTTGGCCTTTGGACTGAAGGGAGAAAAAAATGAAAATGAGGATTTTTCACTACACACACATACAGCAATCACATAATAAATTATATCGTAATTTTATCGTATTTTTTTTTATCTAATATCGTAATTTTTTTTTTTTTTTTCAATTTAACAAATCATATGAAAATTTTTTGTTTTAATGGAATTTCTAAATTTTTCTGTTAGTATTTTTGAAAACTAATTTTAATGATTAAATTATTATTTTTAAAAAAATTAATAAAAAAAGAAAATATAAAAAAAATTAATATCTATACCTGGAATACTGTGACAAGAGCCCATAGTAAGCTGTCAAAATTTTTACGATCACATTTTCTTTCGCCCTTTATTTTCTCACAGAATTTGCATCCGAATAGATTCATACCGAGTATACTAAATTTTTTTGTTTTTGTTTATTTGTAATTTTTTTATGATTTTTTTTTTAAATTTTAAAATTAATTGGAAAATTTAATTTGATTTTTGTAAATTAATTATTTTTTAAATTTTGTACAATTTTTATTAAAGATTTTTTTTTTTTTTTTAAATTTAATTAGAATTACATAAAATATTATAAGATAATTTTTTATTTAAAAAAAATGGAATAGAAAATTTTGTTGGGGAAATTTAGGAGGAATAAAAATTAGAGAAAAGTTTATTTTTTTTTTTTGGAAAAGAAAAATAGAAAAAAGAAAATATTTAGATTAATAAAATATTACTTTTTTTTGTGTATATTTGAAATAAAAAAAATATAAATGAAAAAATTAAATAGAAAGATTTAAATTTTTATATATAAATCTTTCTTTAAATCTCTGGCGTTTAGTAAATGGAACTGCAATGATAATAATTACTTTAGTTAGTGCATTTTTCTTATATTAGTTTTTTTTTTTTCATTAGAAAGCATATCATTTTATTATAATTTGAACCTAAAATACTAAAATTTGTCTATAAAAATAATAAATCTAAAAAGTTTTAACTAAAACTAATTAGATTACCGTTATATAATTAGTATAGAAGATATGAAATAAATTGATTGGAAAATAATCTACTAGCTATTTCTATCACTCTATCTAACACTATACTTAATTGTAAGGTAAGCTTTATAAGGAGATCAATCAACTAAATAGTAATTGCGTGTGTGAATTATAATTGAGTTCGTAATTAATAGTAATTATATTTGAAAAGTATTGTCAAAGATAAGCTACTATTATAGTATCCTTAAATTAAGGTAAATACATGAAAAGATTTACTAATTTTCTAAATTATCTTCAATATTATTGATTGAATATTAAAAAAAAAAAATACTGGTGCAATTAGAAAATCGACTTATTCTCTTATTCACTTATTCAAAGGAAAATTTATAGATTATTTATTTTTGAAATTACATAAAAAATTCATGGTACAAAATACCTTCTAAAAATTATTATATGATTTTGCAATTTTGTTAAATTATTCGCCTCTATACTAAATTTAATTAATTAAAATTTCATCGTGATGTTTAAAAATATAAACAAAATTGCATTATTTAATTAGTTAGTATATAGTAAAAAAAAAGCGCAATTTTGCATATATTTTCATTAAAATACATTAACGTTTATAAATTTTCGTAAAGTGGATACATTTAAGGACTAAAACAAGGACATGAATAACAACATTACATTAAAATACAACGAAAAGGACATGTTTTACCTTCACCATTTACGAATATCAAGTAAAAATGCAAAATAGACAACATTTTGTATATGGTTATTGATATAAATTAAATTAAATTTAGTAAAAGGATACATAAATGATGAAATACACCTATAAAAATGAATTGTTCTAATCAAATTAGAACCATTATGCAAATTAAGCAACAGTTTACATATACTTTTGTGAACATTTAGTTAAAAACTATGTCAGTTAAATTAATTAACTCGAAATAGTATTTCAAGGATTAATTGTGAAATTGAACATTAAAATAAATAAATTTACACAAAATTTTATAAAATAACAAAAAAGAAAATTAATTACACTGAAGTAAAGGACATCAGAAATAACGAAGAATTACGAATTGAATTGAAATTATATACACACAAATATTTTTTTATTTCGATATTTTCTTATATCGTTTTTCTTAATTTTTGGTTGCAGTTCGACGTTTTTCTATTAATAAAAGTTTTGGATAGTAAACTAAAATATATATATACGAAAAAAAATATAATGTTGAAATTTTAATAGATGTACAAAAGAGGACTTACAAAAATAAAATATATAAAGAAAAATGATTAGGATAAAATCATAAAATATAGAAGTTCAGAAATATGATGTGAATTATGAAAATTTTATAATTTTTTGATATAGTTTTCTTTAATATCTAGTATATAAAATCAATTTGTACTTTTTAAAATATTTTAAAATCATAAACATATATTATGTATATAAGATAATAAACAAATATTTATATACATATGTATAATCTAACTAATTACATTTAAACCAAAGAATTTAATTATGATTAAAAAATTAAATTAAAAAAATAATTAATGTTTTTATTTGAAATTGTTTTTTTTCTTCTTTACTTTGTCTACATATTAAATTATGTTTATATACTCTAAAATAAAAATATATTATGTACTAAATTTTTAATTTAATTTATATTTTTCGTATATACTTATATAAAAATAAGAAGCGTGTGTCTAAATAATGTTAAGAAAATATTTTATAAAAATAAATGAAATTTTAAATAATATAAAAATTAAATTTTATATATAACAAAAAAACAATTAATTAATGTGTTAAAATGTTTAAATTTAAATTAAATTAAATTTATTTTCGAGTAGTTTTTTTTTCTTGATTTGAAAAAAGTGAATTAATTAATTATTGTAGAAAATGAAAAAAAGATTGAATATGGTTCTATAAAGAAATTAAATATCTACAATTTAAATTTTTAAATTTTTTTTTAAAAAAATATTTTCGTTAATAATTTGTATATTTTTTTTTAAATCTATTTTTTTTTTTGTTTATATTTATTTATAAAATTTATTTTAATTAAATTATTTTTTTTAATAAAATTCCTTCCTTTATTAATAACCAATTAATAATAATTAATTTTTTGTCAAGACTATTTATTAGATTTAATTTTTTTTTTAATTTTAAATGTTAAATATAACACCTCTCCATAATTGAGGACGTGTAGCGTATGATGTGTACACGTCGATACGCTCATACGATAGCTTCTCCCGAAATAGAACGCCACGTTTTTATATATACATTAAAAATTTTTTGATGTTTCTTTTTGTTAAATTTCAAAAATCTTTTTTAAAAAATTTAATTTTTATTTTTGGAAATTCGTATTGACGTCGCGTCGCGTATTTCGGGAGCTCTCATACAAAATGTGTTTGTGCATGAACTGATTTTGACAGACGCTGTCATACGCTCTGATTTAGGGAGAGGTGTAATACTTAATTAGTTAAGTAATTTTAATTTTAATATTTTGGAAATAAAATGAAATTTCAATAAAGGAGGGAGAACATATATCCCACATCTACTGGAAAATTATTGGTGCAATTTTTACTTTAAGGGAGATTTACAATAACGCGTGCGTGCGCGCGTGACTTGTAGGTGTGAGATCGTACGCGTTGCTCTCAAATTGAGAACCATAATAAAAAATAAACAAAATATCAAAGCAAACTACAAATATACGTGTGTGAAAGAAATATTTTTAAATTAATTATGAATGTCTATAATAAAAAATTGAAAATCTCTTAAGTGTTTCCACATTATTTTACACAATAATAAATTAATATTAAATTTTTCAAATATCTGAATTAAAATAGTTCACATTTATTTAATTTACCAGTTTCTCCAAGCTCTTTTGCTCTTTTGCAAGCAAAAATTCATTACTTTTAACTTTTTCGATCAAAAGGTCTTAATTATTTAATTAATATTAGATTTTTACTACGAAAATAATATCACAAAATATAAAATACCTATAAACAAATTATATGTCAAACGCATCAACGCTTCAAAAAAGTAGAAAGTAGATCTACTTTACGCGTGCGACAAGCGTGCGTGCGTTTGAAAAAGTACATTTAAAGTTGTTCCATATATATTTTCATATATTCTACTCAACCTGTCAACGCTTTACGCGCGCATGCACGCGTCTATTGCAACATTCTGTTTCTCTCTTTATTTAAATTTCTTGGGAAAAATTTCGGAAATATAATTAATTTTTTTATGAAAAATATTGTCATTCAAATTAACGACAAAATCGTATTTGATGGCAAACTGAATAGCTGCTTCAAACGAGACTATTTCTCACCAATAAATATTATTTTTAAGAAATTTCATTTTATTTATATTTGATTATAAATTATTGCAAAAAAAAAATTAAAATTATAAAGATAAATATATAAAGAAATTTGAAAATAAAATAATTAAAATTTTAGAAAATAAAGAAATAACCCGGAAAATATTTAAAAAATAATAATAAAATAAAATTTACAAAACTTACCTGAATATGAAAATGAAGAGAACAAGTAATGAAAAGAATACAGCAACATTATCCATTGTTCTTAACATTACAAATAATTGACGTCTTAAATTTGGCATAAAACGTACTAATTTTAGTATTCTAAGTAAACGGAATGTACGTAATACACTTAAACCAGAACTACCTTTATTTGAACCATCACCCCAAAATGTTTGAATTATTTCAATTCCACTGTAAAGAGAATTATAATTTTAAAAATTAAATAAGTAATTTTAAAATCAGATAATGATTTTTACTGTCTTATTAATAATATAGTAAAGTAATTTTAATTAATGTAAAATTTTTATGGAATTTAAGTTATTGAATTAACTTAACTAACAGCAGAATTTAATGGGGCAAGATTTGTTACAAAATCAACACTTATATGCTTTATATTCCCTGCTATATGTAACCTGTTAGTCCTTTGAATTTATATGTGTTCTAGTGATAAATCGTATAACTAAAATATTATGTTTTTAGTAATTTTCTGGAAAATATATTTCCATATAGTTCATATAAACTATTTAGTATTTAATTTTGTCACTTGCTCATTATTTTCTGTAATATTTCACAAAAAATTTAATAAGTATGAAATTTTACATTGCTGTACTATAAAAAAAACCAAGATAGAAACTAATTTACTATATATATTATGTCCTTAACCTAATCCTTTTATTGTCACTAATCGGAACTCACTTGTTGTGAAAAATTACACCGAGAGAAAACATGTTAAATTCCTGTAGGGTGAATTATCAAAGTAAAGTAAAAATAAAGTTTTAACAAACAACTAGAGAATTCTTCCTAACTTGTGTATTAATTTTTTTTTTTTTTTAATTCTTACTTCCCTTAAGGACTTGAAAATGCACTTTTTTTATAAGTATACAGAACCAACTGCTTCCTAAACTTTGTATAATGTTTTACTTATATTATGTTTATATACGACGAATACAATTTGGTATGTTATAATGATATCCTTATAGAACGGAAAAGCATTTTCACGTTATTACACTTTTTTTCTTGCTATAGTTGCTAAAGTTTTATATACATTAATACATTATATCTTATGCAACAAAAACTTTTACAGACACCAATTTTAGGTTAACCATAAAAAATGTGTATAAAACATAAAAATAAAGTTTTATATTTTACTAAAAGATTTTCAATTTTTTTTTTATTTATTTCTTACCTGAGGATTACGATAATTCCATCAAATACATTAAATCCATTTGCAACATAACGAAATGGTCCTTCGGCAATTACTTTTAATAACATTTCAACAGCAAATATTGCTGAAAATACAATATTACTTGTTTCAACAATTGCTGTCAATTCCTCTGGCTGATTATGATATTCAATTCCCATGGATAATGTATTTATTAATATTGCCAATAATATACCTTGTTGAAAATATTTATGTTCAACTAATTTCTTATCATATTTTCGTATAAAATGAAATATTTTCGATATAAAACGATAAATAGCAATTGTTATTGTTGAACAACGATTATGTTTTTTTAATTTATCATTAAGATTTTCTTCTTGTGGACTTAATGCATTTTGATATAAATCATAACAACATGAATAATCTTCAATAAAATTATTACTACCACTTGTCCGTATCACATTACCAACATTTACAGTATTTGTATCTTGACGATTATTATTATGTTGTTGATTTGTATGTTGATTGATTGATGTATAAAATGATTCTAATGTTGAATTTCCAGTTGGTAATGCTGCTGAAAATGCTACAGAAAATGCTAATAATTCTTGACATGTTAATGCATCATGTAATGCTAATTCTGAGCATTCGGTAAATGTTGTACCTAAATTATGTGTACCAAGTGATTGTGGTAAATTAACCTAGAAACATATTTGTTTTGGGGATTATTTATAAGGAGAAAAGGAATTTTATTTTTGTTTGTTTGTAGTTTACCTGCCAAATAGTACCATCACCAGCTTGTGTCATTTTTTCTGATGAACATACATTTTTATCTTGTGTTGGTTCTGGTATTGTTGGTGGTGTATGTAAAATGACATATTCATTAAACATTACAGAAGAACGACGTCTAGCTGATGTCGGTGGACTTAGAAATCCAGAAGCACAAGCAGGCTAGAAGTGATAGATAAAAAATATATAAGAATTTGCTCAATAATCATTTCTTTGAATCATTTTATACTTACTATTAATTGTTCTGAATCAGTTCCAGTTGGTATTTTCAATAAAATCGTTTTCTGACTATTAATACTATTATCATCTTTAAATTGATTTGAAGTCTTTTTTAAATTTGAATTACGACTAATTGTATCTAATGACATTTCTGATATATCTGGTGATGAATTATGCCCATTACTACCACTACCACTATTATTATTAATATTTTGATTTGAATTATTCATATTATTATTATTATGTATTGTTCCAGTTGTTGTACCAATAAGTACACCTGTAAAACTACCATTACTGCCACTATTCAAAATACTAATACCACCAGCACCACAACCACTAACAGTACCAACTGTTTGTGGTGTTCCAGATGTTACTGACAAACTATTATTATTATTATGGTGATGTGATGATAAATTTGCTTGTGCATTATTATTTGTAATTAAATTTAAATTTTGTTGTTGCTGTTGGGTAACAACATTTGCAGCAGCAGCTTGTAAATTATTATTTGAATTTAATGGTACCATAACAGTTATTAATTGATCTTGTATATTTGATGGTTTACGATTTGCTTTTGGACATTTTGGATGATGACATTTAATACGACTTGGTGAAAATGTTAAATTATCAGTATTTGGTAAAAGACCTTCTTTTTGTTGTCGTTGGCACCTTAATATATTTTATTGATAAAAATTTTTGGTATTAGTTTCAATTTTAATGATTTGTATAATATGAAAATATTTAAGCTAATTTTTTTTTTCATATTAAAGAAGGTGTCATAAATATTTGTTACAAATAAGATTTTATACAGATTCTATCGAATTTGTGATTAAAGAGATTTTATGGAGTGAATCTTGAATACTTGATTGAATTGTTACCCATTTATAGTATACGATTAAAGTGATATGATAGTACGTGTTGTATATAATATTAAAAATAATATTAATAGTATAATAATTATATTTATATATTATAGGAAGTCTGTTAAATAAGATAACGAAAATTAGAATGAAATTTACAAAATTAAATAATATTTATATACTATGAGTACAATCAAACCAAATAATAAATCATCTGTGTTACCTGATTTCCAATCCATACATCAAATAGGCAACACAACAATCGAAATTTCACGAAATTCTTAGTCGCAAACACAAAATCAATTAATTAGAATTGTGTTGTTAATCATCGATCAATTCAATTTACAAATTACGATAAATTATAAATTAATTTGAAATTCTGTTCATAGTGTTTTCTATAGAATATCCTGGATATAAAATTACTTATATAATAATGATAAGATCCTTAAATCCCTAGAAAAATTTAAATTATCTTAGGTTGGCAATCGTTTTGTATATTAAAAAAAGCTTTTTTTTTAAAGATAGATTTGGTTTTGTATAATCATTTGATTTGAAAATTTCATTCAAAAACCATTTTTTTCGACCAACTATAGTCAAGACAAACTTTTGGGATACTATCACTCTTACTCTTTGTGAATCTATTAAAAAAATTATTTGTATCCTTTATGACAATTCAAGACAAATTACTATACAACTTTCTACAAAAATAATAAAACTTACAATTTTCTCTAGCTATTATTAGTATATATACAAACATGCGACATTTCAAAAAAATTAAATAAAATTAATAAACTAAAAAATAATAAATAGTACAAAAAAAAAAATTTAATAACTTAAAAAAACTTTTACAAAACAAACATCAATAAATCATTTACGTTATAGTTTTTATTTATACAAATAAATTTTCTTGCTGTTATTCAAATTTTCAATTTTTTTTTTCTTTGGACTTCACCATAAGACAAGAAAAACACTTTTTATTATTTTTGTTTTAATATAAATTTTCCAGAAATTTGTTTTTCTTTTGATTTATATTTATTACTCTCTGGTTTTCTTCTATTTTTATATCTCAGCACACAATGTGTATATACACCGGTGAAGGATAATAATTATCAAAATAAATAAATAAATATACAAATAAAAGTTGATTTATGAAATTTACTTTGTGCTACAACAAAAAAAAAACGTGATTCAGGAACTTTTCTTTTACATACGCATAACTTTTTTTTTAAATTGCAGAGATGTTAAAAATTTTGTGCGCTGTGATTATCGAATAAATAATTTTTTTATTTTTTGAAGGATATTTGATGTCATTTTAAGGATTCTCGCAAAAAAAAAAAAAATTATTTTAACAAAAATCAATTTTCAACTCCCAAAACAAAAACAAAACAAAAAAAAATTGATTATTATTCAAAAAACAAATCAAGAAAAAAACAACGAAAACTAAAACAAATTAACACGCCATACTTATATAATCTGTACTTCTTAAGGAGTCGCCGTTTAAAACGTCTCCATAAATGTGCAATATATTTAACAATTTCAGCATAACATGTTGCTGGTTCTGAATTATTTGTAGATGATGCTAATGTTGAATTTGATGTATATCTAGCACGTTCCTGACGCATACGTTCCATTTCACGTTTTTTCGTTTCAGAAAATTGTGTTGCAATTACAACCAGGCACAAATTGATCATAAAAAATGAACCAATCTAGAAATTAAAGAAGAAGAGTAAAATAAATTATATAAAAAATTTTTTTAATGATTTAAAAAGGATATTTTAGAGAATATGTTAATTTGTGTCAAATATGGACATTACAAATATTTTGGCATTACAGAGATTTGTTCTACTATTTTCGTCTAATGAAATTTTGACACAGATTTCGGATTTTAACAAAGTTCAAAGGACCAGTACATAAACTTTACATTTATTATAAAGAATTGCTGCTGTAATTGCACTTGTTAAATTTTTCCAAGAAATTCTACACTTTTAACATCAAAATGCAAAAAATTTCTACACATCAAAAATATCCTTCATAAAATTCAACCGAAGAATACAGAAATTCAACAATTTTCTTGAAATCTTTTTTCAAAAATATTTCTGCTGGATGTTCTTGTAAAAAAGATAACAATCTCACTTAAATTGCATTTTTCTATCAATTTTTCAAAGCTACTTGAAAGACACTTCGTTTCATCTTATAAATAACAATGCTAATCAAATATAATAATTTTTCTTATATAATCTACAAAAATGTTCATCTTCAGTGCATAACTTTTTATATCTTTTTCTTTAATCTACTAGAGCATTGAAGACCACTTGTTGTTTAATGGCATTACGACATTTACATTAAATTTAAATCATAATTTTTTATAGGAAAATTTTGATAAAATATTTTTTTTCTTAACTCAATTTGCATTTTTTCAAAAGGATATTTAATGATGACAACGAACAAAGAATATTCAAATGAATTTCTTCTACCAAGTATACTAAAGGAATATTATAGATCGTATAATATAAACAATTAAAAAATATAAAGGATGCAAATATTATCCTTTCTGTATTATATTTGTATTTTTACCATAGAAAACCACAAAATTGACTACAACTTTCTGGTAATTTTCTGTATTATTTAGACAAATAATATACAGAAAATATTAACAAAAATTCCTAATTCCTGAATTGTAACTGTAATAATATGAAAAATTATTTACTACATGAAAATATCCTTTTGTATAATATTTAAATTACATAAAAAAAATTTGTTTTTTATGTTATAGAATTGTGTTTGCATTTTCTTCCAATTTTGTTGTGCTGTTCAACAAGTGTCCTAGTTTTAAAATAAACGAATTTGAATACCAAAAAACTTTATAACTATAAATGTTTTTGAAATTTTTAGTTTGTAAAATTAGGAAAAAACTCAATTGTGGTAACATTTTTATGTAATGTCAAATAAGTCTTCCAGGCGATGCTTTAAGGATTGTTACTAAAATTTTCAATTAATAGTCTAAAAAAATTTACCTAAATCAATCGTAGACCCAAACTCTGAAAGTTAATAAAATTTAGAATAAAATTGTAAGTTCATTATTAAATATTCTGTCACTAGGAGCACTGCATCTAAAAATTAGTATAGTCTTCTATAAAATATATTTGCATATCGTAAGTGATATTCAATCTTACAAATTAAATTTCATTCTACTTGGTACACAAAACTGAAACATTACACAACAAATCCTAAAAATCTGAAACTATTGCACAGCACACTATAGTTCTACTTCCACAACCCCATAGCCATTTTTATTATTATAAATGTACCAATTTTCCGAATATCCTTTTCTATTTCCTATATCTAAAAATTCCATTTACAGTTCATTGAATTTATTATAATATTTTCTGATTATAAAATGAAATTTGTTTATTCAATTTTTCTCTTTTTATTTGTGTTTTGGTGTGAAAAAGCTGAAACTTTTTTTTATGTAAAACTTTTCTAGAAATTTTCTATTTACTTTTACAATTTTTAATACTCGCACCATTTTTTTTTTGTGTGAATTGCTTCAAAAGTACTTTTCAATAATAATAATAATAACAACAAAAAAAAAAACACCCCAGAATTGGTAAAAATTCAATTTTGGTTAAACGTTTTATTCAAGGATATATGGTAAATATTATATTTTTCTGTTTGGTGTTGATTTTATTGTTGGTATTATGGGGAGAAAAATAATGTTGATATAAAAAATATTTATGGTGAATATTGTTAAACTAGAAGATAAATGCTATAAAACTTGTTGAGTTTTTTTTTTGTTGTTTTTATATATATAAAATATTTTATAACAAAAGCTTATTATCAACAAAGTTAAGGAAATTGCATTCATGTTGGTTTATTGAGTTATTTTTTTTTTTTGTTGTGAAAAATGATAAAAAAAAATATTATTAATGCATTTTTTTGTGGTTGAAAAGGATGAAAGGATAAACGTTTGGATATGATTTTTTTTCTTTTAAAAATTGGTTAATAGAAAATGTGTTGTAAAACTTTGCATGTTAAATGTATTGTTAAATTTTGTAGAGTGTATATAATTTGAATATAGTCCTGTAAAATGTATATACTAAAGTTTGGTATTTATAGATAATAAATTTTAAGTGATTTTAATCATTTTATATTGAATTGTTTGACTTTTTTAAGTACATTCTTTGTCTAAAACTAGTAAATTCCAAAAGTTTCAATAAAATTCCTAAAATATAACATATACTAAATCTGATAATTTCTTAAGTTATAGTATAGTAATTTAATGTGATATTTAGGTCATTTATTAATTCAATTATTTCATAATAAAAACTAATATTAAAAATTAAATCTTTGCTATATACTAACTTAATATTTAAATTAGTTTAATATTACTTTGGAGAAGAATTATTTTTGTACATAATTTTTGCATCGTATATAGTAAAATAAAAATGTTAAAAAAGCAAACATTAATTAAATTTCGCTTGTGTAATGCATAATAAATATTATATGATATTGTTCTATTAATGCTGTAGTCAGCATAAATTTAATAATAAAAGGTAAGTTCAATCTAATTACATTTTTTCACAATTTTAGTTTAAAATTTTCAATTAATTTTAAATTTGAATGCAAATTACTGTTTGGACAGTAAACTTTTTATTGTCTTCAAATATTTGTTGACATTTGAAACCAGTATGTGAATTCACATTAGGCATTATACCGTCAGTAATAGCAACATAGTTATGTAAATATCTTAAATATCTGTCTGAATTAAGGACAATATATGCTCTACTAATTTGAGGATAATGAACTTTTGATACAATTTTAAGGTTTAGTACAAAATAAATCGTTTAAACTCATTAAAAAATCAAATTTTTAGATAGAGAAAAGCAATTTTGGTGATAGATACTTAAAAATTATCACATTTTGAATATATAAATCTATCACGTAACTAAATCTAAATTTGCAAGCCATATTTGATAGATTTTTTACTATAAAATTAAAATGATAGAATACAGAATCATATAAATTTTATATTAAATATAAAATTCTATAATATAATGTATATGTAAGTAATAAAATGAATATTATTAAATTAAATTAGATCTTATAAACATTTATTTTCTTATTTTCAGAAGAAAAAAAAACAATCTTGTTTTTTATCTTTAATATTTATTTAAACAAATCTTTGTGACATAAATTTGTTTTCTTTTTTTCTATTTACTTTTTTGCTTTAAATATAAAATTGAATATTTCCAAAAAATATAATTTCCTTTTCAGTTTTTCAATATCTACAACACATACAAAACAAAACATATAAAAATTCAAATTCAAAGCTTCTCCAAAAACCACCTCAAAAATATTTTACCTTTAATGGAAATTTCATTCAAATTTCTAATACATAAAAAAAATTGTTTTGAATTTTCTGTTTTATTTCATTAGATTTTCTTTTTCTTGTGTTCCAATTTAATTTTTTGGCTTTTTTACATTTATACTTATTTTTTTTGTAGCTTATATCATCAAAATTCATATTATCTATCCTTAATTTGTTCAAAAGGATCATAGCGTACATCGTACAACAACAACAAAAAAAAAAAAATCCTATATGTTAAAAAATTTTCAACAAGAAAAATATTCCCATATTTATGTTGACAGACATTTATCACTGTTGCTAATATATATAAGGACTTTGGTATATAAATATATATGGTAATAAGAAGGTTCCTTTAAATATATGAAATTTTATACATATATGTATATAGAATATATTTAGAAAAAAAAAATTTAAAGCTGTTACAATCCTTTACGTTTGGCTTGTCACAAGAAGAAGAAAAAAACATAATAGACCCATTTAAAGTTATTAGGGCTTAACAAGGAATCTTGTTACCAAAAAAAAATTTCTTTGGATATATGAAAAAATATGTTCCAAAAAAGAAAAACAACAAAATTTATGTAAAATATTTTTTCTTTTATGGTATATTGGTTTTTGCATATTTTGCGTTCACATTAAAATGGGGATTTCATTGGTACAAATATGTGTATGTATATAAAACCCTAAAACAAGAATGAAGTATTATTCAAGTACATTTTTTATGGTTCGTTTAACTACAAATAACCTAAATAAAGATTGTGGTTTTTTCGTGTAGTATACATATATATAAGTAGAAAGATTTTTCAGAATATTTATTTATTTAATATTATTTACACACATAGTAAAAATGATGATCTTATATTTTAAAACCAAAGATACAACTAATATAGTAGCTCCTCTCTTTATTTTTGTTTGGCAAATATCCAAATATTATATCAATTTTCCAGGACAATAGAGTCGACCATTTTATAGGTACATATGATGGAAAAATTATGAAAATTTTAAGGGACACAGAATATATATTTAAATAACATGTTTTGTTAAATTTATTTTGATAAAACTAAATAGACAAGACTCCATTCTACTAATAAATTATCATTTTGGATGATTGCCCATAGACAAAAAGCAATGTTATATGGAAACAGAGTATATGCAAAGCCGTATATAATATATATTATATACGGCTTTGGTATATGGTTTACAAGTTAAGGAGTTTGGGGGAAAAAAAAAGTATAATAAATTAAAATATCAACAATTTTTTTTAATTAATGTAAAAAATGTGTTCTCAATGATTTTATGGTTGATATACATATATAGCATGAAACAATTTATATTTAAATCATAGCTAAAAGTGCATCTTAATGTGTAGTATATACTTTCAGAAATTTATTGAAACTTATTATAATTAAAAAGATAAATATAAAACTGATTAGTTATGGAGATCAGCAAAATTTAAAATTACACGACAAAATGTTTAATTTTTCAGGGATATTACGGAAAAGTGATTGTTATATAAGAAAGGATTATTGTAATAACGATAATTTGTTATTGGCCTATGTTCGGATTTAGAATTAATCATGAAATTTAAATTTTTTCAATGTACATTTTTGAGCTGATGAATATTATGCACATATTTTGATTTATGTTATCAGACATTCTTAATTTGTAGCAGAGATTCTATTTAAAAATGAAAGCAATTTAAATTTACATATTGTAATAAAATCATGACATAAAAAGTAGAATTATACAATAAGAATGATCAGAAAAAGAAAGAATTCTAATCTAATCTTTAATCCATTATTTCATTTGACATTTTAATTTTTAATTTTAAATAATATCAAAGCATATTTTCAACTTCACAAAATTTTCTATCATGAAAACTTTTCTCTAACTTTTCATCTTTTTTTTGTTGAGATATTCTAATTTCACGGGAATTTGGAAACTAAACAAAAACCATATATGTTAAAAGAAAATTCTATAATTTTATCAATGGTGTTTTTTTTTCTCCTCCATTTTAAAATATAAATTTTCTTAAAGGATTTTCTTTTTATGAAAATGAAAAATTTTGCAAAACGAAAAAAAAAAAAGAATAAAATGTCTAGAACAGAGAAATAATATTTATGTTTCGTATTTATATGTTTCTTCTCTCTGTTTTCTTTCTTTTATTTAAAACGAAATTAAAAAGAATATTTATACAAATGGAAAAAAAAGGATAAATTACATTTTCTTTTTTTTTATTATTATATTTATAATTTTCTTTGTAATATAAAAGAATATATACGAAAAAAAAAACTAAGTTAATAATAATAATTTTTCAATTATCTTAATGGCATTTGACACAAACAAACATAATTTTTATTTTTTTTAAACAATTTTTTTGTTTTTACTTACCACTATTAAAAGAACAAAATAGATCCAATCCCAAAAGCTATGTGCATCTTGTACATAATACATTATGTCCGTCCATCCTTCTAACGAAATAACCTTTAAGAAAAAATTATTGTAAAATTATTATATAGAAAATTTAATTTTGTTTTACTGTACGGTGGTGTTTGGTTTGGGACTTGAAAGGAGATCAAGATAATTATATAAATGGTAAGGATTTTTAATATTAAATTAAATAAGATCATTTCCAGTGAATGGAAAATTATCTTGATTAAGAAAATAAATATTCCAACAAAAAATTATAATAATTATATTTTAAGGTATGAGCAAAGCTTTGGTATGAGGAAATTTTGTGTAAAACAAAATGTGCTGGTTATAAAAATTGTTGTGGATAGAAAGGTTTCTAATCCACACAAATGATAAATGTTAAGAGTAATTTTTATTATAGAATATTTTCAAGAAAATACTCTGACTATAAGTTTTCAAGAAAAATTTTCAAGAAAATACTCTGACTATAGTCCTTCGAATAAGACAATGTATATTATTTCTTTTTTTATAAACTATTTTTCAATTTTAAGGCCGGCCTGTCTAATTTGTTTAAAAAGTTAAAAAAAGGTGAAATAATTTTTTAATCGAGGTAAATATTTTTTACACTATCGAAATTGGTTAAAATTTTGACAATTCAAATTAAAAATTAAATTCAAGATGAGTACAATCGTGAAAAATTATTTCCCAATATGTATAACCACTTTATTGGAATATTTTAAAAACAATCAATGCAGATTTAAATTTGTCCCCATTTCCTTTAATATCCAATTTTTGTTAATTGAAATATTGTCATTACAATTAACTTTTACGCGAGTATTAAAATATTTTTTAGGTTAAAATGAAATTTAACTCTTTTGTCAAAATTTATAGCTGCTCAGACCGTCATGAAATTTGATATAAAAGTTAAATTTTCGGCGCCTGGAACAGGTGAATTTTATGCTTGTCAAAATTTGGAAATTTTAACTATTTTTAACCAATTTAGACAGGCCATTAATTGTAAAATTATTACTATACATTTGCTTAATAATTATTTCAAATTGATTTTCGTGGTGATGACATTTTAGATTTTCAATTTATCTGTAATAAACTTCATATTTATGGCTGCCACTTATTTGAAATTTATGATAATAATTATAATATTTTTAAGTATATTTCTAAATCTCTTTATAATTATCTCTTAGGACATTTAATATTTAAAAAAAAAAATACTAAATCCAAAATAAAAAATTAATTTTTTGGACAATAATTTAACCACATAAAGTCTAACAGATAAATATTAGAAAAATGTAAATCTCTAAAAACTGTCAAAACATTTTAACTATTTAATTCCTATTAGAGAATGTACTCAAATAAAAATTTGAATATACATAATTTCATTGCATTGCAGTGACATATAAATATAACTAAAAAATATTTTTAAAAAATTATCTACTCAAATAAAGTTTTTGATATTCGATCTATATATAAATTGATAAACTATAAAATGTATAAAATATATAAATTTTGTTAAGATTTTCAAAAAATTTCCACAAATTTTCATCTCGTAAAAAAAGGATATATGTAGTAAAAATTCTATTTCTGTAAATTTTCTAAAAAAAAACAATTTTTAATAATTTTATATATATTATTTTTCATACATGTCAAAATAAATGTCAAAATAAACTTTATTTGTCTCAAAACTCTTGTTAAAGTTTTAAAATTTTGTGTGTGCTACAAAATTTAGGTCAAAATTTATTGTACATACATATGTATATATATCATATACAGACTTTGTTCAACTTAGAATGTTATTCATACAAAATTTTTATGTCATTTATAATAGTTTTTTTTTTATGAATTTTTAAATATTTATTTATTAATATTTGAATAATAATTTCAAAAATTTTATTTAGTGTAGAAGAGTTAAATATGAATAACTTTCGTCGAATATTTAATGGAAATTATTTTTGTGTTTTTTAATTTAATATTATTTATTATCTATTAAAAAACTCTTTTTAATTGTTACAAAATTACTTTTTTTAGTTTCAAATGGTTTTATAAAGGATATTTTTTGTTGAAACATTGAATAACTTTTTTTTTACTAGAATTGTTGACAAAGTTTCGCTATTATGATTTCTGTTATTTATATATTTTATATATCAAGGATTTTTTTTAATGTAATTTTTGGTTTTTTGGAAATGTTAAATGTTGCCACAAAATTTATTCCAATTTAGTTTTGACTTAAAATTTCGCTTATCTTTTAGTTTTCTATTATCATGAAAAATTATAGACTTTTTCCAATATCTAACAAATAGTGGCAGGTTTTTGTATGATTGGCAAATAAATTTACAGATAAAAAAGTGTTTTTTCAAACAAAAATTGTTTTTTTATTATTCCAATCCAATAAATTGTAAAAAAATATTTTGTGAATATAATTTTATCGATTAAAATGATTAATATTTGTTTTTTTTTTTTATTATGTGCAATATTTATTTATAAATTTAATTATATTGACCACAGTTTGATTAGGTCTTCATAAGCTTCTATATTATACGCTAATTAGAATAATCTGACCACTAATCCGATTATAGAATATAATTACGAAATTAAATATTAAATAAATTTAATTTTATTCATATTGATTATTTAACCAATTTAATTAGTAAATATAAATACATATACATATGTAGTTTATTTTGATTTACTTAAATTATATAATTAATGCAATTATTGTAGAAATAAGCAACAAAAATATTCTTAATTAATTAGAATTGATAGACATACTTAAAACCCCTTAATATTTTTTTGACTTGGTTCGATGCAACTATGAGCCATCCACATGAAATTCAAAAAAAGATAATTCAATTGTAAGTTTTAATAGTCTGAATTATTTATTACAAGTTGTTTGTCGTTTTAGTCCTATAGTAGATTTAATTTATTGGCAAATGTCTTGAGATAACTATTTTTTCTATATGAAATTTATTACAGTACATAATTCTGATGATAAAGTGATGAAATTATCAATCTACTCTACTTAAGTATATTACCAACTAATCGAAAAGTACATTCATATTTATCATAAAATAAAACGCTATTCTTAATGCAAATAAAAATAAAAATTTCAAAATTTAAATAATAATTTTCATAATTATTATATTTTTATTAATTTCTTATAATTAAATATTTACCAAAAATATTGCTACCCATGCTAAACCAATATTATCAAATGATATTGTTCCTTGAAATGGATTACCACCTAATTGGGTACAATTTGTATAATATTGATTCCAATTAATACAGGTATTATTATTTAATAGTGGATCAATTGCAGAAGCTGAAAATGAAAATAAAAAGATGAAAATTTATTATATTATTTAATCAATGTAAAAATAAAAACCAGGAAAAACAAAGTTTTATGAAAACAAACACAAATATTTTTCTTTTATTTCTGTCAATTACAGATTTTCTTTTTCTTCACAAAAAAAAAAAAACGGAGAGAAAGAAAAAACTTAATAATTTAATTAAAACTGGCCCAAAAAAATAAATAAGAAGATTTACGAAGAATTTCATTTAAAAACACAAAAAAAAAAGGATATGTTTTTCTAAGTGAACAAAAACAGTTTTTTTAGCCTCGAAAAAGGATGAACAAATAAATATTTTTGTATATAGAGAAAAATATGAAAATCTTTTGGGGAGAAAATTTATGTTGAATTAATTTAATGAAAAAGGCCAGACAGTAAAAACACAAAATTATTTATGCATACACACTTATTATCCCAATCAGTATTTTTTTTTGGCATGGAAGGTTCGGACTTTTTTTTGCTATAGAAATTTTCTGATGTAATTTTTTTTTTGCTGTTTGAAAGCCAGCAATGAAAAAAAAAAAGGAAAATCTTTTAAATGAACTCTTCAAAAAAAAAGGAAGAAAAGTTTCTGGGTTATTTTGGGTGTTTATAAGTCGTTGCATAAAATTATAATTTCTATATACATATATAAAAATTTCTAGACAATTTTCTGTAATTTTTATGAAATTATTATTTTTAGTTGCCAATTAGACTATAGTTAATTTGTTTTTTTTTTAGAAAAGTTAGTGAAAGAAAAGAAAAATGTTTTTTTTTTGGTTTTTTCTTAGATTACTTTTTTTCATTTTCGTTTTGGTGATGATAAGAGGAAAAATCTTTTTTTTGTAATTTTTCTTGTTGGGGGTTTGTTGGTAGTTTTTAGTTCAAATTGTGGTGGATCAGGTATTAAAATATTCCACAATACATAAAACAGAAAATGTGAAAGATTACGTAGATGAATTTCGTTTACATTTACTTTTTCCACAATACAATTAATTAGTCTAAAATTAATTAGTCTAAATAATTATTTCACGAATACTTTCACTCAAAAGGAATAAAGGATTTATTAGAAATTAGAGTTAATCAAAATAATTTAATTTGAGTAGTTCAGGAATTGTAAAATGGATGAAAAATTTAGTTGAGTAGACCAGGAATTGGAAAATTGACAAACTAAGATTACCATTTATAGTCACAATTTTGAGTTAATAAATTAATTAACATATTTTTGCTAATTGCAGAAATTTTATGGTGACTTTATAAGATGACTTTTGACTGTCAATAAATTAACTAATGTTTTTTAAATTTTATCATAAAAGTGAAAGAATTTAAAATAATTTTTTAAATTAAAAGATAAATTAAAGTCAATTCTCTCTTAAATCTGGCAAATAAAATAAATTTTATTTAAAAGAATCATTTAAGATTCAAAAATTCAAAATTTTGGTCTAACTAATTTCAATTTGGAAATATTTAAGGTTTTTTTTTGTCCTTAAAATTCTTAAATTCACCAAGGATTTTTTTTCCAAAAATAGAAGATTCACAATATATTTTTTTTTCTTCTTCTGGATATCATCATTCAATCTTTCTGGGTGGTTATATTTGTTCTTGTGTTACAGCTATGAAAGATTTTTCTTTTCTCTCGGTATTTTCTTTTTAATAATTTAACAAATTTATATAAGATTTTTTCAAGCACAAAAAATTAATTTACCATCAGTAGCAAGAGATTTAAAAGTAATAATATTATATTATATTTTTTCTGCTTATATGGTGTGTTTGCTCGAATTTATTATTCCTACATTTAGGAAAAGAGAAATCACATTTTTTTATTTTTAGCAACACAAAAAAAAAAAAGAAGAATTGGAGGATAAATGTAAGTAATCTGTTATTTTAATGGTACTGGTGGTGGTACTAGATCAAAAAAAATAATATTTATAAAGTAAAGTAAAAATTGTGTTTTTTATAACAATAGAAATTTTAAATTGAATTTTTGTTTCTGAGAGTATTTTTCGTAGAAAATTATTCTATTCTTTATTTTATACGTAGAGAAGAATTTCACAAATTTTTCTTAAAATTAGACTATATAATGTTCAGTGGTTTCGTGACAAATCTTAAAAATATAAATTAATCTACAATAGGATATAAAATAGGATAAAGTAATTTTAATGTAACAATGAGTGAAATTTTTTTTTTTTGAAAATTAAAATATTTTTCATAATTTATTGAGTAAAAATATTTGTTTGTAGTATTTTAGGATACAAATTAAACTATTTCCAGTATATCAGTTAAAATCCATAATTGTTAAAAAGAATAATAATTTGACTTTAATTTGTAAAAGTACGAATTTGATTTGGGAAATACCGAATCTTGTTTGAAATAAGATGAATTTGACTTGTGATTTTGGTTTTGGAAAAAGACAAATTTGACTTGAAAATGGACGAATTGAAGAAATAAGTAAATTATTTGGACTAAATATACAAATATAGGTTCCAATAGTAGTAAATTTGTCTGATATTAAGTCTCCTCTAAACTGTATCCTTTTTTCTTACCCTGTAAAATCATTAAAACAATTTAACTTATATAATCATAATACATTTCTTTTGATATAATTAAATCATAATTTTATATATATATTTAATTAAAATATTAACTTACCATTACAAACTAATGGACCAATTCGATACGGTGGGAAATTTGAACATAAATGCATACCAGAATCTTCTGGCCTTGTACAAATATAATCTTGTTCTTTAGAAAATTCATAATAAAATGATATGCTAAATAAATTTGAAATAAAAATTGTTTTTTTTTTTTTTTGGTAAGGAGAAGAAAAATAAAATAAAAATTTTATTAATAATTATATAATAAATATAAAATTTTTAAATTATACAAAATTATAAACTCTACTAAAATTTATGTTAATTAATATATGTAGTATAAAAATAATTTAGTATACAAATATATAAATGCAGAAAGACACACCACACACTTCCATTTAATTTAATTTATTAATAAATTATAATATGTAATTTTATTATTGTACTAAAAAATATATATTTCAATTTACTAAGAATTTTTTTAAAAAAATTATAGCAAAATAAAAATTAAAATAAACACAAAAAATTTATTTTTTTATTTAAATTATAAAAAATATTACATAAATATAGAGGCTTGCGTATAAATTTAATGGTTTTATATTTTATATATTTTATATTTATTTTAAAATTAATTTAATTTAATTTTTTTTTGGCTGATCCTATTTAAATATATTTGATAATTTATTTCTGAATTTTGTAAAAGTTTTTATACATAAATTATTAATTAAATTATAATGTCAACTGATTAAATGGATTTAAATGTTTGAATTGACTTTAATATAATTCTTATTAAATAATTTTATTTTCATTAATGTAGATGTGATGTATAATTTAGTTTTTTAATTAAATTGTACAATTTCAATCAAAAAAAATAACTATACCAAAAAGTTTTTTTGCATATCAAAATTTGATACGAAATTTTATGATTTTGAAGAACATTACAATTTTACTTAAATATAGTTTTTGTTTGTCAAATTTGATTTTATGAAATATGTTGATGATAACATTTAAAGGCTTTTGTTAAATATTTAATTACATAAATATCTTAAATGAAAACAGAAAATTAATTATATGAATTGTCCAATGTTGTCATGTTCATGTCAGTAAAGTTGACATATATCAAGGGAATGTCCCAAATTTAGGGCATTTAATTTTGTCTTTGATGATTAAACATTAAAGTAATTAAGAATTCTGTTGAAATTTATATTATATTTGATAGTTTTTTGATATTATATAATGTGAAATATGGTATACAAATTTAGATTTTCTTGAAAATTTACGATATGTTATTGAATTTTGATTTTTAATCAAAAGTTAAAAGTTAAAAAGTTTTTTTAACTTGTACCAAATCAAATTTAATAATTTTTAATATAATATTATGCAAATATGTAAATTGATTAATTTCATTAGTTTTTTTTATCATTTTTCTTTAAATTTCTATGCACTTAATGAAATTTTTTAAAGTAAATTTCTTTTTTTTAAATTAAATTATTTAATTTTACTTTAAATTCTTGTATATATATAGCACGATATCTAATTGACATTATAATAATTACTAACCAAGGAAGAAACTTTTTAATTTTGACATCCAGTAATATTTTTTACTGCATTATATTATTATATAAATATATCAAAAAACTTTCTACATGGTTGCTTTTTAATAAAATTTCATTTAATTTAAAATTTATTTTTCAGAAAATTTTGAAAGATTAAATTGGTATAAGCATAATTTACATGACTAAATTCCATAAAAGCCATAAACTCTCAAAAAATATATATTCTGTATTAGAAGGATACGAAGTGATATAAAACTTTTTAAAGAAATCAAAAATTAATTTCATAAAATGAAACTTTCTGCCAAAAAAGTCTGAATTAAATATTTAGTTTAAAAATTCATTTTTTTTCTGCCTAAGATTTTTATAATTGGTAACATTATAATTTGTAATTAATTTTGATAATTTAAAAATTATATTTGAAAATCTTAAATTAATTAAGTGTAACAAAAATCAATTAGTTATACTTAATTACTCTGAATTACGCATTATGTGTCTGTATTTATTTGATTCAGCCAAAAAAAAAAAGTTTTTCATAATTTATTTAAAATAATTTTTTATTATTATTAATTATTATTTATGTAGGAATAAATTTATTTTGTTCAGAAAAAAGTGTTTATTGTGCTAATAAATGGAAATTATTGTCGTAATTTGATAATGATAGCATTTTTGTGGTAATAAACAACATTTTGTGATGCTCTATTAAATTTTATTACATAAAATTTCATTTATTTTAAAAACTTTGTTTCTGAACAAATTGCAAAAAAAAAAATAATATAATCCTTTATTTTTATTTTAATATACCTATAAAAATTAATATTTATATAGCAAAATATACACACAAAATATTTTATTTAATTAATCTCTATAAATGTAAAAATATTTCAAATAGGCGAAATTTTTTTTATACCATTAAAAATTGTTTATTTTTAATATCAAAAAATTTTTGTGAAACTTTTTTGGTATAATAGTCGATTCACACCATTGACATATTTTAAAATTCCATTGTATCCTGTATGTTCTTGAGATTATTTATGACGCATATAACTTATTTAGTTTGACAGATGCAAGAAATATTTTAAAAAGGATAAATCTATTTTAGTTTAAAAAACGTGTTTATTTCGACTTAATGATAAAATTGCTATTTATTTAACAGAAGCCGTTTCAACCAGTGTAACAATGATAACCGATTTACATAGTGTGAATAGACTATTATATATTATATAGTATTGAGAAGAAAAAGTATATATAGTGTTCACTTATGAATTAAATATATCTTTTAAATAATTTTAGAAAAATCATTAAAGATATTTTAATTATAAATATATATATATATATATATATAGTTTTATGTATATATATGTGACTGCAAATTAAAATTTAATTAAATTAAAAAAATAAAGAAACTTAATTCTAATCCTGAAAATATAGAGAGAAATATTTGCGCAAATTATATATAAAAAAAAAATATAATTAAATATTAACTATTTTAAAAATAAATAGAATTACTTAATCTTAAGGGTAAAAATATATTATATAGTATACGTTTTTATAATTTCCAAAGGTAAAAATTAATGATTGGCGAAAATCTTCTTTCACTTTTATACATCAGTGAACAGACAATTTCAGATGACATATTCAAGTAGATGTTCAAGAATGTGTTAAATTCAATTGATAATACGGTCTGACAAGGTGACTGACATTAAATATTTCATTAAAGACTGACTAAATAGATTTTTAAAAGAATTATCTTATTGGACATCTACTTAAATATATCATAATTATTTGTATTACTAATACAATAATTATAACACTAAGCATAAAATTTATTTATACTACATATCTACTAATAATGAATTTTAAAGTCTAATATATTAAGATTGTGTCTAAAATTTGTTTTGGGTAAAATTGCTTAATTTTGATGTGAAAAATCCAAAATCTCCTACGAAAATTTTCGAAGCCAAAATAATCGAATTTTTATACTCGTTTATAAGAAATTTGATATATATCAGGAAAGTAATATTATCATTAATTAATCATTATGTATATAAATAATGGGAATACTAGGAGTAAATAGTAATTATTATTTTTTTGATAGTGTTTGGTATTCTAAACAAATTGTTGATATATAAAAATACTATATATGATTATGAATTTTATAAGCTAATAATAATTCTATCCCAGCGTCACATTATGTTTTTTTCTGTATAAAATAAATGAATTACTATATGTAATTTTAGTACTTGTGACCTGTTCTGATGAATAAATTTTATATTTTATGTAATAAACCAAAAAATAAATAAATAAAATGAAGATTTTCATAAATTTTCCAAAAAAAAATAAATGAAAATGAATATAAAAACGAACGAATATAAATTCAGCACAAAAATAAATATTATAAAAGCAAAAGTTGAATATACATAATAATAATAAAAGTTATAAATTCTAAATTGAATCAAGCTATTTTTTTATTAATATATTATACTAAATCACTAACATTTATACAATATTCACTTCTACGATTTATAATAATCCAAAAAAAAACAACCTTATTTCTATTAATAATGAAAATTATTACGATTTTGTAATCATAAAAACAAAAAACTTCCAATTTGTTTTCCTATTAAAATTTGTTTTCCTGTTTTTCTCATTTTTACTTTTTATATTTCATGCGAAATAAATAAACAAGGATTTTTATTTCCAGGATATTAAACGTGTATGTAAATTTATATTCCGTAAATAAAATGGACATCATTATTTTTTTGTTGCCATTTAAAAATTATATACATTTTATATGTATGTATATGTATATATGAAAGTTTATTTTATTTGATTTTATTCGTTATCCGGAACGTGTTAAATATATTTTAAGCTTTTAGAAAAAGGATTTCTATGATTTGATTTCGAATGACTTTTTACCGAAAGTTTGACGACACATGAGAGTAATTTATGATTATTTAATCGGAACTGTATAATTAGATCATTATAAATGATATTCTTGTAATTTTAAATGATATGTCAGCCAGGTCCTTTGGAAAAATTCGGAGAAACAACAACAAAAATGTAGGAGCAAAATGCTACTTTTCTGAATTGTGTGTGAACTTTTCAGTCATTTAAAATATGTTTTATCATTAGGATTTATATTAGAATTGTATTAGAATACACGTTTTTAATATTTACTATATATAAATAATTGAAAATATATTATACAAATTGGAAGTTTTCCATACAGAGTGGCTCATAAGTTATACGAAATATTTTAAGGACTTATTGATAATTTATATGTTATTTTTATGTAATATAAAAATATGAAGATCTGAAAATTATTTCAAAACAAGATAAATTACATTTTTTTCAGTAATAATAATTTTCTTATTTATCAAGTTTTTCATTTAAGTATGCTAACAATCTGAACAACAATAACAAATATTTCAACAAACCATATCTTACAGCTCACATACAATTGTTATTACCGTGAAAATGTCTATGATATTTTGGTATATAACAAGAATTATTATTTTATCTACCAAAAATTTTAATTGTCCTTTTTGTAATTTATGTATTACCTTTTTATTACTGACAAATGAAAGCATGCAGAAATATTTCCAGTTATCATTTAATGAGTCCTTGTCGATAAATTCCGTAATAAAGTAATTAAATGTTCGTGAAATATTAAAAGTAAAACTACTTATGAGCCACTCTGTATTTTTTTTTATGCATCACGCATTTATGATTTTGATTTTTTTTTTACATTGTATAATAAATATTTTCATGTCCTTAATTGAGGTCTATTTTTGTTATATATTTTCTGACATGAATTTTCTATTTCATTATTATTTTAACGATTATACAAATAAAAAATAAAATATTATCTAATCTACGTTTTTCTGTAATTTTTAATCTACATAAAAAAAATAAAATATTTTTTTTTATTTTGTGCATTTCTAATTTTTTTTTACATCGTTTAACTAAATAATAAATTTTTTTTTTCTAATTTATAAACTATGTTTCAACAAGGACACTCTAATTCTAATTTATACATTTTATACGTGGATCTCTAAAATTTAATCTAAATATGTTTTAATGAAATGAAATTGGAAAACAAAACTACTAAAAAATATTAATAAAATAAAAATTATTAAGGATATCATAATACATATAAAAAAAATAAAAAAGGATCTAACTAAATATTTACATAAACATTTATATAACTATTTATTACAAAATATTTATGATACATTTTTTTTCAAAATATTTTTGGTTTCTCATCAAATAGGAAAAATTATCCTTTTAGTAAACATAAGAAGAATAAAATAAAAAAAAAAGGAAAGAATTTAATAGGAAATTTCTAAATAATTTTCTATATATTTATTATTATATAATGGTGTTATTTTATTGTGTAGAATTTGATATTAAAATTAATATAAAATATAATAATAGTGAAAAATAAATATTTATATAGAATAGAAAGGATAATCTCTGTTAAGGATGAGCATTTGTGTTTTTTTTTCCTTTTATGTATAATGTTTTATACATTTATTAGTTTCGTTTTTATCATAAACTTTAATTGGTTTACAAGAGTCTTTAATGTGATTTTATGTTAAAAGGGAAAAATTTCTAGAAAAATATTTCAATAATTTTGAAAATATGAATGTTTCTTTTATAGAATTTTGTGTAATGTTTAAATTTAGCTTAGAGAAATGTTTTGGTTTTTTGTAGAATTTATGTATAAAAATATTGTTTAAGTAAATTGAGTAAAATATTAAATATTTAAGTGCGTCTAACCGTTTTTCAATTTTTCAAATATCTATTAATTTAAAATGTGTAATTGATTTTATAACTATTATAACTTGTATTGAACTGTGAAGAGTTAAATATACTAATACCCACTGACATTAGTTGTGCCTTAAAAAGAAGATATCCTTAAAAGTGGCCAGAAACTTCAATTGGTTTATCTTATCTTCGCGTCCTATATACTCGTATTAGTAATTTTTTGAGTAAATATTTTTAAATATAAAATAAATTAAATTTTCTTACTGAATTTTCTAGCAAATTTCAAGGTAAATTTGTATTATTATGGTATATAGACAGATTTATTATAAGAAATTTCAATTCGTAATAGTTAAATATTACTTTATGTAAGTATATAATATTTTTTGAAGAGGCAGAACCAAAATTTTCCAGTGTAAAATGAAAATTTACAATTTCTTTTTAATCCTAATTACAATTTAATATCTTTCTGAAAAATTTGTCTACGTCGTGAATATTATAGATAGACATTAGTTTATTTTGAAAACGACGTTTAAATTCGTTTATTTTATCTCTAGTCAAAATAATGATTTATAAATTTCAAACTATGTATATATCTACAAACTAACTTTCATGTATCCAGATTAATTTTACTTCTTCTGAAAAACCCCAAAAATATTTTTCAATTTTAATTTAAAGAATTCAAGATAATGATTTAATGAGTTTACTTAAACATCCCCTATATTTATTTTAAAATTATATACGTATATTTTTTTTTGTCAATTTTATGTTATACAATATACCTACATATGTAATTTTGAAGGATTTACATTGAACTCGAAAAGGACATATATACAGTAAATCTAAATTAGAGATATACATATATAACAAGTGTCAACTATTATGTTTAACATGAAAATTTATATATGTATGTATACATACATTAAAAAACTTTTTCTCTATTGTAAATTTGTAATGTAAATTTATCATCCCTTTTAGATATGTTAATTTAAATCATGATAATTTTTCTATAAGTAAACTTTTTGGTTTGGGGGTGAGGAAAAAATATATGTAACTATAATAATTATATAGAAAATTACTATAATTTTCACACGCATTTATTATATCACACGTTATAAACTAGATCTCCTTTTGTTCTATTTAGTGGAATAGATAAAAAAAATTGTGTTATCTTTGTACTTGGGGATTAACACTATAGACAGAGAGAGACACCAATGGGATCAAAATTATTTATATAAAATAAATTACTGATAATTTTTCTTTTTGTGATGTGAAATTGTGATGTGAATTGTGTTGTTTTTTTTACTCTGTACTTTTCCATAAGATAAAAAAATATATATACATTAATGGAAAATTTAAATGTAAAGTTTTTCATTTTTAAAGATGTGATGGAATATTTATACAGAAGAATTATTAAATTATAATTTCCAATTTTTCAAAATCATAAAATAATAAATAGAAAATAAGAAAATTTATGAAATTTAAATTAATATCTTTTATTTGGTCTTGTAAAGTGTTGATATTTGATTATAACAATAAGTGTTGCACTCTTTTTTAGTGTTTTTTTTAATATTACAAAAAACTGCCTTACTCTTGTTGATTTATATTTAAAGTCCATACTACTAAAATGTTAAATATGACAGAGTAAAAATTACATGAACAAATTTGATAAAAATTTTGGTAAAAATTTAATGAAGTTTGGAAGGAACAATAAGGACACTTAATATTTCTATTATTTTCTGCAAATCTGAGAATATTCAAAAATTGAATTAAATTATGATTTGGGTAATAGTTATACCAAAGAAACTCTTCATTATTTTTGACTTAACATTTACTAATTATTTCAAAAAAATACTTCAAAACCAAATACCAACACTTTTTCATCAAATAAAATTTAATTTGAATATTTTGTTATGCCAATTTCTTTTTATATACAAAATCATAAGAAAAATGTACAAAATTATTGAAAGGAAAATTAATAAGAAACACAAACATAATATTTTCTTTTTACATGTATTTACTTCTAAAGGACTAAAACACTTAAAAGTTTTAATTTTACACACCAAAAAAATAATATTCAAATACGTTTTTTTTTATTTGGTTTTTCATTTTCTTTTTTATGGATTCCAAAAAAACACAAAAAAAAAAAAAATAAAAAAAAATTGCACAACTAAATCAAAAAACATGTAAATATAAAATATTTTTATATAATCTTTATGTTTTATGTATATAAAAATATTTATTTAAATTTATATATATGTAAATACAAATTTTTTATGTAATAGTATTAAGTATTATGTATAATAGTATTTTCAAGTCAAATTGATCCTTTTACAATTCAAATTCGACTTTGTGATGGCCAAAATTAGTGCAAAACTTTTTGAAAAGGAAAAATTTTGAATTTGATTTGAATCTAACAATTTGAATAGTATAATAAGGAAAAGACCAATTTGACTTGAAAATTCTTTTTTTATATTTTCTATATATATAAATATAATAATTTTTTTTTGTATATTTATGGTAAATCTTACGAATTTACACGGACTCGAACTCTGTACTCTTCAGGAAGTCCCCTGTAAATGCAGAAAACCCGTATTTGTTTTATGTTATGTTTCTAATTTTTTTTGAGAATTAATTTAATTTTTTTTTTTTTAAATTTTTTATTGTTATTAATTTAATTTATGTTTTTTATGTTACTAATTTTATGTATTTGTTTTTTTTATATATATATATACATCATATAATGAGGAATTTTTTTTGGGGGGGTACGTAAAACAAGCTTATTATATATTACAATCTAGCTATATATGTATACATATGTACATTTTTATTTTCAAAAATTTTGTGGACAAATTTATTATTATATCCTGCCAATTTTTTGTAACCAATTCTTTGACGGAAGAGATAGAGAAACAGAGAGGAGATAATAGAAATTAGGCAAAAAAAAAAATAAGGAAATATTAAATAGAAATTTTAATAATAAAAATAAATTTAAAGGATAATTAGGATTAACTTTTTTTTATACTATATATTATTACAAATTTATATTAACAAGGACATTATCAAATCAGAATATAATATTTTTAGTAAAAATGACAGTACATTAGCATAAAGGGATAATAATTTTTTTTTTAAAGAAAAATTATGTGCATTGCTTTTATGATTATTTTTAGATTTGTTATTTTTATGCGTAACTGCTCAACCTAAATTTACATGACATCACACTCCTCTTTATGAGTTTAAAGTAAAAAATATGACATTCTGTGTGTCAATTTTTTGATAGTTTCTAACTGAATTAATTCAAATACAAATTAATTGTTTTTTAATTAAATTTTTAAATTAATATTTTTCAATATTAATTGTTTATATTTACTTAAATTGAAATTTTCAATTTTATAATATTGCCAATTTTTTCAACTTCTTACATGGTAAGTTGAAATTATTGGTAATATTATAAAATTTATATATACCACACCGAAATTATCGGTATATAATATCATTAAATTATTAGATATTAAATCAATGCTACTTTATTCCTGAAACGACCATTTAGTAAGAGTACATACAACGAATTCGATATACGATTTAGATTAAGCAGTAAAACACATATAGGATTGACTGTCCATTACCAGGTAATTATTAGAAATTTTAAAGTGCATTATAAAACTGTTTTATATTGTAGTAAAAGCTATAAAATTACATTTATTTCATATTCAAAATATAATTAAATTTGTTAAGAGAGAAGCATAATTTATATAAAAAATATACATTAAAAATTTATTATATGAAATTTAAATGTCAAAAATTGAATAATTTACATGGAATTATGTTTAATACTTTATATATAATGTTATATACGTATATGACAATGTATGCAATAATGCTTCAATTTATGGTTTAAACATTAATAAAAAAAGGTGTTTTAATTTTAAGGGATTTCTTTTTTTTTTACATAATCAAACAAACAGAATGAAAATTAAATATTTAATTTTTAAATAAAAAAATAAAATAAAATTTAAATCCAAAATGAAATTTTTAAAAAGAAAATTGTGAATGGTTGAAAAGTCAAAAAGCTTTAACAATTATTTTTTTTTATTAAAATTTTAATCTGTTTATTTATATAATTTCCCAATAATTTGCAATTCATGAAATCGAATAATATAATTTTATAAAATATTTTTCAATTGTTGTGATCTCATAAATATGATTTCAATGCTAATTTGTTGGGTAATTTTGGTGTTCGATTTCCCAAACAAATTTACAATGATTACATTATATAATTCATCATATATTATAAATGGATAATGTAATGTAATAGTATACGAATACATGTACGGTCAATTTAATGCAAATTACGGATTTATTATGCAAATTAATGAAATGACCAAAAATTATTATATGAATTTTATAAATAGATATAGGTATATATATATAAAATCTCCCTAGCTGATATTTAAGTATGGAATTATAAGATTCGTATAATTATAATTTAATTAATAAAAATTTTAAATTTGAATTTAATTATAATTAACAGTGGACTTTTAATGGTTTTATAAGAAATTATCATTATATTAATATGATGTTAAAATTATTCAAATATATATCTTCATTTGATCTTAAATTTAAATTTCCTTCCTACAGTTCATTTTCAATTCTATATATATAATTATTTTAATTCTTTTCAACAAAATATTATTTTTTAATTGTACTCATGCCAATTGCAAAATTATTACGAAAGTACCACAATTAAATTTCAATTTATATAAATTCTAAATTTATATAGAGTATAAATTAAGAAATTAATAATTTCATTTCCTTGGAAAAAATACTAAATCAAAAATAAAATTATTTTAATTAGTATACCAAAATGGAAATATATTATAAATAAAAAAAAAAATTGTTGACAGAGAAATTAGTTATTAAAAATTTTCATTTAATATTTTATATAGCAATATTTATAAATAAAATGAAAACCAATTAAAAATTAGAAAATTTAATGTCTTTTTTCTAGGAAATAAATAAATTTGACTGTAATTTTTTAATGATATATTTTTTTAACATTTTCTTCGTTAACGAATTTATGAGATTGTTAATTAAGAAATTAATAGGAATCGTTAAATTCTCAATACAAATTTCTAAACCACCCCCAGAAGAAAAAAAAAACACCCTTAAAGTTGAATGCAATAAAAATGATTTATTATATAGAAAAAAATCATTGGAAAAGAAATTTAATTACTAAATTTGGTATCAAAATTTCGAGAATGTGAAGGAGGCCTGATTATATTTTTTTATATTTTTTTCGATGCTATAAAAATTACAACCAAAACTCATTAAAAAGAAAATTTAATGATTGTGGTTGTTATTTTGTCTTTATTGAGTTTATTTGGGAAATAATTATTTTAAGGAAATAAGATTTTTATTATATATTTTTTTACATTACCGATTAAATGTGTAATAAATTCTGGGTCAACTATAATTACCAATTAAAATGTGTTTTTAAAATGATTTAATATTTTGGTAACAATTGGGATTAAGAGAAATTAACGATTTTGAAAAGCCTTTTAATGGATTTAATTTTCAATATAGAAAAGCAATTTTCATCTTATACCAAACTTGACTTATTAAAAATTTCAAAAAGGACAAATTAAATTAAAGGATATGAAAAATTAGCATAAAAAAAAACAGAAAATTTTACATGCATAAAAAATGTCATGATAAAATAAAGTTGTGAGTTTATTAAAGAGATTTGAAAAAATCGTTTTAATTTGTATATAGAATATTTTTTTTTTTTCAAAATTAATTTTTCAGTAGATTATAAATTAATGTCTAAATTTTAATTTTAATTAAATTATCTATTTTATTATTAGTAGTTATTTTTAATTTTAGTATAATTAATTATTTTTGTCATAATCTACAAAAAAGACTAAATTAAATAATTTAAAGCTGTTCCAAAATTATGTATAAAAATTTAAAATTTGTTTAAACTTGTTGCTTAAATGTGGCTACAATTTAATGCATAATCATTACTGTAAGATAATTTGCGTTTGACTTTGAAATTGTGATTGAGTAATTATTAAATTTAGCATAGCTTTTGTCATTCATTTTGATTTAGTGGCACAAAAACTGAGAAAAGGATACTATAAGAAATAAGTAACTAAATAGATTAGTAATAGTATATTATATTTACAAAAGTAAATTAATATAGTAATTTATTTATAAACTTAAATATTTTACAAAAAAAAAAGGATATAAAAAGAAAACTTCACAAATATCGAAGAAAATTTATTGGTGGAAATAAAAGGATTCTAAGAAAATTAAATTTATGATAGCCAAAATGAAAATGTTATCTAGTTCGCAGTCAATTTCTGCCTGAAAACAAATTATTATTTGCAGATAATAATCACGAATAAAATTTAAATATTTATTTACAAACTTTTTAGTCATTATAATTATTTTCCAATTGGGCAAAATTAAAATAATAATTTGAAACAGCTTCATTTTTATCACTATTTTTATCTAAAACTTCTATTTAATCTAAAGCTTCTATAATTTTAATATTAGATTATAATTTTGAATTAAAAAAAAAATTGTTATTAAAATTTTGCTTAATTATTTTCATTCTTTTTTATATAATTATAATTTAAAACTAAGCGAACTAAGAATTAATTATATTTTTTAATAAAAAAAAAAACTAAATAATAACATAAAAATTAATGAATTTGAGTTTTTTGTTAATTTAATATATTTTTTTTTGAATTTTGTGTATTATAAAATTTAAATGAATATTTAATTAATTTAAAATTTTAATGCTATATAATGAATATGATGAGTTAAATATTAATTTTCAAGGATTATTATTTTCCGTATATATTCTAATATTAAATTATGAATTTTTTTTTCTCCATATTATTATGAAATGTTAATTTTTTCGTGGAATATGAATAAGAAGCATATATAATGTTTTATGTTATGATTTTTTGTTTGACTTTTATACAATATATAATTTATTAAGTTGTTTCTTTTTTTTATAATATTTTTTTTAATTTTGACTTATTAATTTCAAATAAATTAATTTTGAATAAAATATATATGTATATAAATAATGTATTATCATTTTACTTACTTAGGTATTTCAACATTTGGTGGTAATTCGAGTACACAACGTTGTCGTAAAATACCTTCCCATAATTGTACACCAACAATTCCAAATATAAAGAATACAAAAAAACATAATAATAAAACATTACCCAACATTGGTAATGTATCCAATAGTAGCATTACCAAAATTCTCATACCTTTAAAATAAAAAAAAAATAAAAAAATGATTAAAAGTTTTTTTGATTAAATTTCTAAAAAATTTTTAAAAAGCTAAGATTTTAAAAGCTAAATCATGATTAAATTGTATTACAAAATTAAAGTAGTTGTCTAACATGTCTAAAAATTTTTTTAAAGTGAAACACATGATTTGCTAAAAATATAAACTTATGTATGACATAAATGAAATTGGCAAGAATTGCATAGTCATAACAGGTCAAATGAATAAGAAAGTGCTTGTTTTAGTTGGCTAAAAATATGATTACAACCTTGCAGACAAGAAATGACAGACAATTAAAATAGAATTTATGTCCTTCTTAGGCATATATAAACATTCATTATAAAAAAATTAGATTTTACCCCTGAGTCGTGCTAAATATAACAATATTATAGTAACATCAAGTGTTTGGGTTTGTGTAAATTAATGTATTATAAAAATCTACTGAGTCATTCATTTTCCTTATAAACAATGGCTAAGCATATAAAAACAAATTTATTTTTATTTATTATAATTTATAATTTATTGACAATATTTTCTAATATTTATTTTATCTTTATACAAAAAAGATTATACTACCAAAAACCCAACCAAGTGTAGTAGATTAACTAAAAACAATGTTTAATCAAAATAAATAATGTTACAGAATAATTTAGTGTCTCTATAACACACACTGTTTCAATTCTGGGGTATATATAGAATTTTCCGGTCAAATCAGTCTTTCTACACTTACACCTC
The DNA here is from genome assembly GCA_949752835.1 of Empis stercorea. Classification (NCBI taxonomy): domain Eukaryota; kingdom Metazoa; phylum Arthropoda; class Insecta; order Diptera; family Empididae; genus Empis; species Empis stercorea. Next base: position 12,069,950 of record OX457087.1, read on the forward strand.
AAAATAGTCTTTTTACATTTCAAATTAGCCCTTCATAAAAGAAATTCATCTAAGTATTTTAAATTTTTTAAGTAAGCAGAAACAAATATGATAGGAAATCTTCTAAATCTTCTTCTTAAGTAGAAACATGTATTATTTGTTTCTACTTATAAAATATTTAGTGTAAAAAGACTATATATTAAAATGTAAAAAGACTAATTTGAATTTTTAAAAGACTATCTTGATTTTTTAAGGACTATATTTAAATGTAAAAAGACTGATTTGACCGGAAAATGCTATATACAGAATGGTCAAGGACTATAAGAATTATAGAAGGATAATAAGTGGCTTGGGAAAATAAACATATTGTTTGAAAATATAATATTATGTGTGTTTTTGTGGACACAAAAAAAAAGGATATATAGAGACTTTGGTTTTCGTATTATGATAATAAATGTCAATGGTCTTTTAGTGTTCATTTAATATTCTATTAAATTGTATAGAAGATAAAATATACAAGAAAATAAATGTAAAATTATTAAGAATTAAATATATTATTGATTTATAAATTTCAATTTATGTATAGTGTCTAATTGCATGTCACAGCAATAATTTTAAATAATTTATTACCGGAAATATAAAAATTAATATATTATAGTAAAAATTTTAGTTTATTGTTGACAGATTTATTGATTTGATATTGTCCTGAAAGTTAGTATAGTTATATATAGAAGAAAAGTAAATGAATTTTGAATAAATTTTCAACAAATTCAAGTCTCAGAGATTGGTAAACTAAAACATTAATTGCACCAAGAAATTTTGCGATATAAACACTTATCTTTTCTACACAAAAGGAACTGTAATAAAACTCACCCAAAAATAATAATAGGTAAAATATAATGATTCCCTAAATGAAAACTTCAATTTCTGTATTATATAAAAATCCCATTTTACATCCCAAAAAAACACCGTGTAACCAAAACAAGACAATAGAAGCAAACTGAATGAAATTTTTAATGAATACTCAAATATTTTTTATTTCAGAATTCTTTTAAAATTTTCATTTAAAATTTTCTATTTAGTTTTTATTCATACATATAACAATTTTTTGGTATAAGAATTAACTAAATAATTTTTTATTCCATTTTGTTAGTATCTAAAAACCGAAAAACAATGTATAAAGCTTTTTTATTATAAATTACACAGTCTATTTTGGCTTTACCCACAATTACAAAATTAAAATTACATTTTATAACTATTAAATTTATTTAATTTTAACGAAGTTAAAGTGCTTATATTATAATAAAGTTAAATATAAATTGTTTAAATATTATATTTCGAACCCCTGGTAAAAAATGTGAATGTAGTCCTTAATAAGGATTATATATATTGTTTTTTCTATACAAAGGTAATTTTATTTAGGTATTGGAGGTAAAATTGTATTACTATAGAGTATTTTTATTATTGCAATTTTTTTTGTGTTTAATTAAATTGTATTTTCGTGTGCGTGCAAAAATTGTATAATATATAAGAGCATCTGTTGCATATTTTTATATTATTTTATGTGATTAAATAGATTATATTGTCATTGTAAAATAACATGGTTTTATAGTAATTTTGGGGTGGAGTATAAAACAGGAAAATATTCAAATAAAAATTTAATTACAAAAACTTGTAAATTAGTTTGAAAAGAAACAGGAACACTTACACAGGATGAAAATATTATTTAAGGAAGTTAATATTACATGGTTAAATTTCGGCAAAATATTTGAATTATATTGATAAATTTTAAAAATTCTTTAAAATATTCTGGAGATTAACAACATATTTTGAAAAATAATTTAAAATCCTTCCTAAGTGCTAATCAATTGCTGGTAGTTGGAAGAGAAATATAAAATTCAATTTTTCGTAAATAAATACCATAAACACTGAATGGTATTTTAAGGATGTAACTAAAAAATATTCAATTTTGAGCAAATATCTTTAATTTCATAGAAAATATTTGTTCAAAATTGAATATATTTAATTCTTACGTTTAAAATATTTGTTCAAAATTAAACACTATCCTTTCCAGCTGGACATTAAAGGAAGTTTAAAAATGAACAAGAAACATGTACAATTTACGAATTCTCAATATTTTTTGCCAATTACATGATTTTCAAATTCATCAATTTTTTTTTTTTTGATTAAATTTTTAAAACTTAAACTTTTTCCAATTTTGTAAAAAAATAGACCAATTCAATTTGCTAAAATATTCAATTTAGAGCTACACCCTATATAACTTCTTTCCATCTATGAAATTGTGGTGTTATAGGTTAGGTAAAAAAATAATGAAAAATAAAAGTGGTACATGAAAGTACAAAAAATAAAATAAAATGTTTTATATATTTTCCTTTATTGTTATTTTTTTTTTAATAGTATAAACACAAATATATAAAAAGGATATTATAAATTTATTTATTATGGAAGGTTGAGGATAACCACACACCTACACAATTACTAATTCACAATTATTGTTCCTGTTTTTTTTCATAAATTTATATTTATTTTTGCAACAACATAAAAAGAAGAAAAATATTTAATATTCTAAAAAAAAATTTGTTTTGTTTGTTTATAGACAAAAACAAAAAGAATTTTATTACATACATATAACATTATTTAGATATATATATATATGTATGTGTATTATATGTGAGTGGAAAACTTTAAAAGGATCAACAAGTTTTTATTTTCAGAAAATTATATTTAGTAGGCCTAGGCACATATAAAAAATATTCTCTTTTAAGTAATATTGTGTTTAGAATAATAAATTATCAAAAAAAAAAAAAGAGAGAAAAAATTTTCGTGTTAAATTTTCCTAAATATAATAATAATTTTGTTTCGTGTATAAATATAATTTATGGGTACTTAAAAGGAGTGTAGTAAGCAATTTACCAAAAAAAAATGGGAGGGTAAAGCATATTTTCCAAGTGAAAATTATATATGATGAACCAAAATTATATATATATATATATATATACTTTTTAATATTCAGAGAAGATGAAGAATATATATGTATATTTGTTTTTTTTTTTTTTGGTAAAACGTTCTTAAATATTTGTCTTGAATTTGATATTAAAATTTATTCGAAACAAAATTGAAGGGAAAATCATTATTTAATGGTATATAGAATGAATAATTAATGTTAAAGCAATATATACTTAATATATTAAACATTTCAAAACGTTTAAGTTATCATTATAAAATTTATTATTTAGATAAGGTTGAGGTGTCATATTTTGCTATAATATTTCTTTATTGTTGTCATTTTTTATGACCTTTTTATAAATTCTTTTATAATTAGTATCCTAGTCATTAGTGTCGTTGAAGCTAATACAGATTTTCGTTTGTTCTACCTTACTTACAAAGTCTAAATTTAATATTAAACAATTAGTCAATCAGGAGAATGGTACAAATTTTAGTCTAGATTTCACTTTGTCGTTTCGTTGCAATAAGCAAATATCCTTTCTTATAAACTAATAATTTTCACTATTCAATTATTTAAATAATGTAAATTTTGCTACTTAATTTACTATGTCATTTAAATTTAGTTTTGTACATATAATTTATAATTCGAATTCATATTAAATTTATTACAATTGAAATAAATTTATATACATACTTGGTATTCGATTAATAGCTCGTAATGGTCTTAATACTCTTATTGTTCGTATTGCTGTTAAATTTAAATTTTCAATATGCATTAAATATTCTAATAAACCAGCAAATACAATAAAACAATCCAATCGATTCCATGAATCTGCTAAATATGTATTTTTACCATATAATCCCATTGCAATCATTTTTATTACCATTTCAAGTGCAAAAAATGCAAAAATTATATCATCGAACATCTGAAAAAAATAAAAGAATTACAATAAATAATATCATTAATTATCCAATATTTATTTTTTATTATTATGTACATATATAATTTAAATCATGGATTTATAATTAATTATTTATGTGATAATAAATAATAATAATAAAGAAATAAATTATGACCATTGAGGTATAGAGAGAGAAATTTAAATGAAATGTAAATCAAATAAAATCTAAAAATTTCAATTGCAATTCAATAAATCATAAAAAAAAGGATACGTAAAATAAATATAATTTCAAAAAAAAATATAATACTTATTTTTTATTAATTAAAAATACTTAAAATATTTACGTAAATTAAATTGAAAATAAATCTTAAAATTATTTTGTATACAAACTTTTGTACCTATTCAAATTTCCAATTAATTTCAATTTTATTTACAATTTATTGCAAATGAATTTTTGATTTCAAAAAATTATTATATAATATTTATTAATAAAAAATTTAATTAATTAGGTCAATGTCGATTTTGGTATTGAATATAATTTTTGCTTAATATATTTTTTTATTGAATTTATTATATTTATAATAACCAAAAAATCTATTTTCTATACTTATTTACCATATTTTAACCCAGTATAATCACCTGTCAATATATAAATATAAAATTATTTGCCCAAGTAAAAAATAGTAAATTTGGATTACTAAAATGTGATCAAAATTTTATTTAAATTTTGTTACAAATTTTCTAGGATATTTGATTTTGAATTCATTATATATATACATATGTATATTTAAATTTAAATTGTAAAATATTAAGGTCAGAGATGGTCACATATCTAACCCATGAAGCATAAAGGTTAGTTTTTAAAGAGAAAATGATTTCGGCCAAGCTTATTTACATAAGAAATTGGTATAATAGAGAGAATTTGAAATATTCATTGCAATAGGATAACTATAAAAAGATCTGTTGAGTGTTGGATAATAATTGATCTGTTAAATTTGTAGCTGATAATTTAAAATAATATCATTTCTTAAAAACTTATTGCATGAATTTTGGATTTACATTACAATTATAATTATTTCCATATTTTAAATTATTATTCAATCAATTCCTAAACTAATATTTAAATTATAACAATTTGAAAATATTATACAAATAAAAATTGTAATCTGAAGTAAGATGATCCTCATTGAGTAAATAAATATATGAAAGAAAAATTATTACAATATTTTCATAAATTTTACATATTACATACTTTTATTTTATATATCCTACTTAACATACGACAAATTAAAAGAAAAGAGAGAACAGCTATAAAATAAACTTTATAGATCCTTGAAAAGGAGAAATTTCATACTATACTCGTAAACGTAATATAAAATATATTTTAGGTTGAGATGATTATTATGATGGTGGATATATACGAAAGGATGATTAATTAAAATATGTCAAACAAGGATGTATAAAATTTATATATATACCAGAATATTATAGTAAAAGTAAAACGACTATAATGTTGATTAAGATTTATACTGTATTTAAGAAAATCGCGTTAAGTAGGAAAAAAAAATTATATTTATATGTTAGAAGGATATAAACAACAACATTATATATCCTTATTACATTTAACATGTTGATAAATATATATTTATATATGTATGTATATATTATATTAAGGATTATCTTTCTACTAATGTATTTTGGCTATACTCGTATATTAAATATTTATATATAAATATAAATTATATTTTAAGGAAAACAAGGATGAATCAAAATATATAGTATAATAACAAAAAATGATTTTCTTTGCCTAAGTGGAAATATATATATACTACAATATATATTTGTATAAAATTGTAACAAAAAAAAAATACAAAGTTGTTGTTAATTTGATTCATCCTTTAGCGGAGCTATTAATTAACATTGTAAATAAAGACGATATACATTAATTTATTTAATATTATAATTATTTACTTTTTTTAATTAATTGGTTTTCTAAAAATTGAATGACAAAAATCTCATTATAATAATATATATCTAAATTTTACAAATAAGGATATCGATTTAAATGTAGTATAGGTATAGAAATTTGTTTTATAAAGTATATGAGTTTTATTTAAGTTTTGCAAATTCGATTATATATAATTTATTATACCAGAATAATTAATTTTTAAGTACCCAAATTTAAGGATTTCATTTCAATAAATTTAATGAATTTGTAGACTGAAATTTAAATCAAGGGAAAATTAATTTTTTATATAAATAAATAAACTGATATTTAAGGATAATAATGTAACCTTTTATTGTAAATTTTGTAATTGTTGAATAATTAATTTATTATTTTGGTTATAGAAAAGGTCATAAACATTAAAGGGGGGAAGGGAAATTATGATTATTTAAACAAGCAAAGCATGAGAATGTACTTATTTCTACACTTTTTTTTAGACATACAATGACCAATTTATAGTGTAAGGAATAATTGATATATTGAACATTAATCTAATCGATAATGTAATAAAATATAAATTTGGAATTTAGAAATTTAATTACATAATTTAATCAATTTATTGACTAACGAATTTAATTTACTGTCTTCAACTCCTACACAGTTCAAAACAATATACTAAAGTGTCCTTAATATTATTTATGTATAAATATCGTAAGTTTTCAATAATTTAATTACTTACTTAATTGATATTTAATTAATTAATATAATGATTATATTAAAATTTTAATTTAATTAAAAAACTATCTATAATAATTATTATTTATTACTCACCTGAAGTATTTTACAACGATTTGTAGTACAAGCATCATCTACACAAGGCTGATACATTCCTAATGTTATACAATTAAGTAATATTACTAAAATTGAAATTCTTTCGAACCATGTGTTTTTTTTTAATATAAAATAATCGATTAATCTTAATTAAGGAAAATTATTATAATATTTTTTTTCTATTTGGTTTTCATTAATATAAATTGAATATTAATTTTATAAATAACAAAATAAATGAATATATATTTATAATTAACAATACTTACTATTTATATAATCTTTAATCTGGGGATTACTGACTGATTAATATAGATTAATATTAATAAACTTTTATCATAATATTATAGAGAAGTGTTTTAAATAAAATTAAGTTTTTAATTATATATTTGATATCGAAAGACATAAAAGGACATTTTATGATTTAAAATTATATAGATAGAGTATAAGTTCACATGAACGATATAAGTTTTGCTAACGAAATTGGTCACGTTAAGTTTAATTTAAATAAATTTAAATATAGAATATTTTATCGATAAATTTAACGAGTCCTTGGTAAATATTAATTATATTATATTTTTTATAATGGTATATATATAAAATTTGCTCGTAAACTGATAAAAATTGGTATACATATTTTGTATGTATACCAATTTGTATACCTTTTAATTGGTATACCTTTTAATTTTAAGGTGTATTTCATATTAAAATGAAAATTGTTAGTATTAAAATATTTATGATAATTTTACCTATATATAATTCATTTAAAAATTTATAATTTCAAACAAATTTCTCTTTCAAATCATTTCCAAAAATAACAATATTATTATAGTTACTAAAAAAATATGATATTCTTTTAATAATTACTTTTACATCCCACAAAATGACAAATTAAATTTTCCAATGTCTCTAACTACAGGAACCTTTTTACTTTTATTTAGTATTTAAATTACCAAACACAAAAACAAAATTTCTAACATTTCACATCCTTTTGCAGTTATAGATTTTATGAAAATTTTTTAAAAGAAATACAAAAAAAAAATATTTTAATTAAAAAGGATAACATTTTGGTGTATATATGTGGTGAACGTAAAATTTTTGGTAAACAAAAGCTTTAACATTTTTGATGAGAAACGAAAAAAAAAAATATTATTTAAAAAAAAAAAACAAGGTTGACATAAATATTTTATGGTCAGTTTGACTTTGGTTATTATTTTGGAATTTTTGAAAATATGCTATACAGAAAATATCAAAAAAAGACTAAAAAATTTGTTAATTAAAATTTTTTTTTTTTGTTGTTAACCAAAAATAAATTTAAAATGAATTTAAAGCAAAAAAAAATTATTTGAAAAGAAATTTTAATTACGTTTCCTTAAAAAAAAAATATTTCATTTATAATTGCACACTACAAATTATAAAACAGAAATTGTAGCTATTATAATTTCATAAGAATTTTAACTATATTTTGTAATTTTGTTACAGGATTTTTATAGTGAAATAAAAATAATGTCCTCTTAAAGAAGTAATTTAAATGAAATTGTGTGAATTTTTATTAGAATTTTATACTATTAAAGTATACTTTGAAAAAAACTATATTTTTTACGTGTTTGACAAGAGTGTTAGTATTTAGTTTTTAGTTTGTTTTTTTATTTGTGTATCCTTTTTGTTGGAAAATTCATAAAAATAAAGAAATATCTTTTTAGTGTTGTTTTGGTAGCATTAGAAAGTGTCATTACATTTCACCATCCTTTACAAACAAAATAATTTCTGTCTTTAAAAATATTATTATCCTTGTTCATCTTAGTTTCCATTTTTAGTTAAACAAATTAGTTACACAAATTTTTGTGATACATTGCAAAGTTTTTCATTTACAAATTTGTAAAAGGACACAGTTTTTGGTGTTTTAATTGCCAACCAATTGAAATGGTTCAACTGTATATTTGTACAAAATTAAGGATAGTAGAAATAATATATTAACTTTGAGCAAATATATTTTATTTTTTTTATATTTTATATTATATATTTTTATTTTATCTTTTGCTATGAGTAAAATATAATTTCATTCCAAATTATAAATGCAATTAGTAAAATTGTTCTTTGTTACTATTACTTATTTCTATTAAAATCGTCATAAAAAAGATACTAATGATCATCATTTCAGTTTAATTAAATTTAATGTATATACATAATTCAAAAATCAGTAAAAACATTTTTTTTTTTAAATACGTTTTTTCTCTTTCTTAAAAGTAACAATTTTTATTATCAATTTATTTATACATTTTTTTTTCAAGTACTAAAAACATCTTTAAAATTATGTTGATAAGATTTTATTCAATATATACATTTATGTATATATTATAACAGAGTCACAAAAATAATTATACTATTCATTTGTATATTCATGCTTTATCTACATAAATTTTTATGAATGCATTTTTGCTATTCATTTTATATAACAGCTTTACAAAAGTGCTGGAAGGAATTGGAACTTTGTGAATATTCTAGATAATAATAATATATCTCAAAACAAGAGTAACACAGCGCATTTATTTCATGTATTATAGTATAAAAGCTCGTTAAATAAGGATAATTTTCTGTAAAAAAGGATGAATTGAAAAAATATTTTTATGCATCTCATAAAAAAAATTACTAACGATAAAACTTGTATTTAAGTGTTTTCTTTTTTAGTGAGATAAAATATAAAAAATATTTTGACAGAAATTTTTATATATTTTTAAAAAGATAAATATAGATAAATTCTTTTTCGAATTATGATGCTGTTTTTATGCTTTGTGCTTTGTGTTTTTCATAAAAAAATATTTAATAATAAAATGGTGGAAATGTTCCATAATGGTTAAATGAGTTTTAAAATATAATCTTAAAAAAAAAATGGAAATTCTTAAATCTTTATTTTGTTAAATTGTATAAGATAAATGATTCAGAAATTCACAAAAATTTAGAATAAAAACTACTAATGCATATTTAGTAACGTACAAACGTACAATAACCTTTAGATTTTCGTTCTCTTACATTTATTTGAATAAATAAAAATATATTTTGCATTTTTACATCATAAATTAAATAAATATCCTTAAAATGATATCAAATGTTTATTGCATTGACTAAATATTTCTGTAAATTTATTTCAGGAATTACCAAAACCTAAAAAAATTTGTATTGGTCTCTAATTACGTGAATATTTACAAGTTTTTAATTCCAATTTTTGTTATTAATATGTAATTCTCTATTTTTAAATATTGATATAAAATACAAAGTGTATTTAACCTAAAAAAAGAAATTTCTGATAAGGGTATACATACAATAGACACAGTGAATTATTGCACCTGCAAAATTTGTACTACTGTGTAGATTTTTATATAATATAATTTTCTTTATATCCACTACCATATTGCGCAATTTCTAAAAATACTAAACATTAAGGACATTTTATGAACCATTTAATAATAATAAAGAAAATTAAATATACTCTAAACTATTGTTTGTATATTTCAAGTTTTAAAAGTTACTAATATTTTTTAAAATACAATTTATTTCTATACTAATAAATATTATTTTAATTTCCAGATTAATTTTGTTCTGATTTCCAAATTAAACATAATTTTTCATTGAAGAAATATTTAATCTTATTTGAAATTAATAACGACTCTACACTCTACTATAAAAGTAAATATCATAATCACTCAAATAACACTTAAAAGTAATTATATTAAAACAGAATTCAGGTAAATATAATATAATTTTTGTAATTGAATTAATTAATAAACACAAGGATAATGTAAAATTTGCACCCTAGGGAAAGTATAACGACAATTCCGACCTCAATAGCATAAATCGTATAGTTATAGTAGAAATAATTCTAGTATACACTGATTAACTGTTGACAAAACATTTTTTGACATAGAATTTAATTAGATTAAAATATAGTGTTTTGATGAAAATGGACTTTTATTCTGCAATTTACTGGGAATCTCATTTACTATATTTAAAATTGTGCCTTAAGTTATACTACATTAAAAGATTTAGTTATTATTTGTGCTATTAAATGAATTTAGTAGCACAAATAATAAGTAAATCTCTATTTATATAGAAATTTTGTTAAGGTAAAACCATAAGAACACAAATATTGTGTTTTGTGGCCAGTCTCTTTGTACTTAAGATATTTCTAATTTAGTCATAAAATTGCAAAATATCTTCTTTACGCTAAGTTCGGAAGGTTGTGTAATCAAAATTTTACAGCCTCTGGTTAAAAAAAGGTATTAACTACATTGGCAACGTATGTTAAACAGGAAAAATAATATCCATAACCCAAAACATATTTATTACATATTTTAAAATATTCGAAAAATTTCAATTATTTATGTAAAAATTAATTAATTTTATGTAAATTAATTTACAATAAAAAAAATTATTGGAAGGGTAATTAATTATACATTTTTTATTACTTGACATAATATTAAACTTTAAGGACAATCATATTTAATATTATGTACATATTAAAATAATATGTACATATAAAATTTTAATAAAAAATATTTCAAAGATTTATTTTTTTTTTTTTTTAAAATATATGTTATGTACATATAATAATTTTCATAATTTTATACATTGATCCATATAGGTATGTTGTATACATAAAAAGAAAAATTACATTTTAAAAATTATGTACCAAAAAAAAAAAAAAAATATGAAATTGCGACGTATGTTTTCAACAGCTTTTGTCTCACGTTCATTTTATGAAAATTACCATTTTTTTTTATGATATAATGATCCTTAAAAATACCCACAAAATATTAAATTTAGTTTTTTTTTGATTGAGACATAAAATTATGTATCACACATATATACAACCACATCAACAAAAAATCATATAAAACGTAAATATAATAAATTTTAGGTCATAAAGTTAAATCAAAAATATTAAAAAGAAATTTTTTTATTTTTGCAGAAAAAAAATTTACATAATTTTTTTTTTTTGAACAATTATGATTTATGATTTAAAACATTTTTTGTTGTTGTTGCTGGTTGCTCCTTTTTAAAATTTTCTGGTTGATCATAAATTTAGGAAAAATGTGTTTAGGTAAAACAGAAATACAAAGCTAGTTGAAGTTTATGGCAGGTTAAGTAAAAAGTTGGTAACAAAAATATATTTTTTTTTTATTATTATTCATGGATCATTATCTTTTCAACATAAACTTTTTCACGACGATAATAAAACTTTTCTATAATTTGCAATGTTATTTTATTTAATTGAATAAATTTACATATTATTATTTTTTTTTGCCTAAAAGTTTTAAAAAGTTAATTTGTTTGCATAACTTTAGGCGTCGCACCATAAATTGCTCTTTTTTTGAATTGACTCTTATATAGTGAAAATTAGATAGAAATAATATTTCAATTTTAAAATAAGTACTTATTGCAAAAATTATAAAATTATGAATTTCATGATAATTGGACAATTTTATAAAGTATACAAACTTTTTTGCATAATTTTGGGAAATTTACTACTATGCTGTTGCATATTTTTAGGTGTATATAGTTTAGATGTTATATTAATGTTTGAAGTGGTTTTTCACATTTATTTTTATGTCATTTAACAGATTTATAAACTAAAATATTTATCATTACTACAAAAAGGACTTTCAACTACTTTGCCAAACAAATTTACTTAGTTTGAATTTACTTAATGGCAGGATTATGTGACAAAATGAACATAAATCAAAAGAATTATTTCCCATTGCATCAAGTATAGAAATTAAATATATGGATGGACTAATGAAAAATTCTGTTTAATAAAATTCAAATATAGCTTTGATGTTTTACGATTTTCTAAAATCCTTAAAAGGATAAATAATTTCAAAAGCTTCAAATTTATAGCTTCCACTATATAGTTTACCACTACAACTTTTAATTAAACAAAATCTCCTCTATCAATCGGATTTTAAATAAATTTCTTTTGTAAATTTTCACCACTTGAATAAATAGCAAAACCCTTTTTTGCAAAGTTGGATATACATATACTTTGGTAACATATATCTGGTTAATTTCACAATAATTTCCAATTGAATCCAAATCAAGTGGATAAATTATAGAGTAAAAAGTATTTTTGATAATTTATAGCTTAATATACATTATATATATAAAATCGCTTATTCAGTTCAAAGATCATTGACTTTTAATGAAATGATAGAGAAATTTTTTTCATTATTATTTGTAAAAACTAATTAAAATTCTAAACTGAAAAAAAAATTAATTAATTGAAATTCAATATTATATTTATGTTTATTCACATACAGCGATCTGTTTATATAAAATATTTTCCAAATAATAATTTTTATTTTTTTTTATTTCGGAAATATTTTTTTATTGAAATATTTAAAAGTTAAATATAGAAAAAATATTGATTAAAAATTATTTTTTTTTTAGTTGTTGCTTGGGCATATGAAAAAAATTAAATGAAATTTTTGGTTATACAATAAAAAATATTTCTCCACAGTCTATATTTGAAAAAAATATATAATTAAATTAAATTGTTGGCTATTAAACAATCACCCAACAAAAAATTTATTAAATTGATGGCTAAGAATAATATAATCAAAAAAAAAAAAATTAAGTATTTTGGTAACGACATTTTTTTAAAGGTTCTACCAAATAATATAGAAATTTATACATAAAATTTATTCATTTTACCTGATTTTTATCGTTTACATTTAATTATAGTAATTTAAAATGAAATTATGTATATAAATAAATACAAAATGTTATTACATGATTTTTAGACAGAAAGTAATAATTATTTCATGAAAATATTATATATAATTTATATTTAAATTGGATTTAACCTCACTCCTAATTAGTATATTTATTTAAATAAATTGTTCAATTAATATTTGAATTGTTGAAATTTTATGTTTTAGGAATTATAAATGAACTAATAATAAATATAATTATTATGTTTTCGGAAATTAATGTGTTACAATGGATACAATGGTTACAATGTTATAAATTATGTGCTGGTATTAAAATGTCTGCACCGATGAATGAAAATTTGATAAATTCAATATATTATTATTTTTTGAGGATAAAATTTCTAATAATCACTAAGCCTTTATACCTAATAAAAATGAAAAAATGAACAAATTTTAACACTTTAATTTGAACTAAAGGATTAATTATCCTTATATAGACTCATTGTCTAAAAAATTCTATCAAATTCTAATAAACTTAATTGTCCTTAAAAATACATTCAAGTTAGTAATGTATAATATAAAATTAAATTCGGTTTTCATAATTACGAAATTTTGTACAATCATAATGAACATATTTTAAAACTTAAATAATCTTTAATATACCATAGAAACCACATTTACCATTTTATATAACACAAAAATACTTTAAAAATGGTTAAGTTTATTCATATAATCATATCATTATTGGCATACAAAGTAAATTATAATAATCATTCTAAACTATAATTTAATCCACAAAAGCAATTTTTGGTATACGTACATTAAAATAATTTAATTCTGGAATAGGAAATATTTTGTTTTTTTACTTAAATAACGAAAATTTCAATGAATTATATAGGTGAATATGTTAAAACTAAAAATATATAATGTTAATAAAATTTATCTAAACTTGGAGTCTAAAATTAATGCTATTCATTATAAATGTGTACATGAATCCCAGGATATTTTTAATGATATAATTTATTTAACGTGTTTATTTTCATAATTTTACGGAGTTCCTATATCCTATTAAAGGAATATCCTATTTTGTCGTTAAAATAAAAATAATCAATAACAAATAAATTAACATGAAAATTATAAATTTGTTATTTTATTTTGGGGGATTTTTAAATATGTTATATGGTGGGAAAATGTTAAATATTATTTTTTCCAATGGTATAAATTTTAATATGTTTTTATTATACCAAAATATGTTTTTTTTAAAAAAAGCTAAATAATGAAAATATGTTGAAATATGTTGTTGAATTTAATCGAAAATATACATAAATAAGAATTTATATGTATATTTGATATTTTATTACTAAAAATTTATGCAAAAATTTATGAAATATTTAATAAAAATATATTTAATTAGAGAAAATATGAGCTGGATATAAACTGTATATAAAGTAGAGTAGTTTTTAATTACTTAAATTTCATTTAATATGTACTATCATATATAAAGTTGGATTTGAATTATTAGTCTCTAAAATAGTAAAATTTGAATTATGTATATAGTCTTTTAAAAGTAAACATATAAATATAAATACTCAACAAAGTTCAATAGTTAAACAAATTCAGCTAACAAAAATGGATGGAAACAAACTTATGATTTTCATTATATTCTTTTGAAATTTTTTAATAAATTCTACTATGTATGTAATTGGAGGGTTCGTTTTTTTAATTTTTATCTCTTAGATAAAATTTATTAACATAATTTACATAAATTTGATACAATATTTAATTATATATTAATATAGAAAAGGTACTAAGGTGAAAATTCTAAAGGGACTAAGGTGAAATAATCTTTTTTGTTTGTTATTTTTGAATTTTCAAAAAAAAAAAAGTTTTTATCACAAATTTATTAAGGTTTTACTGCGTAATTAATAAAAGAAATTTCCACAATTTTGTATAAGGTCACTGCGTAAAAAATACCTGGGCAAAAAACTTATAAGGTCCAGTGCGTAATTAATAAAAATAAAAACCATTTATCAAGAAACTTTTGAAATTAATTGAAAATAAAACCTATAATTGATTATAGATTTATAAAACAATTCTTTATATACCTACTTTTCCAAAAAATGAAAGGCAATTTTCCCAATCCTTTAAGAAATGATAAACTAATACACATACAAAGTAGAAAATTATTATTTTGTAACGCAATTAAAAAGAAAAACTATAAAATTTTGTTGTCAATTTCTGTTAAAGTCATAAAACTATATTTAAAATTTTACTTAATAATATTTTTTTTAAAAAATTTAATCTTTTAATTATTTATTTAAGAAAATTCTTTTGATTTAATTTTTTTTTCTTACAATATTTTTGCTACAATTACTTTTTCATCTTATAGAAGCGCTAGCTAATCAAAAACCAATTATTTATGAACAAACAATTTTTAAGTAATTTTAAAGAACTCACTTGACTTTTTATAAAAATAAACAAATCGATTTTAATATTATTTTTCCATTTTCCCACTAATATTAATTTGAAAATTCCTAAATTTCGATTTCGAAACATAATAATTATTTTTTGCGTTATTTTATTCAAAAAAGCAAAAAAAAACAAAAAATGTTTAAACTGACAACTTAAAATAAATTGAAAAACTAATTTAGTATATTTAATTGTATAGGCATATAGTATATAGTAGATCAGAAAACATTTTCCAAATACAAAAATATTATAATGTACATATACAATAAATATTTGCCTACATATATACCGACAAAAATTTTTGGAAATGGTTGGCTTGTTCCGTTTGTATTTTCCCTAACTTAAAACGGATATTACCCTGTGGTTAATTTGAAAATAATTTGAAATGTAAATCTGTATAAAATATTTTTTTTTTCTTCAAACGAATTTTCATATATACATGTATGTATGTATAGATTTTCCACGTGCTATAATTTCATATTAGGTTAACAAAAAAAAAATTTGTTTTCCTTGATGGTATACATCGAATAATATGATAATTTTACCATACAAATAATTTTTTTTTTTTGTGGTTAATTTAAACATTCAAAGATTTACGCGGGGGACAAGAGTAACTTGATTGGGAAACAATAAATTGTATTTTTTTTTTTGGGGGAAAAATTTAATCGAAATAAAATTAATTTAGTCTATCGATTACCAGACCGCAGAAAAAAATATTTGGCAGATATCCAAAATGTAAACAAAAGAAGAAATAAGGAAAATATATAAAATCACAGAATCTATCAATTTTTAGTTTATTTGCAAATATTTAAATTTCAATTTTTGCGTTATTCTTCTAGAATTTATTAATTAATAAAATTTAGAATATTTTGTATTGATCGAGGCAAAATTACCTGAGAGGAATTAATCATTGCTGGAATTCGGGAATCGAAGTTGCATAAAAATTCTAAAAAAAATTCTACTGGGAATTGAAATTCTATTAAAATTACTAAAAATACTTAAATTTATTGGACATTTATTGAACAAGTTACAGTTTCAGAGATCAAACAATTGTCCTGAGACTAAAATTTTATTGAGACCGAATTGAAAATTTTTGGTAAACTTAAATTTGATATAAATTTTCTGAGACAAAATTGCTTTGCGACTGAATATTTTTTTGACAACTTATTGAAATTTTGAATTTCATTAAATTTACAGAGTTGAATAGAGTCTTATTTAGATTTACCTAGAATCACCCAGGAACTCACAACAACACCAAAAGAGAAACAAAAAAATTTTTTTATTTAGTTGGAAAAAAAAATATTGGGTGAATAATTTAAAAATTTTTTTTCTGTTTATTTGAATAAGCATTTTCTTTCTGTTCAAAAACCGCACAGTATTACACCACTTCGCACTTCCATATGCCAACAGAATTTCAAAATTGTTTTCCAAAACTTAAATGATTTAAAATAAATTCAATTTTCTCCCTTTACACTTTTTTCGTTTTCGCTTATTTTGTTTGATTTTCGAATTCATCAATTTTGAACATATAATTTTTTTTTCTCCTGGTCACGTTCAAAATTTATAATTTGATAATTTCTAATTAAAAAGTTAATAATTCTATGTAAAATATATAAATTTTCCTAAAAGAAATTTTCTAATAACAATTTTCCTTGCACGAATCGAATCAACAACAACAAAAACTAACTTCTTTTAAAAGAAAATTCCTTTTTAAAGCCAATTTCAATATGGTTTTAAGGATGCTAAGACTTTCTTTCCGAAATATTAATATTTTCATTTTCAATTTTATTACAAATAAAAAAAAAAATAAAGGAAAAATTGAAAATGAAAAAAGATTTTTATGAAAAAATATTGAAAAGAAAGAATTTATGTAATTTATCCTGGACCATAAAACTTTCAATACACTACCATTACCATAATTTATTTTTCAATAGAATTATGAAGGGAAATAAGAAAATGTCCAGAAAATTTGATTAGTCCAAACTTAGTTTTATGGAAAATTTGTATAAAGAAAGGAAATATCCTTATAGATTTAAATTTTGAAGAAATTTTAATATAAAAGTAAAATAAATTTTATTGATAAATTTATTGAAAAAATATCATTTACCATCAGATGAGTTTGTTAGTTTTACAGACTTGGACAATCCTATTATTTAAAAGTTTAGCATATTTTCAATATTTTTCCATTATTTATTTGCAAACTTAAACTATAAAATTACTTTCAAAATAACCAAACCAAATGCAAAACTGAAAATTACTCCATTTTTCTTGCATTATATCTAAATTTTCTGTAAATTTCTTGACCTATTTCTGAGTCATTGCACTGCATCACCAAAATTTATCTCGCAAACAAAAATTCTAACCAATAAAAATATGCTTAAAAATCTCTAAAAGAAATTACCACAATTTTACATTTCAAAATCTTGAGAACAAACCAAAAAAAGAATTGTAAAGAAAATCCCCAGGAAAAAATAAATACATAATTGAATTAGGAAGGAAATCGGAAGGAAATATAAAAGAAATTTCCTTGTGGTTTTTATAAGATTTGTTAACTTATTTTATTTTAGCTATCCGCATTTTATATTATCCCAAAAAAAACAGAAAAGAAAATCACTGGCCAAACCATTACACCACATTGAGAGAAACTGCAACTTTATACAAAACTGTTAAAATAGTTTGGACAGGATTTCAAAAATTTGTAGCACATGGGGATAAAAGTTCTTTATGGAATTTTCTTGTTGACTGTAAAATATTTATAAGTTCGAGGCTATTTTTCACTTTTGAATAGAACTGGGGTAATTTAAAGTTTAGTAGATTGGTTTTTTTTCTTTCTTATGGTTAGTTGGAAAATTCAAAAAATGGATAAAAAGGATTTCATTACAAATTAAGTTTTTAGTTTAGTTGAAATTTACATTTTTTTTCGTTATATATAATGTACTATTATAAAAAATTTGAAAGAAAGTTTTACACAGATTTAAGTTATTTTAAATTATGGAAAATGTAAAAAAAAAAAAAATTTATCAAAAAAGAAAATCTATTTTTTTTTCACATAAAACAAAAAAAAGAAACAAACAAATTGAAAAGTAAACACTTTGGTATACAAAGTGACATTGAATTTTAATACTTTTTGAGAAAAAAAGGGATTAAATTATCATAAAAACTTTAATGTATAAAAAAAATATCCTTTCTTTTTATTTCAAAGAAAATTTAAAAAAAGAAAAATTGGTTAAACTACTTTTAAAGATTCTAGATCATTAAATTTGATTATATACATATGTACAAAGAAAATTGAAATAAAATTTGTAAATTGCAAAACTTTAAGTATTTTTATTATTTCAAATGGAAAAAAAAAGCATTTTACTATTTTTCAAGTGAAAAATTGCAAATTTTCTCTGATTGTGTATACAACAAAAGAGAACACCGACAAAAATAATAATAAATATTTCATTTTAAAGTGATTGTACGTGATTGATAAGAAATTTTCTTTACTAATTTTCATCAGAAAATTTTTTATATATAACACGTTAAAAAATCCACTTTAAGATTTATTTGAACTTTTTAAATACATATATATTAAATCCAGACATTGTTGTAACATTATGTCCTTTGAATTTAAAAAGGAAATAAAAAAAAAAAGTCATTTGTTATACATTGTTAAAGTTGCAATGACAAATTGGTATACACACTTAAATTGTGTCAATAATTATTGTGTGTATACATTATATGGAAAAAGTAAAATTATTTGAAGAAGGACATTTTCGTGATTACCCAATAATTACTATAAAACAATAATTTTTAGAAAAAAAGGATATTCGAAGGTTTCATTTTTCTGTTGATTGATTATAATTATTATTTTGTCCTATATGTTTTGTAATTTTCTTTTATTATTCAGTTATGTTATGCTGCTGTCAGTCGAATGAAATATTTTTCATTAAAAAAAAGAATTTTTACAATGCGTGAACATATGTAAGGATATTTTTCTATGAGTAGGTGCTATATAAAAAAAAACAAATAAGTATAGAAATTGTAAATAAAAAAAAAACTATTTTATTAAAAGAACATAAAAAAAATTATCATTCAAAGTTTTTCCTTGAAATTCTAATTTTGTATTCCATTTTGAATTCAACCAGGCACCACTTTTTATTATGCAAAGGTTCAATTGATCTAAATATAAAAAAAAATTATTGTAAAAGATTATTAATAATATTTTTTTTTTATGGATTTTATATTTTATTTTGATTTATATTAATAAACGAAGGTGAATAAAATTCAAATAAAATGGAATATTTATAATATAACATCAATTTCATTGAAAATGACTTCATCAGAAAATTTTCCTGATACTTTACTATATGGAATTTTTATATGAATATTTATGTTAAAGATAAAATAATTGATTTTTTTTACATGAAGTAAAAGTTTTATTTTTTTTTTATTGATTTTTTACTGTAGAAATGATTATGAATATATTGATATATACTTATTATTATTAGACTAGAGGAGACACCTGATAATATTCAAATTTCGGCTGTCGCGTCATTTAATTCATAATCGATATAAAATTATTTATGTGAATCATTTTATTTAGATCTTCCAATTCGATAAAATATAAAGACAAATTAAAAAGAGCGATGGGCATAATATGATTTATATTTTATTAGTTTTTCCAGATGCCAGAAAATGAATTAATGAAAGAAATTAAATTAGTTGTATATTCGAAGTTCATATTGTAATTATTATAAGCTATATAATGTAGTTTTTGGCAATAAATGAGTGAAATTTCAAATAGATTTGATGATAAAATTTATATTTTATAAAACTTTTAGTTAACAGAATTTAAAACATCACTATTCAGTGTGTATTAGAATTGCTTTTAACCCATATGCTATTAAAAATTAATGTAGATTTTTATAATTATGATATGAATATTAAACTGATAGTATAATCCAAATTAATGTTAATTTTAAATAAGACTATTACGAATTATTTAAGTTCGATTAACTAATTTACCGAGTTCATGTAATTATCACTCCAAAATAATAGGGACGAATACGAATTTACATATAAGGACTGCGTATTCGCAGTACATTTGTTTTTGCTTCTTGATCGAAATACGTATTAACTTTGTCACAAGGTATAAAATTAAAGAAGCCAAACTATTATTGGTCCTATAAAGTATTTGGATATTATTATGTATTATAAAGTATAACACCAAATAATTTCAGTTGTGGTTTTTTTGTACGTTATGGGTTGCATCTTCATTAAAACAAACAAAATTTTAGATTAATTTTTATTTCTCAAAAAAAAATATTATATTAAACGGAAACTTCAACCAACCAAAAATTAATATTAAAACTGAATATTTTGTTTATTTGTAATAAAAATAATGAAAGAAAATGTATACTTAATTTAATTTTCTCTTCTATATAAATTTCCATTAGACTGTAACGTAAATTTAAAATAGAAAAGGAAAAATCTACATGGAAAAAGATTTTGGAAAAAAATGTAATTAAATTTTATAATGCATTTTTCTTTAATTCTTTAATTCAATTAAAATGAAAATTAAATTTTTTTTTTTTAAAGAATTTTCAATTAAATATATATTTAATAATCCATGTCTAAAATATAATTTTGTATTTTGGTTTCATTTCCAAACAAAAATATTTGGTTTCATTTTAAATATAAGAAAATTTTATTAGCCAAAAAAAAAATAATTTTTTTTCTGTTTAATTCCACAAAAAAGGATAAAACTTTTTGTTTAAACTTTTATGCAATTTCCGCCACAAGGAAAAACATAAATATAATAAAACAAAAAAAAATATATATATAAAAATTTTACCTTAAAAAGACCAGGGAAATATTTTTTTTTTATGTAACTATAATAATAAGTTTTGTTTTTATTCCGATTTATTCAGGTCACTGACAATAAGCTTTTCTGAAATTCTAAAGTAAAAAAGAACAGAACAAAAAAACCTTCGATATTTTTTACCATGTGAATAAAATGTGGAAAGAAAAATCCCTGAATAGAATTTTCCATTTATATATTTTCCCTAAATTTATATAAGTTTTTGAGCAATATTGAAATTATGTACTACATCGACCGCGACAATATGTTTTTGGTCATGTATTAGAATCAATTGTTCACATTGTTTTTGAACTTTGATATAGTTGGCAGGATACATTGACTAAGTGTGAATACGAAGAGCTAGAAAATTGATAGTGTATATAGAAAATAAATTAATCATTTATTTTAGATGTTATTTTGTGACAGTTGAATTTCTCTAAGGTATAAAGTTGATTTTAGTAATTACTGAATATTTAATATTACATTATACAAACAAAATATATTATTATGATTGTTAATATTATTTGGTATGATGATATGAAAACAATATTTTTACTGTCGTATTTTTTCTTCGGTATTTTCAGGAGCAAAATTATGAATTTCGAATTTGAAAATTTACTCCAGTAAATCACCATTATTAAACTAAAGTAAGTAAATTTGAAGCATATTACATTTATAATTTTAAAATCTAAGATACAATAAAATTTTCATCAACATTTTTAAGAATTATTTTAGAGAACAAAATGTTAATGGTTAATAGTTCGTTAATAATTTTTCCACAACTATTTTAATTACTTATTTTCGTAGTCACATAAATAGTCGCGAAAAATACGTCATGTGCACATAATCTGCCTAGACTCAAGAAAAGTACAATTGAAATATGCTACCATTACCGAAGTTAAATGATGCTATGGCATTGAATTAATTAAATAATTATACATCAATCAGAATTTAACCAACAAGAAATATTTGCTCTACAGTTTTTCATTAAAATAAATATTTAATTTAAAGAAATTTATGTAGGTATTTAAATTTCGTGACCAATTTACGCCATTTGTTGTGGTACACCAAAACTACTAAATGTTATAATGACATTTTAACATGACATAAAAAAGTATATGTATAATTTAAATTAATATTCCGTGATATTAATCAAATAAATTTTGTATTCTTTTTCTCACTATTTAAAATTTTAATATAAAAATATCAACTGTCACGATTATTATTTTTTATGAAATTCAGATCACAGATTGCAAATCATAATTTATTACATTATTTTTACCCTTAAGCTCTCACCAATATTTTAATAAAAAAAAATCACTTACCAGAAAAAAACAATTATTATCACTGCAATATTGTCATCTGAAAATTATGGTTTATAAAATTTATTATATACAAAAAAAAAAATATATATATAAAAAATTGTCGTTTTTAAAAAGGATATGGATTTGTAATTAATCGTAAGCATAAATTTCTTGGACTTGAATCTTGTGTAAAATATTTTAATGCAATTGCTGGAAATCCAGGATATGGTAAATTTGGTTCACCAGATGATGTTGAACTTGTATCACCATCTTCACAACATGAACCACTACATGTTGATGAATCACTACTATTACCACTACTGCTACTACTATCTGAACTAATTTGGCGATTATGTTGTTGTTTACCACGATTACCAGTTGTATCACTTACAGTACGTTTACGACGATGTATTGTTGTTTGCCGGCCACGTATATCACTACTACCACGTACATTACCAATTTCACCACCACGACTAGAATGCATTGTTGATTGACTACTATAATAATTTTCACATCCTTTTTGTTGTTGTTGAATTTTATCGGTAGATGATTGACTTTTATTGCGTTGTCGTGTTTGTTGATGTTGTTCTCGTCGTTGTTGTGGTGATGGTTGCTGATGGCATTGTTGTTGACGTTGCTGTTGTTGTTGTGATTGACGTTGTTGTCTTTGTTGCATGACAGCACCTGTTGTTGGCTTATGTTTATTCTGTGTACTACTTGCATTTGAATTATGTCGACTAACTCTTTTAATATTTTTATCTGTTGATGATGTTCTTGTTGTTGAATCAATTATTTTTCTACCATCACCATTAACACCAGCTTCACCCATTTTTTTTATATTATTATTATTTGTTGTTGTTGTTTTTATTGGCGGTGTTGTTATAATGTCACTTTTAATCATAATAGGATTTTTTAATTTTTTATAATTTTCAACATTATTTTTATGAATATTTTCACATTTTTTATTTATTGTTCCTAATTTTGTTGTATTACATAAATTTGATGATGATGAGGAACTTAAATTACTCTGATTAAGGCAATCCTTTTTAATATTGCTTATTGTTGATAATTTTTGATGATTATTATTTATATTATTATTATTATTACCAGAATAATGATGAAAATTTTCATTTATAATAAAATTTGTTGTTGATTGATTTTTTAATTGAGGCAGATTTTGTTGGTCATATTGTTGATTTTGTAATGTAGTAATAGTTGATTTCTTATTATTTCCAAATTGATTATTTCTATTGTTACTATTATTTCCGATTGTTTTATTGTTAACATTATTTTCAGAATTATTAATTCGATTATTAAGTTGTGTTGTGGTAATAATTGATTGTTGATGTTTTATTTTTTCGATATTTGTTATTCCATCCTGATAAGGATTTAACATTTTATGTTTAATAACAAAATGTTTTTAATTTTCTTTAATTATATATAATTCAAAAAATTTGAAGGATATTGAAGATGAAACTCAAAAGAAAATCTGAAAAAAAAGAGAAAAATTTAAATTTATTAAAAAATTATCTAAAAGTTATTATTTTTTTGCTAGCAATTTTGTATAAATTAAATGATTGTTATTACTCAAAAATATCCTTTTTTGTATATCTTTATTGTTCATAAAACAAATTACATGTAAAAGTATTAAATAAATTATTTCCGTATTTTATAAATTTACCAAAAATAATAATCATTTTTTTTTATTCCACTTTACTTTGAATCATTTTTTTGTATACATAAAAAGAAAATAACAACAATTTTATTATTTTGGAAATGTGATAGGAATATAATTTTAACAGAGAAATATAACATCTTGAAATTGCAAATTATTAACATTGTTAAACTCTAATAATCTAGCTAAACAGCCCATAAAATTTTCATATCAAAATTTATATAACCTACAAAAACAAAAAAAAAAAAAGATTTTACATGATGGCAAAAAAAAATTATTATTTCTAAATTTAACAACCCCTAAAATTCCCTAGACAATGGTCCATTTAGCTTTTTTGACCCGAAGTTTTATAACCTCACGTACACTAATAAAACATGAGTAGTAAAAAAAAAGAAAGGATATATATAGAAATAATAACAGAAAATAAAGAAAAGCAACACAACACACAACAAAAAAGGATTCATCTTTTTTTTCTCATCGTAAAATCATTGACAAGAACAAATTTCTACTTTTTTACACACGTAAAAATGTTTTTTTTTTGTATACAATTTTAAATATTTATAGGAAAACTACACTGAGAAAAATATAAACATTTTTACAAATCAATGTTTGTGAAAATTTTATGAAAAATTGTTATTTCGAAAGGAATCAATTAATGGAATAAAATATAGTCTTCTGGGCTGTTATCGCGTAGTTATCACAAATATTTGTTAAAAAAATTTATAGTCATATATAATTGAAATTCATCAGATCGATAATTAACTATCAAATGTTTTTAATTAATTTACCAACCAAAATTCTCCTCATTTAGGTTAGCAAACTCGCAAGTACTCAATAATTTTTAATTTAAATACCATAGCAAGTAGTCGTGAACCTGAGATTATATTTGAAAAATTTTTAAGTCATTCATTGCTCAAATTAATTTTTTTCTTCAGTGTGAAATTTAATTGTTAAATAAATAAAATGAAAAAAAAAAATTTTGGTCAAGGTCGTTTGGTACAAAAATAACCCACAAAACTTATAATCTTTTATTCTAGTAAAATTGTACATTCATTTTCTTTTGAAAATGGTAGAAAATCTCTGAATGGCAAAATTTACTATATAGAAAAAATCTTTAAATAAAAAACTGGCCTAAAAGCTATTTTAAAGTATCATCGTTACTTATTACAATTTAAAGAGATTTTCGTTATTTCCATTAAAAACTACCCTTTTTCAAAAAAAAAGAAAAGACAAATAGTTTGTGATTTATATAGAATATAGAAAATTACTACAAGATTTGGTAGTACACTATTTAAATGACGAAATTTGGGAAATTATATATAAATTATAGAATCTATTTCTAAGTATTAATTTAATAATAATTTTCTTAAATTACTGACGTACTTCATTTAAATGTTATACTTTTTCAAACAGATTGTCTGCAATATAAAATTGGTCTTAAGCAAAATTAAAATATTTAAATAACTAGAAGCAGATCTAAAAAACATCACCTAAGCTTAAAGTTTTATTTTACTAATATTATTCAGAAACTTTTTTTTTATCATGTACCTAGATTTGACGTGTTGATTTAATGAAAGGTACGGATAATACTGCCAATTTTAATCTCTCCCCTATTCCAATTTTAAAAATTTACTGCAGCAAACAAAAAAAAACAATCATTTTATTTTGCTTTGCACCAAATGATTCCAAAGAACTTGTTGATCAATTTCGCAACAGCAAAAAAAAAAAAAAAACTCTTGTAAACCGAAAATTATTATCTCTCAGTATGGTACGTACCCAACCAATCTAAAGGGATAATCCAAACGACTTACAACCCCGACAGCATAAATTCAATTTATCTTATTCTAGAAATTTATCTGTGAACATATATATCTATACATAAAAAATGAACCCTCAACATTAAAGAAGAAATTTTTCAAGAGAGGAAAAACAATTTTCTTTTTTTTTTTTTTATTTGTCTTCTTCTTTGTGGTGAAAGGTAAAATCTTTGCAACAGAAAAATAAAATCTTATAAAAATCTTTTTGTATATCCCCAAAAACAAAAATTTTAGCAACAAACACAAAACGACCCCTAAGTTTTTTTGTTATTATATACTCAAGAAACAAAAATTTCTATTTTCATCCCTCCTAGGCGAATATATTTATTTTGAGAATGGTAAAAATATTGTAGAGAAAAAAAAAGGACGAGTAAAAGAAAATCAGTTCCAGTTATAAAGAACACACAAAACCTGAACAAAGAAAAATTGTAAATTGTATATCAACAGCTGGAATTTTCCTGGCATCCTTGTGGGTAGTAAAGAAAAATATTTTCCTTTTTTTGTTTTCTAAAATATTATTGTTTTTATATAGTAGAATCTAGGGGGGATGACTGATTACCAAAGAGGGTATATTACCAAAAAGAAAAAATAACGAAGAAAATCGAAATGAAAATTATTATACGATAAAATTGGAATATTTTTTTTATATACTTTGGTCTTGGTATAAAAGCAACAGGGCCTGCTATATCACTTTTATATATTTTTCTTCTTCTGATCGTTTTCCAAATGATTCAGAAAATTCTTTGCACCCTTGAGATCTTCTAACAAAATCATTATTATGAAAACTTTTTTTATACCCAAAAAAATATTTTTAGGTAGACACAGAAAATTCATTTTTAATTTTCTTTATTGTATAATTTTTTTAACGTTTTCCATCAGTGAACTATTATACTTATTTCAGTGAGTGAAAAAAACACATTGATATGGATAAAAAATAGACTTGCAATTAAAAAGTTCTTTTGAGAGGGGGTGGGTGATTTTTCTTTACTCATTGAGGCTAAAAATATGGCATGGATGAATTTTTTTTATTTTGGATAAAATTTAAATTTAACAAGAAAAAATTAATAAAATAAATCATATCTTATACGAGTATACGGTTTATAGTTAAATGATGTGGGATATTTAATGATTTGAAAAATAAGGATAATTAATTATATTAAAAGTTTGAAATTAATGTGTATAAAAGTTTTTATGATGATGGTGTTCAGGTTCAGTAAAATAAACCAAAAAAAAAAAAAAAAGAACAAAGTTTGCTAAATAATTTTCGAGGATTAATTTCGATTTTTTATTTTGTAAGATAAATAAATGAGACATTAAAGAATTTTTTTTGTTTAAATAAATTAATATGATAGTATGACAAATGATTATATGAAATTATATGCAAACCAAATTATGGTTGTTAAATATTCAAGATTAAAAAAGTTTTAAGAAAAAAATTATTATGAATGAGATATAAGGATCAAGATGGAGTAGTAATTATTAAGATTTTTTTGATAGTTCGGGAAGGAAACAAAAGATAATTTAAATCAGTATTTGTTAAATGTGACATAAAAATTAAATTTAAAATGTCATAAATTTTTTATCTCAAAATTATTATCACAAAAACCTATAATTTCTTCGTCAAACTCTCAGCAGAGTGAAATTAGTTCACAAATTTTTTACTACAATAAACTTATAAAGAATTTATGATATTCTGATGGTGATTTTATATTTTTAATGTCAAATTTGTGTAGTCAAAATTTACATCACTTTTAATTTTGATTTGTAATGATTATTGTTTTATTTCTTAATTGGTAAAGTTTTTTATTTCTTAACATATTCCCTGCGAATACTATAGGATAATTGGTAGGAATTATCCTGTTGTTCAACATTCACATTAATAATGATACTGAAATTTCGTGAACTTTCAATTTTTGAAGGATTTAGATAAAATTATGTTCAAAATTTAAAAGATTTGTCACACTTAAGTATACGAATTTGTAGTAAACAAGAAATGATGAATAACTAATTTTCAATTGGCAAAAGTTGTTAAACTATCTTGCTTCAAAATGGACCATTAAAAAAAATCAATTTTCAATTTACAAAAATCATTTAAAATGATTTTATTCACTTGAGAATTTCAATTTTATATTTAGTATAAATGGTTTTCCCAAGAACTTATTCAATTTTTATAGTTTAAAAAAGTCCCATTTCAACAAGCTATAATAATAAAATCGACTGCAAACCTAAACCTTGCTCCAAGTCATTTTACAAACAAACAAAAAACTTAAAAAAATATTGTCCATTTTTTTTTCTACTCAAAACAATAAGCAAAACATATTTTTCCCATCACATAATGAAATTTGTTCCAAGTCTCAGTGTACAATATAACAACCCCAATCCGAATCACGAAAAAGATACAATGTTATTTTGTTGTCTAACTTTTAATTGGCTTTAACGATTTTTTCTTGAAAATAAGTAGCATCAGTTTTTTTTTTATCATTTTGTGTAACCTTTACCCAGGTATTATTCACTTGAGAATTTCCCTTTCGCACAGAAACCAAAAAAAAGTTTTCCCAGATTTTTTTTTCAGTTTCTTCTTCTTCATTTTTTTTTTCATCATGGGCTTTTAAAGTTTTTTTTTTTATTCTATTGGGGATTTCAGATTCTGGCTGTGAGCTATTGAAAGTTTTAAGCATATATATGTACTATGTAACCAGATTGAAAATAATATATATAAAATATTATTTAGGACACCTGGGGGTGAACATAATATAATAAATAATAATCCGTTCTTGTTGATGTTTTTCATCGTTTCTTGTTTAATAATTCTGATGATTTTAGAATTTACGTGACCTTTTTTATTAATTTATATTATACGTTATAATAGGAAATTATACTGTTGCTTGGTATTATCCTCTTTTAATTTAATTTTGTGTGAAAATTGTGTAAAAAAAATTAACAAACAAAATGTGGACAATGAGGGAAAAACAAACGTTCATGTTTACAGGATATTTTCTTTTGTAATTGGAAACTTTTGAAATTTATTCAGATATAAATTTTAAAATTTATATCGTGTTTGAAATTATTATTTTTTGGTTATTGTAGTTATAAATTTTGTCCGGGACGCTGATATACATATATAGCTCAAGGTGAGTTAAGCTGCAAATAAACACTTGTTGGACAGAAATTGGAAGAGAACTAAAATAAGTATAATTTTACATGTTAAAAACTGAAATTATTTACTGATAAAAAATATGTATTTACTATCTGAAATATTAGATAGAAAAAAGTAGAGCTCTCTCAATCGTTGGGAATATATAAAAATTTAATTGAAAAAGCTGGAGCATTCGCAATGTTTTTAAGGCAATTAATTTGTTTTATTAATGCATCCTACATTTCTAATTTACATATTTCATTTGTGAAGTATATAAACCATTTAGGGATTACTACAGCAGACTATACAGGCAAGTACATCTCAAATTTATTTTTAGATTTTCAATTTGTTTTTTAATTATTTCATGTTTTTTCGAAACCAACATAAAATAAATTTAATTATCTTTCTGTAACAAAAATGTTGTGTTAACTTATAAGAAAAATAATTATGAAATTAGGACATATAAATAAAAATTACCTTTTTATTAAATTTTTTCAATTAAAAATACAAATTAAATGAAAATTATATAATTTTCTATTTTTTTTTAATATATAAATTTCCCCATTCATGTGAAACGATAAAGTAATTCTTTTTTATGGATACTTTTAATTATTTTTACTTATAAAATTTATTATCCCAATAAAAATTAAAGTATTTGTTCGGAATAATTGTATGTATGTGTATCCTTAATTATAGAATATATATATATATATATATAAAATATGGTGTCCTTATGAGAATTTCTCTCTATAGAAAATATTTTTGCCTTAGTGTAGAAAGTTTCAATGGTTTTTCTTTTGTGTGTAAATTTAAAATTATAAGAAAATATTATTATTATTTTTTTTTCTGACAATATTTTCATTTTTTTTCCTTTAATATCATGAGAATATATATATAAAAAAAATTAAAACAAATTTCTTATTAAGCATTTACTTTCTTTCCTTTATACAACATGGAA
This sequence comes from Empis stercorea, assembly GCA_949752835.1. Classification (NCBI taxonomy): domain Eukaryota; kingdom Metazoa; phylum Arthropoda; class Insecta; order Diptera; family Empididae; genus Empis; species Empis stercorea. Next base: position 12,100,482 of record OX457087.1, read on the forward strand.
AAATTAAAAACATTAAAAAACATAAAATGTAAAAAATTATAATTTTACTCTAGAGGAAAATATTTTTGATGTTGGTAAAGAAAATTGTACCTACTCTAAAAACAGATAAGGTAATTCATCCCATAATAAAGGCATATGCATATATACCGGGATTAATTTTAAGTAAATTTCTTGGTAAGTAAGGACATTAAACCTTGAAAATAATTGCAATATTAAATTATATGTGGAAGCTATTTAAAAGTTTTTTGGAATATTTTTTAATGTATAATCTTAAATATTCCTACACTCAAATTTTGTAGAATTAAATTTCTTAAATTTTTTTTAAATATGACATAAACATTATCACTTCTTTGGAAACATAATGCAAAAACATTAATATAATTTTATTAAAAATCGATAATTTATAATAAATTATTAATCTAATAAAATTTATGATTTTTCAATTACATCCTTAATTAATTTAGAAGTTAAAGAAACACAGACTATTTTCGAATTAACTTTTGAATAAAAGGATAATCAAAATTGTTCACTTTTACATGGAATATCTTTGAAAATTCTAACAACAATTTTGTTAATAATTCTCCATAAAAAAAATTGTTCATATAATTATGTAAATATTAAAATTTTTCGTTTTGCCACCCCTTTACAATTTTCATTTACCATAGCTATAATCTAATTCTAATATATTATAATATCAAACCAACCACCCTTATACATTAAAGGTTCTATATAATATCTATTAACATAGAAAATTAAATACACCACCGATTAATTTATTACATGAAGAAAATTATTTCATTTGGTTTTATGCTTTTTTTCGTAAATTCTTTTTAAAGCATATAAACACTGATTTTATATCTCTGGTTCTAATTAATAAAGTTTGTATTTATATGCTGATTTTTTTTTTGTGGTTAACCACAAAACTGTTAAGGCTTTAATCTAATATTTTCTAACTTAATCCATAAAGTACTATATATAATATATGTGATATCTATAAATTAAAAAATTTTTGTATTTATATTTACATTTCTATATTTACAAATATTATATGTACATATAAAATTTTCGGTTTTTCATTTACCCTAAGGATTTATTTATCATTTAGAGACAGTAATGTCAATAGTAAAAAATTATGTTTGTGTTCAGTTTATGTTAAATTTTGTTGAAGAAAATTTATAATGACATTTTCATTATTAACCATGACAGAATAAATCAATTTATAAATTGATTGGGAAATGTACAAAACCAGGATGGATAGAAAATTATTTGCAAATAAATATTATCATTGATGGTTCATTAATTTATTCACCAAAAAAATATTTATATTAAATTTATTGGATTAATTGAAGCATTATAAAAATTGAAAGAGACATTTTGGGAATGTGTTTATTTGCCCAATATTATATGTAAATGTTTACTTTTTGAGTTTAAAGAAGTTATTTAAATATAATTTAATAATAATAAATCAATTTTCTTATCGATTTTCTTATTATTTAATTGGGTAAATATTAAATTTATTAGCAAAATAGGAGGATGATATACATATGTTGTGATACAAAAATGATAAATTTGGACTCTTTATGTAAATTATGATTTATTTTACTACAGAATGAAACTCAATTTTGGTATCCATGAATCTACGCAAATAAAAATGAATTCATGAATAAAACTAAAAATGTTAAAAATGGAAGAGACGCAAATGGGAGAGAAATACCCATATACAAAATCCCTAAACCCAAAATTCCCAAAACAATTGGAAAAGAATTGGTTTGTCCTTTTCCAGAAATCTGCAACAAGAATTGTTTTGTCCTTTTCCAGAAATATTCAAAGAAATGAAAACAACCCAAGTTTATTTAACAAATCTTGGGGATTTTATACCCAACCCGTTAAAAATTCATAATTTTTTCTAGCATTTCATTTTTATAGAATTTTTTATTAGATTAATCCTAAAAATAAATATTTATTTTATCATATATTTTTTTATAGATTTTGATCTATTTTTAGTTTACCTTTTGGTTACAATATTGAAATCTTAATATAAATAATAATAAAAGAAAAACGAATTAATTACCATCATAAACTTAAAAGAAAATCATGTTCCATTAATGGTATTTTTATTGTAATTGCAGCTGTTGTTGGTGGTTTGTTTTTAATAGACATTGTCACTTAAAAGATCATAAAGTTTGTGCCGAAGAACATAAATCCAACAAACAAAAATAAAGTATTTACTTATTAACATCTTTGGAGATGAAAAATTCTTAATGTATAGACACAATTAATGTGCAGACATAATTGAGTTTTATTAGATTTATTTTTACATAAAAAAGAAAATTGTACTATTAAATAGAAAACGTCATTAAATTTATTATATAAATTATTGATAGTAATAAGTAAATTTTGATATATAATATGTATATATTATTGTAGTGAAGAATTGGAGAAGATAATAAAATTCAGAAATATGACCTCACGAAAATTGATCAAACAACATAAATTTAATTTCTTAATTAAAATTCGACAATTTATTTGAAAATTATATGAAAATAAATTTCAAACTGTAGCAGTCAACTTTAATTAAAACTTCATTCTTCAACAGTTGGCAAAACTGTCTAATATTCTAGAATGTTTGGTGACAGCGGTTTTTTTGACGGCAAAACCAAGCATCTCATTCTTATTCTTTCTAATAAGAAGAGAATTAATTGAAGTTGTAATCTCAAAGAATATAGACGCGTCCTTAAAATCGTAAAATAAAATTGTTAAAAATATAGTAAAAAATAAATTGTCTTTTTATTTATAAGTAAATCAAATTATAGCCTGCAGTTCACCAGTATTGGTAAAAACCAACCAGCTATAAATTGGTGACCCCGATCAAAGACAACATATTTATATAATATTGCATCATTCAACACCACCATTTTGTTTTTCAATTTCATTAAATTTTTATTAAAATTTTTTTATTCGTATTAGAAATACAAAATGAGTGACGACGAAGAACAGGTTGAACAATTAAATCCAGTAGATCCAATTGATCTAGGTGATGAAAATCAACCGGATATTGAAAATCAATTGGATGATAACGCACAATTAAACGCCGCATCAAAAATTAAAGTTCAGCCATTCTATGAAGCTGATCCAGAATTGTGGTTTATGTTACTAGAAGCACAATTCACAACGCGACGTATTACCAGTGATGCAACAAAGTATAACACCATAGTTGGTTTATTAACCCAGCACATTGCTGAGCGCATTAAAGATATAATTAAATCACCGTATGTTAATGGTAAATACCTTATAATAAAAAATCGGTTAATTAAAGAATATGCTGACTCAGCAACAGCAAAAATAAAAAAATTATTGTCACAACTCGTACTCGGTGACAAAAAACCATCCCACTTGTTGCGCGAAATGCAAACACTTGCTGGTGCCAATGTTGACGATGACTGGTTACGCACATTGTGGTTACAGCGTCTACCTCGTACAGCTAAAGCTATTTTGTCTGCCTCATTCGATACACTAGAAAATTTATCTATAATGGCTGACAAAATATGGGAAAATAATGATGATGTCTCAATCAGCGCAGTGTCAACGCCAGCAGCACCACCAAAAGATTCACCTGAAATGGAAATGCTAAAAAAATTATTCGAAAAAGTAAATTTCCTTTCTGAACGTGTCGAAAAAATCGAAAAAAGGAATTATCGTGACATGACACCAGCACGTGGTCGTTCAAATACACGCTGGTCGTCACGTCTGCAATCACCTTCACGACAGTCAGAAAAACCAGAGAAACGTCAATTCGAAAACTGCTGGTATCATCACATTTATAAAAATGCAGCAACGCAATGTAAACCACCATGTAATTTTAAAAATAATCCAAAAAACTAAATAAACGAGTTTCAGTACAGGCGTCTGAGCTCAAAACTTTAACAAATCGCCTTTTTATTTATGATGAGATTAGTGGACGTAATTTTTTAATTGACACCGGCGCTGACGTATCAGCAATACCACCAACCACCACATGGAATGTTGGCATTACCACTGATAACGCAGACAATACGCATCTGTACGCAGCAAATGGCACAAAAATTCAAACATTTGGAGAACAAATTTTAAAAGTTTCACTCGGACTTCGACGAGAATTTTCCTGGAAATTTATTAAAGCAAAAATAGATACACCAATTATTGGCGCAGATTTTTTGCATCATCATGGCATCATGGTTGATTTAAAACAAAAAAAACTTATTGATACAACCACAGAGTTACATAGCATCGGCATAATCAAAAAATCATTAGCACCACAGGTAACTGTTATAGATAATAATCATAAATTTGCATTTCTCTTTCGTGAATTCCGAGAATTATTAGCTGACCAACCAACTGTCAAAAATGGTATTACAACAAACGTCACACACCACATTACAACAGTTGGTCCACCAGTAACGTCACGTTCTAGACGATTACCACCAGATAAATTAACAGCTGCCAAAATCGAAATCAACGAGTTAATAAGGTTAGGAATTTGCCGCCCGTCTAAATCAAATTGGTCAACGCCACTGCATATGGTATCGAAATCAAATGGTATGTGGAGACCATGTGGTGATTATCGTCGCCTCAACGCCATTACGGTCCCAGACAAATATCCCATACCTCACATCCAAGATTTTGTCAACATTTTGGAAGGCAAACAAATTTTTACCTGTATAGATTTAAAAAAAGCATTTCACCAAGTTCCAGTGGAGCCGTCAGACATACCAAAAACGGCAATAATAACACCGTTTGGGTTATATGAGTTCACACACATGACATTTGGTTTGAGAAACGCTGCGCAAACATTTCAACGTTTAATTGATGAAGTATTGCGTGGTTTAGATTTTGTCGTTGCCTATTTAGACGATATTTTTATTGCGTCACGAAACTATGAAGAACATATTAAACACATTCGCATAGTTTTTCAACGTTTACTAGATCATGGTTTGAGAATCAACGCAGAAAAATGCAAATTTGCGCGTGCTGAAATAGAATTTCTTGGACATCTTGTCACAGCCAATGGAGTGAAGCCACTACCCAGCAAAGTTGAGGTGATCCAAAAATTTCTAAAACCAACTACAGTACAACAGCTTCGACGATTCATTGCGATGATAAATTTTTATCGCCGTTTTATTTCAAACGCTGTCATAACGCAAGATCGATTACAATGTTTAATAAAGGGCAATAAAAAAAACGATAAAACTGTCATTGAATGGACAGATGACGCATCAGCAGCATTCACCGAATATAAAACAATGTTGGCAAATGCAGCATTGCTCGTGCATCCATCAAAAACAGCATCAATCGCATTGGGAGTTGATGCTTCTGACAACGCAATTGGCGCAGTGTTACATCAAATTGAAAACGGCCAGTGTAAACCACTAGGTTTTTTTTCACGCAAGTTGAACAGCGCTCAACGCAAATATTCAACTTATGACAGAGAACTACTAGCTATTTATGAAGGCATAAAATATTTCAAACACATGTTAGAAGGCAGAGATTTTGAAATTTTCACCGACCATAAGCCGTTAATTTTCGCGTTCAATCAAAAGAGCGACAAAGCATCACCGCGCCAAGCACGTCAACTGGATTATATTAGTCAATTTTCAACAAAAATACGTCACGTAAACGGCAAAAACAATACCGTACCAGACTTACTTTCTCGAATTTATCAGATCAATACAACAGAAATTGATTACGCTAAACTTGCAGAAAGTCAAAAAAACGATGAACAACTACAACAAATTCTTCAGTCAACCGAAACTTCACTACAATTAAAATTGATGGAGTTACCAGGCACAAAAACAAAATTATTTTGTGACATTTCAGGTAAATATATACGACCATATGTTACTAAAGATATTTGTTTTTCCGTAGTAGAAAAGATTCATAATCTGAGTCATCCAGGTATTCGTTCAACTACAAAATTAGTCCAAGACCGTTTTGTTTGGATTAATATGAAAAACGATTGCAAAAATTTCGTAAAACAGTGTATAGCATGTCAACGAGCGAAAGTGTTCCGTCATACTAAAGCACCATTTTCACAGTATAATCTGGTCAGCAATAGATTCGAACACATAAATGTCGACATTGTTGGACCATTACCACCATCAAACGGACAAAATTATCTACTTACAATAATTGATAGAAGTACTCGATGGCCTGAAGCCATACCAATGTCAAACATCACAGCAGAAACAGTTGCCAGATGTCTCTTGTCAGGTTGGATTTCTCGGTTCGGAGTTCCACTAAAAATATCAACAGATCAAGGTCGACAGTTTGAGTCCATTCTGTTTGAAAAATTAAATGCTTCACTTGGTATACGTCATCTACGTACAACTGCGTACCACCCGCAAGCAAATGGATTAATCGAACGATGGCATCGATCATTAAAGCAATCGTTAAAAGCACGTTTAACAGAAAATTGGACTGATGAAATACCAATGGTAATGCTTGGTCTTCGAACAGCATTGAAAGAAGATATTAACGCAACACCTGCAGAACTTACGCTCGGCACGTCATTAACATTACCAGGTCAATTTTTCGAAGAATCCAAAATTGACGTCAACGATCCAGAATTTATTAAACAGTTCAAACAAATTATGAACGAAAATCGGCCAATGCAAACTAATCATCATACTGGCAATACTTTTTTTATACAAAAAGAGTTAAAAACATGTGAATTTGTTTTTATTAGAGTTGATAGTCAGCGTACACCATTACAATTGCCGTACAACGGGCCATACAAAGTAATAAAGCGAGGAGAGAAAGTTTTTAAAATCGATGTCAATGGTAAAGTTCAAAACATCACAATAGACCGTCTCAAAGCTGCATTCGTTGTTTCTGACAAAACATTGTCACCTTCGTCAGAAACACCTGTCAAAAAGGCAATACAAAATAAATCATCAGTAAACAACGAATCAGAACCAAAAGCGACTAGTACACGATCAGGCCGACTAGTTAAATTTCCATCACGTCTGGACATTTAATTAGCATATGTCCATGACTGGCGGGGGAGTAGTGTAGCAGTCAACTTTAATTAAAACTTCATTCTTCAACAGTTGGCAAAACTGTCTAATATTCTAGAATGTTTGGTGACAGCGGTTTTTTTGACGGCAAAACCAAGCATCTCATTCTTATTCTTTCTAATAAGAAGAGAATTAATTGAAGTTGTAATCTCAAAGAATATAGACGCGTCCTTAAAATCGTAAAATAAAATTGTTAAAAATATAGTAAAAAATAAATTGTCTTTTTATTTATAAGTAAATCAAATTATAGCCTGCAGTTCACCAGTATTGGTAAAAACCAACCAGCTATAAAACTATATTTTAATTTTCAAAAACTTTTCGATCTAGATCGAAAAACTAATTTATAATAAAATTATATAGTATAAATTTACCAGCAAAATAGCAAACATTTATGTGTTGATCAAAGTTTTGTGAAATTATTGTTAAATTTTGTTGATAAAAATCAAAAATTGTTTATTAAAGTAATTCATTTTTTCGTTCATTGGTTATAACTTTTAAATAGTTTTTAATTAACAATTTCAAATGACATTTTCTTGAAATTTTAATTTAATTTTTATGTATTTATAATTGTGTAAGTTTGTCAATAAAACTTCCAGGTCTGATAAATTACATTATTTTATGTAGAAATTAATGTTTTCATCTTTAGAATTTATACATTTTTATTTGTGCAATTTTAGCTATTAAGTATAAACTTTTAAATGCATCTAAAGATTTTTATCGTTATTCAACTTTTTAAGAATTATTCTATATAACTCTATAATGTATATTTTTATTATTTAAATTGTGTAGGTGCAGAGACTATGACGAAGATATGTTGCTGATTCTGTTGTTCTTCCATGAAAATTTTACAATGTGGAAACTTATTTTGTTCAGTGTTGTCAAGTTGTCATTTTTCTACAATTCTTGTTAATGCATTTTCTTTAAAACGTCAATTATGCTTAAACGATTTTGAACAAGTAAATTTACGTAATTTATATTCAACACAATTTTAAAAAAGTTACGATGACTGATGGAATTTTTTAAGAGAAGCACGAAATTCAATGAAATTTTGATAATTTCTGCTAATTCACCCTAAAGTGGATAACTAGTAATTGACGGCAACCTAATTTTGTTCTTATTATATTTATGTATATATCTAGAATTAATAATACAAAATTTCCTACTATTTCTACAGCAAATACTTACTAATTGAAAATGGAAAATTTAAATTTTTTATCATCTTGTCTATAATTTTGTTTATTAGTAATTGCTTCATCGACATATCCTGCCTAAAATGCCGGATATAATTATGAGTTTGCATTTTAATGTTTCAAATTTTGACAAACAACAATGAAGAAAGGCAATTAATGAATGTATTTTACTCAGAATTGGACAAGCAACAATCAAACGAAAGATTTTATAAAAGAAAATTAATGTATTTTTCACAGAAACAACAAATTTTTCCAAGATCTTATTTTATATTTATTACTAATTTGTTTTGTGAAGCTAAAATAATTGAGTTTACTCTAATTTGACATATTTGTACATTATTTTAATCAAATTTAATTATTTTAAAACTCATTTCTTAAATTAATAATATTATTTTCAAGAAAATACTAAAATGGTAACAGATGCAAATTTAAATTTAATGTATTTGAATTATTATTGGAAAAATTTTATAATTTTTGAATATTTTTATAAATAATATATGAATTTATTTGTTTGAATTTATTTAAATTTGAAATTCATGAGTAATAAATAAATAAATATTTTAAAAATCCCCATTATTTCATTTTGAATACAGATTTTTTTTTGCTGAATTTGAGATATTTTTTTATATAATACAAACTTATGTTGCAAAAATTTGAATAGTTTTAATATTTTTTTAATATTTTCTTATATTTTTATTATGATATTTTTTTTCCAATTCTACATAATATAATACAAATACATAACTTCATTTGTGGTATATATTATTATGCTTTTATACTAAAAAATTCGAATGTATGATGGTAACATTTGGTAATGACGATGCAATTTAACCTAGAAAACTAATTTTTTTTTTATTATTTATTTTTTATTCATTTCAAATATTTATTCGAAATTTAAAATTGATCTTAAATCTGGCGCCGAACAAGGACATTTTTTAATAAGTAAATTATTGTTCTATATACATTTTTGTGACATTACAAAATTTAATACTTTGTCTCAAGAATGTGATTATTAAAATTTAAAATAATAAGTTGCATTATTTTAATAATAAGTTGCATAATGTAAATGTAGACGATAAGTCTATTAGTCTATTTTTGTAGACGATTAGTCTATTGTATCGAATTTAAGGTTTCATAAGCTTATCAAACAAATCTTATATTCTATTTCAATTTCAATTACTTTCAACTTGTAACTTTAACATTGCAAGTAAAGCAGCTAAAAATATGCAAAAAATATTCGTTACTAGAAGAAGTTTAAAATAATCAAGGATTTTGATTAATTATTAAGTGTAACATGGAAGCAGTAATACCAAAATATTTTTAATTATAGATATTGAATTAATTCTAATATTCAAATTTTATTTTGTATTTTGGAAATGTGCTAATTAAAATAACTACATATATTTACTTACTGGAACATCTATAATAATATTAGTCATTCCCTTCAAAGACAACTTTTATTAAATTTCAATATCGAATTATGTAAAAAAGAAACTTTCTCTTTTATTTTATAGTTTGATCAATAATATACACAAAATAAACAAATTTAAAATGTTACATTTTTTATCTACAAAATAAATCAATTTTTGATTGACATTATTTGAATCCAATAAACACGCTATCAAATAGGTAATTTTTGATAAAAAAAAATTCGTTTTCAAAGTAAATAAAAATAAAAACGTTTAAGTGTCATAGATTTAAATCACTAAATTTAACAATTTGCATGTTAAACATACACACAGCAAAAAAAAAACAACAAATAAATAAAAAATAAAGCAAATAAGGATAAAGAAAGGATCCTGATGTGTGTCGACGTGCGGTTGTAATTTTTATAGCACGTAATAAAACGTGAAAAAATTTCTTCTTAATAGGAAAAAAATATATAGAAAATTTCTTAAAATGAAAATAGAGAGAATTTTCTTGAAGGAATTTTTTTTAGACACAATGTCGACTGGTTAGAAAATTTTCTTAAGAAAAATTGTTAGAAAATTTTATAGTGTATTTTTATAAGTAAACTTTTTTTTTCTAGTGAACCACAAAAATATATAATTTTATTAGATTTATAGATAATCAAAAATGCAGTAATTAAACATTATTGACAACATAGTTTCATAAATTTTTATAATTAATATTATTTTTTTCCATCATCAGATAAGTTTTTGCTATATACAATCGAAGGAGATAAAAGTTTTTTATGATAAATTTTATATCATTTTTTAATATAATCAGTCTAACTATATTTTTATAATTATTTTATGAATGATAATAAAAATATTAATGGTTGACGTATTTTGAAAGTTAATTAACTAACCAAAAAATATAAAAAGCTATTAAAAATTCTTGATAAATTGTGTTTTAATAATGTAATAATAAAAATTGTTTTTCAGTTATGCCAGGTTTAAAGTTTTAGTAAAAACATTTTGAAAGTTTTTTAGTGTTAATTTAAGTTTTTTGAAGAATTAAGAATGTTTATATGAAAATTTAAATCGTTGACTATATTTTTGTTACTATATTTTTGTAATGTTTTTGAGAAAATTTTCATTTAGTCAGTAAGAAATTTAATATTTAATATTTCTTTGATTAATTTGAGGATTTCATATTCAATGGGAATTATTTAAAATGTTAATAAGAACTGATTTATTTTTAAGTACTACCTTTGTATATATATTCAATGTTTAAAATATAAATACAATGGTACTACTAAAATATTAAATTAATTATTATGTAGAATCGTCTCAATTCAGCTTTAATTGGAAAGTAACCAATTTCCTATGTTGCTATAATATCTTTGGTATCAATTATTGTTGGTATGATAAATTGAAGTAATAGCTTATATATATATATATAGATATATATATATATAGATGATAGATATATATAGATAATCAGGAGGTGTAGGTCCGAATTAACTAACCATAACTAAAGCATTAATTTGTAAGAAGGTTCAGTGTCAGTTAAAACTACCAAATTTATTCAATATGGAATTAGAAAAAGATTTAAATAAAAATTAAATTTTTCATTTAATTCTTTTTTGGTTAATATTTTACTTTTTGTTTTATAGTTTAATTTACTAATTGCTTCATTTAATATATACATTTGTAAGCTTTTTTCGACCTCCTAAATAAAAACATAATGTTGTCAATTCGTTTTTTTCCAATTCATTTAATTCTGTTTAATATATTAACATAGTAAAATCTAATTGACTGCAAAACGAACATTCCTCATTTTAAATGACAATTTTTCGACAAAATCTATGCAACAAATATATAACCATAAAATTAAATCATAAATATTTATATCAATTTTTGATTTGTTGGATTTGAATTTGTTTATTTAGGTAAATATATGCGTATTTTTTATAGCCACAAAACAAAAAATCCTGGGCCCAATTGATAAAATCACAAAATTTCATATTCGAAGGAAAAAATAAAAGATTTGGGTCAAATGATTAATTTGTATGTATTTATTCTATATTAAAAAAAAAAAAATTCACCTACCTAAGTGCCACCATGTATAAATAATAAATTATTTTCATATATATATTATTTTTTGTATATAAAGAAATGTATGATTTTTTTTTTAATCCTGAGGGTTCCCAGGAGAATACAACATACAAAAAAAAAATTGTAAAAATAAAGAAAATAATATGAAATGATAATCTAAAATAAAATTCAAAGTACAATATATGTAAATGAAAATAAAGAGTTGGTTGAAATGTCATTTTAAAATTTATTCATGTCGGAGGAAAAATGTAAAATTTTTTAGTATATCAACCAATAGTAGTTCTAAAAGAGGCAGTAAATGATTCAAATCACGGACTAAATAGGGGTATACATCACAATACTTTTTGAGTTGATATTTAACTTTTAGCTACGTTTCAATGTTAATTTAAATTTAATTATAATTATCTTTCAAGGATGTTCGTTATGTCAAACAATTTATTTGCATTCAAAAATGCATTCAAAAATGCAAATAAATTGTTTGACAGCATTGCCACTTAAAATTAAATAAATCATTTTATTTTTCTAGTTAATTTTGTGCAATTATCAAAACATGCGATAATAATTTATTTGAGTTGGATTAAAATTCATTAAATACAAAAAAATATTCTAATTTTTTGACAGACACAACTAAACTAAAACTAAATAGTAAATTTCTTTAGTAATAAAAATTCAGATTATGTTATACAAATAAAATTACATAAATTGTTATTATTTTCTTTAACAATTTCTTTTTGATTTCCAAAATCAGTAACCCTTTTATTTTTTTATTTTTGATATTTTCCAAAAAGTAGAAAATGTTTATAAAAATAATAATAGTACGAACAATGGAATTGATCTTATAAGGAAAGGAACTCTTTCAATGAAACATCCTCGTGTGTATTTATGATCCTTTTGTATACATTATAATCGAAAAACACAACAACAATATAACATTATATTATTTTATTGGAAAATAGTTGAGTTTTGATAGATTTTTACTTTTAAGAAAAAAATATTATTTATCCTAGGCACGTTGTTAAAGGTTTTCAATTAGATCATCTTATTCTACGATAAAATATTTTTCAATAAAAAAAAACCTTGCTAAAACTAAATTGGACCCAAAAAAAAATAAACAAGAGTCCCAATGGAATTATCTTAAATAGATTATGCACAGAGTTTGATCCCTTTTTTTCTTCTCTAAAGAGAAAATATTATTAAATTTTCTTTTTGATAAATGTTAATAAGAAATTTATAAATAAATTGTTGTGAAAATTTTATAAAGAAAAATTGTTTTTCTTTCGGTATTAATTTTCAATTTAAAAAATAAATAATATTTTATTGAATAAAAATTTTAATAATAAAATATGAAATTGAAAGTTTTCTTTACTGTTTTTTGTAAGATCCTTTTGATAAATTAATTACAGATTATAATTTATAGTTAGTAGTGGTCATACATTGAGGAGTAAATTTAATATAATGTCATTAAATAATTTACCATTATTTAATTTAAATTAAATTTTATAGAAAATATAAATTTTAATTTTATTTAAAATTAATTTCTGCTGTTCATTAAACCAATAAAAAAAATTCACGAATATTATTTATAATTAAAATATAAACATTTTACTTTCATAATTAATTCACTTTTTTACTGTAGCTTTAAAAAAAAAGGAAAATTATATTTCTGATACTTTGAAGCAATTGCTCCGGAGGATAAACAAAAACATTGACTGGCTGAATCTCATATACCCCATCATAGTCGGAGGTTTCTTTTTGGCACAAATTATATGACTTTATCAACAAATATTTACTTACTTCAGATGTGTTTTAGGATGTCCTAAAAATGTTTTTGGCCACTGTTTTTACTTTATTAGATTTGGTTTATTTTTCAATATTTAATCAATATTTTTTCAAACATTAATTAATTTAAATTATTAAATAAAATTAAATTTAATAAATATTGCACACCATTTACACAACTGTCAAAAATGAATAATACAAGTTTAAGATTTCGATAATTTTATTGTTAAACATTATGGTAACTATATACTACACCTTACATAAACAATGAGACGATTAGACACATACTGAGTCGTGCTGGTTTTTCGTACTTCTAACATTGTTAACATAAAATTTTTTTGTGTAATATTTGAAATTTCTATTTATTAGATTATATTTTAATAAACATTGATAACATTTTTTATAATTATATTATGTGATAATTTTATTAAAGTATTAACGCCAAAAAGCACAGCAACAATAATAAAAATATTTTAGAAAGAGCAAAATTCGTATAGATTATATATTTTGTCTTTAGTTTCCGACGTAATTTATTGCTCGTTTTCCTGTCTGCCCTCTAACCCTTTGGGGCACAAATATTTAGATTAAAAAAAGACCCAAGTGGCATAGAAATTTTATTTTAAGAAAATAATAAAAAAATAGAAACTAATTCATTAATTTTTGAAATTACAAAAAAATTAACTACATGTTTAGATAGGAGGTGGGATATTATTAATACTACTTTGCAGCTTCTTACAAGACTTAAACCATTATATTTTCAGTTTTTTAATTTTTTTATGATGGGCTAAAAAATATCCCACATTCGATATCAGGGTGACACAAAAGGTGGTATATTTTTTAACCCTTAATGCTCTAAAGGGTTAAATGTTATTTAATACAAGAAATTTAGACAGAAATTGAAAAATTCTAAGATCTGACACAACAGAAACACAAATTTAAAAAACTATCGCAACAATATTTTAGCATAAATGTTTTATTGACGAAAAGTTATACTTTAATTTGAAATAGTTAGTCTGATAAAAAAGTGAAATATAAATTTCCGATTCAGATTTAAGAATAATTTCGAAAGAAATGAAAAAAAGGACAACTTATAACTCCATTGGCTCATGTTAAAGGCCATATGGCCTATATAATCTACTAAAATTGGGAAAGTGTTTTGAATGTGTTGACTTTTTGAAATTAGAACAAATATTTTCTTCAACTTTTCTTCTTGGCAATATATTTTTCTTATTTATCTTTTAATTTTTTATAATTTTCTTTTGAAAAGTTTTTTATAGTTTTAATTTAAAAATAATAATTAAATATAATGACATAACATTTTTTAGCCTTAAATTAGAAAATTCCCAACTGATATTATTATAATCAAAAAGGTATATGTATAAAAAAATTTAAAATTAATTAACCTTCTCATTTATTATCACCATTATAATAATAATTAATTTTCATATTTAATTATATATTTTAATATTATCTAATTTATTTATATTTTACAAAAGAAAAAAAAATTCTTGAAATTTTCATATCCTTTTTTTTCTGGAAAAACAGGTGAAAAAAGATAAAAAAAAAACCATGATTATAACGACCACATATATATCAAAGCTACCATATAAAATTATAATTACAAAAAATTATAAATATTAATTGTTCATATTTATATATATTTTAATTTTATATTATATATATATATATATAAATGCTTTGCTCAGGATAAAAAATCCTTGAAAATATCCAAGAAACAATTCCGATTAAAAAATTATTAATAATTAAACGTATATTTATGTACTTTGTGTGTACATAAAGGATATTTCTTAATGTATATAAAAATTAATTTTTATATATTTTTCTGCTGAACAAAACATTTTGTTATTAATATCAAAATCAACAATTCTCTTTTTAACACAAACAGAAGAAAAATATCCTTTAAAGGATATGACGACAATTTTTGCTGTTCTGTTGTGGTTCGAGTTTAAGATTTTCTTTTATTTTTTTTTTTGTAATACAATTTAATCTTCTTTGAAAATCCTTTTTTTGTTGTTGTATTGTTATTATATAGAATAGAGAGAACAACGTATATATTAGTGTTTGCTATCAACGTAAAATGTATGTCATATTATTGTTGTTGTTGTTGTTTTTTTAATTATATATCCTTGTTTAATACACGTGGATAAAAAATGTGTATTTCTTGTTCCAGGATAAAAATACAAAAAAAATAATACAAAAAAAACAGAAAATCTTGTCTAACATTGTAGTAGAAACTTATAAAAGTAAAATTAAAGATTAAATTGATTTTCGTATAGTGGAAAACGGAGAAGGATGTTATATTTTTGGGGTTAAGCGCGATTATAAAGTCAGTAGAGAGAGAGAGAGAGAGAGGGAGAAAACCAATGTAAAAGTCAATTTTCATCCTTAAGACAATTTTTTTTTGAACATGATTTATCCAACAACAAACAAAGTTTTAATCCTCAACGAAAACAAGAAAAGCAAAAACAAAAACAAAATTAATTCTTTATTTTTATAATAAGAATTAGTTTTGAATTTCAAGGATAACAGAGGATAATAATGTTAAGAACAAGAGGAAAGTAGGTATATAAATATACTTAAAGGATTTTTTTGTTTCTTTTGATAAGTTTTCTTATATGAAAAAAAAATAATTGTCGTTTCTTGTTATTTTATTTATGAAATTTTAATAATATTTTTGTTACTAGCAAGGAAGAAGGTAATTAAGACAAAAGTTCAAAGGACTTTATTAGAATATCATTTCTTTTTAATGTTTATTTCTATGTTAATTTAAAATAATTATATATTTCACTGTGTACTACTACGAAATTAGGAGAAAATAATTATATTAATATTAATTTAAAAAATTTAGAAAATTGTTCTTATTTAAGTAAATTTGGAAAATTTATACGGTACAACAAATTAGGTAGATAATTTTTTTATAATCGTAATTTTACAGAAGTACAAGTTCAAATTTTGTAGTAATTTTCGAATATTTTATTATAAAATCAATAACAAAATTAAATAATTCGGAATTTGTTATATTTAATATTAAAACTTTTCTATAATTTATTGTGACTGTAGAAAAATGTAAAAATTTCATGGGAAGTGATAAATCTTAAAATAAAGTCGGAAATGAACAGCAGGTAAATTTAAAATCATCGATAAGAATTTAAATAAAAAAATATTAACTTTCAAAGGAAAAAAATAAGATTTTTTAGATATTTTAAAAAAAAATAATAATTTTCAGTTGAAAATTCTTCGATTTAATTTACGATCTCATTTATAAAATTTTACTTTGAGTTATTTTGCATCATTATATGGTATATAATATAGGACAAAATGAATATAAGTAATAAAATTAAGGAAGATATCTCTACGTGTATAATCTTTTTAATGATCCATATATCAGGTTATGAAAGAAACCTATAAGCAGATTATACTTAGTTTAGTTAAATAAAGTACAAAATCATTCTAATTATGTGAACAGTTTATAATACAATCGATTAATTCTTCATCACACAAAAGAGATAAATCTGTTAATAATCTTGGAAATATTTCAAGAATTCGATGATTAAAAAATGAAAAATAAAATTTGATTATAAATTTTAGGTTGGGTTAATTAAATTTACAATTTGACCAGTATAAAAATATTTCAAATTTATCATGAAATTAGTTTTTATACCTGATGCTTCTTCGGTGTCTAATTTTAAACAAATTTATAATTTTATATACAAACTAATTTAAATCCTTTTCAGTTAGTTTCATCAATTTACAATAAATATTAATAATTTTAACTATAAACTGTCAATTTTCGATTAATGTTCGAATTGTGCTTGTAATGAAAACATTAAAATTAATTAGTTAATTAATTAATTGCTACTAAATAGTGGAAAAGGAAATATTATGAGCAAAAGTTTAAAAAAGAAAACTTTATCAAAATTTAATATATATCGCAATTATTACATATTTACTACATTTTTTTGATTGACCCATTAACATAAATATATGAAATTTCATACTATAATTACCATTAATTTCCACAATGTAAATAATTAACTAATTTATCATTAAAATTACACACACTATATAAAATTTATTATATAATGTCCAAAATATAAATAATTAAATTAATTTACGACTCCATAATTATTATTATTATAATTTTTATCTTAATTGACATAATTTCTACATTTTAAATTATCTATACAATAAATTTAAATATGTATAGGAGTATTTTTTTATGAATTATATATCTAATTATTAAATGACTTATGCAAACCACCATATAAAAAATGACCGAACCATATAAAACAGAAAATAAAAATTAATTATTATAATAAATATTGTTGTTTTTTTGTTATAATTTCTACCCCCCCCCAAAAAAAAAAGAAAAACCAGCATTTTTCATTTTCATTTCTGGGTAATCTTTTATTTTGACATGTAAACAAATTTTTTTTCCTCTGTATTTAATGACACACGGGCTATCAGAGACAGAAAAAACAAAATACAAATCATTTTCCACTGACAAACACACATTACAAAACTTTCGCTTTTTCGCAAATATTTTCTTCTTCAAAATTTTCCTGAATCTGTTCCTGAACATATATTTTTGCTTTTGCCTACAATAAAGGAAAATTTTGAATATATATTTCTCCTCCCACCTATATCCGTCACTCAAAATAGAAAAAATAAATAATGTGTAACCCCTAATGTGAAAACCTGCCCTTCAATTTTCTCCAACATTCATTCTTATGTTCGTTTTTTTTTTTTTATCTAAATGGCATATTTTTTTTTCCTCCAGAAGTTTAGGAAAGTTTAGGTTGTAAAAAGCTTGTCAAGTTACCCAAAATAACAACATAAAAATTTCTTATGATAAAAATTATTATATTTTTTTTTTTTTTTGGAGATTTATTGATGCTACTAAAGAGGGAAAAGTTCCATGGAGACTATTAAAAATGACACATAAAAAAATATTTTCTATCAGCCAAAAAAGTTTTTTTTTATCTGTTACAATTTTTTTTTTTTATGTTGTAAAACGAGATAAAAAATTAGATTCAAATGATAAGCAAATAAAGATATTATTCAAAAGAATTATAGAAAAGGTGAATGGTTTGTTGTTATTTTCTCTTTTTTTGGGGTCGGGTGGATCATCAAAAAATCATCGGAAGATAACAAAAAGATAAAAAAAAAAATAGAAAGATGACAAAAGTGACACTCGACAAGTTAAATCGATTTGACATCGGTGATAAAATTTTGTATAAAGAAAATGACAAAATATAAAGTAATGGTATGTATGTATATAAAGGAAAATTTACCTACTAGGATTTTTACTTCTTTTCATTTTTGTGCGTTGAAAAAGTTGAATTTTTATGATGTATAGAAAAGGATAAAAAAAATGATATAATGATGATATCATAATATGATGATTTTATTATATAAAAAAATATGATAAAATAAAATTTCACAGAAATTGTGAAATTATATTGTTGAGATGAAATTTTGAACAGATTAGTGTAAAGTCATTCAGTCAATTTCAATCGTTCTATATTCTAGGGTTAGAGAAATTTGCTGGAAAAATAAGTATTGTAATTTAATAAATTGGACAACATCACTTAACTCAAATATTATTAATTTTAAATAGACTTTTTATAATAATTTGAATATTACTAAAGAGACTATAAAAATTTGTATAATAACAATATTATTCTTTCACCAAAAATTTGTAATTTAACACACAATTTGAATGGTACACAATGTTGATTTGTATCAGACGATCAGCTGACTGAGCAATAGCTTTGACAATTTTGTTTTTGTTCTGTTAAAGACATCACTCTACCAGCTAATTGAATGACAATTTTTTTCATTTTCTTCCTTTTTTGCACAAAAATATAAAAAAAAAACATAATTATTTCATATTCACCACTAAAGGAAATTATATTTATCCTTAAGCATAGACCATATAAAATTTATATTTTCCAATATATTTCTTCGTTCTGCTTTTCCAAGAAAATAATCTTTAATAATCTTTTTTCGTTCATTTACCTCTTATTTTTCATATAAAAAATATTTAATCTTTAATATTCATTTTATTTATTATACATTAAAAGTTTTCCAAAAAAAAAAAGGATATTCGCAAGAAAAAATATTTCAATTATGACGATAAGATTGTCATTGATATGATTTCAGATTCAGAGTATAGCATTAACAAAAAAATAAAATATGTTTTTTCTTTGATAGAGCCAACAGTATCATCTCATCTATTGAATTTTAGTAAATATCCTTAATAGGTTTTTGATTATCTTTTATTCAATAATAAATTGACGAAAAGATTTCCGATATAGAATGATTTTTACTGAGGGTAAAATGATTTCAATAAATATAATACATATATAATAAGTTTCTAAGAAAATGCGGTGTCATGATTAAATGTGTTAGTAAAAAATGGATTTGGACACTCGACCATATGTCAAATGGACACTCGACAATAAGTCGATATTATATAATTTTTTTATCAGCAAGCCAGAAATAAAAAAAGTCAATTTTTATATTTCTTGGTCAAGTGAAAAAGATTACACATTTACTGTCCACTTGATGGAGCATATACGAGTATTAAGGCCATTAAGGGTGATATTTTATGATAATGTCTATAAGTATATGTATACCTAAAATGGAAGTACAAAGTAGTAAAAACGTTAAATATACGAGCACAAAATAGGTTCAGACTTGAAATTTGCTTAGCATAATAGAAGAAATATAGAATAGAGTGTTATCATATCTACTTTTGATTGAATATATTTTTTTTACTACCCGTTATAACAACTAATTTTATAATTTTTGTAAGTTAATGAATAACAAATTGAAAAAAATGAATCATAACTTAAAAAATGTTTTTCTTTATTTCTAAAATTGTAAAGCAAAACTTAATATGTGAAAAATACCTGACCGTACCAATTTTTTATGGTTTGGGCTCGTAGTTGATCATTTGCATTTAAAATATTTAATTTGACATTTGTATTTTTATTAATGAAATATTTTGAAGAGAAATTGATTAATAAATGGATTTAAGGTTATATTCACAAGAAGATTAAGTTCAAAAGAATATCTCAATGCAGCTTCTGTCACATTTTCAAATTAATGCCATTTATATTACTTGCTGAGATAAACTGAAGTTAAATTTGACAGAATTTTTACAGTGGTTAAATTTTCAGTATTATAAATTTTCTAAAACGATTAATCCGTTTTTCATTATTCCAGTATCTTCCAGGAACCGGGCACTTCAAAATATTGAATTAAATATAATTAAACATTTACTTAATTCCAAGTAGTATAAAATTTTATTACTTATTGCGAAACTAAGTCTACTATTATTTCCCTATACCGAAAAGATCAATAAACTTCTCTTACCTTCATAGAAAATACTCCTCATTCTGACCTTTTTTTTTGAAACACGTAGGATATATTTAACACATTACATTATACGAAAAGAAAAATGTAATTTTTATGCGAATACTATTTCCGTATCGCATTTAAAAGAAATTAATAAAATATCAAAAAATAAAAAAACGGGTGCCTGTGTATAATTGAAAAACAAACATTACAAATTTATTTCGATACGTGAAAGGAATTATTAAAGGATATTTACCGAAAATGCCCCTTTAATCTAAGTTGATAAAAAAAACCTTTTTTTCCATCCACAAAAAACTTTTTTGAACAACAAAATTTAATATTTTATCCTTAAAATTTTTAACAATTTTTCTCAATTTTTTTTTTTTTTATTTCAATTAATTAAAGAAAAAATGGCAAATAAAAATATATATATTTATTTATCAATGACCCTTCAAGAAATATTATATTAGAAAAAAAAGGATCTTACTAACGATTTAAAATTTCTGTTAAAAAAAAATATATTTATTCATTTAGAAGAAGAAAACCTTAAATTTAGGATATTTTTTTTGCTGTAACCATTTTGTTGTAACAATGCAAGGATAACTTGTTAAAAATTTCATTTTTTTTTTTTTTCCAAAAAATTATAATAAAGTTCACAGGAAAAAAAAATATCCTTTCCACACAAAAATAAAATCCCATTGAGATCAGTTTTTTTTGTTATTATCCTTGCATTCAAAAGCAAACATAAATCTTTTTATATATACTTATTTATGGAAATCAATATAATGGAGTATTCGATTTTTGATAACTAATACGTTACGAACCAAAAAAAAAAATGATGTAAAATACAAATTGTACCTAAAAAGAAGAGAAAGAAACTTTGATTGATTCTTTCTCATTAACCTTAATTTGGTATTCAGGGGTTTAAGCAAGTATTTCAATTTTCTTTTTTTCATTTTGCCATCAGGACATAGACATTAAGACCCCCTGGGTATAATATACATATATATACAAAAACGAAAAGTATATTATTGTATTTTTATAACAAATATAAAAATCCATTTAAATTTATAAAATATTCAACATTTAATATAAATACACATATAGTACAAGGTAAAAGGCCAAATAAAAAGGGTGATTATTAAATATTTATATAATATATAGAGAAGAAGAAGAAAAAACCGTATATAATAAAGAGGGTGGCTGTGGTTTTTTTTTTTATATATTTATCATTTTATATATAATGTAAATCATATTTTATATAATTGTCCTTTCTACAATACATATGTACATTATATAAATAAGTAAAAAGTTATATATATATTTTTAGTTTATTATTCAAACAAATTTTTAATGATTTTTGTTAAAAAAAAATGAAAAGTGCTGAAAAGGACCAAACAAAATTTATTACAATTTTACTGAATTTTTTCATTTTTTGCTAACTAGCACAAAATAATAATGTTAAATATCAAAATTAAAATAAGGATTTTCATTTTTCATTTTTGGTATAATGATAAATATTTTTGACAAGGATTATAATTATGTGAATATAATTTTTTTAAATTGTCAAAAATTGAGGGAAAATTTTTTAAAATTAGTGATAATTAGGCACGAACGCGTAATTTAAAAATAATTGATATTTTTTTTGAAGGATTAACTATATCGGAACGGAAAAAATGATATTTTTACATAATACTCAATTTTACCATTGTCAGGAAAAATCCATTGATATTCAATTTTATATTTTTCCAAATCAATCTCGACAATTTTACAAAATACAGTCAAACATTTATTTAGAAAAATAAATGGCTAATTTAACATTAAAAGGTTACTAGTATAATAATTTCTCTAAAACTCCAACACATAAAATGGCAATCAAAATTAAAAAAAAATCATTTAAATTGTAAATAACCACTTATAATATTTATAATATTTGAATTAAGGGATAATTTTGTTAACCATTTCTTTGTTAATAAAATATTCCACAAAAGTACTTATTATTGTTTGATAATTTAAAGTGGGATAATTTATTTAAACAGTCATAAATAAAATAATTTGGATTTAAATTAGGGTTTTTACCATGAAATTATGATAATATCTTGATTTTGGTTGGTGCTATTATCCGTAATTGAGGACAATTTAATATATTTTAAATATTTAAAGTATTAATTTTCAGATTTAAGGTAATCTTAATTTTTTCAATTATAATCAACCAAAATTTAATATAGTTTTGAATGACACCAAATAATTTTTTAATTAAAAATTAATTATTACTCAAATTTCATTTAAAATTTTAGATGTAAATTAAAACTTTTATTAATTTTATTAAATAAAATTGATTTCTATATGTGAAAAGACTTTTATATTGTCAAAAGAAATTTAGTACGAAACATCAAGGACAAAATAAAACGAATTTTTATTTAATCTATATAGAAACTTTCTATTAACTTTTTCAATAAAAAAAATTATATTTAAATATTTTCTTTTTTTTAAATAACAAATATCATAAATTTAATAAAACCTTTAAAAAAATAAACCTAAACAGAATAAAAATCCTTGAAAATTTTCTATAATAATATAAAAAAAAAGTTAATTTTTAAAGCAAACATTTCGCATTCATTTTACAATAGCCCTAGAGATTATGACCTTAAACTTTTCTAAATAAAAAAAAAAGCTAAGAGAAGGAATTCATCACTACTATATCAATGCTCAGCAATAAAACAATAAGGAATTTTTAAAATACATGTAACAATTTCTAGTGTACAATTGTTTTTTAGTTCATTTTCATCATCCACAAGCTGCTTTTTTTCCAAAACAACAAGTTTACTTTTTTTTTTGAGGTCACATAGAATATAGCAAATAGTAGTCTTCCCATATTATTTATTTCAAAACAAAAACGAACCACACAATAAGCTCTGTGTACAAGAATATGGAAAAAAAAAAGGATCTATTATAACATTGACTCTATACTGTTTGTACGTCATTTCAAGAAGGCTCCACTATTGTGCTATATATGGAAATATACCCAAGGTGATATAATAGACAAAAAATATACGATATATGTATAATACTCTTGAGGTTATACTTTTCGAGTCCTTGCCAAAGGATCTCACCTACAAAAATGAACAGAAAGAAGAAAAAAAAAAAAATGTTTTTGACATGTTAGGCTTTAAAAGTTTTATAATATTTATTTACTCTTACTGGAGAAAAGCTTTTGCAAAAAAGGTAAAAAAATACATATACGTTTTACGGAGTAATAAACTTATATACATAATATATCTATGCAAAAGGACTTTAAGTATATTTTCCACTAAAAGCATAAAAAAAATAAATATTTGTACCTATATTTTTTTTTTTGAAAAAGAAAACGCAATTTTATATTTTTCAATTTTGTTCACTTGACTTTTAAGAGTATTTTTTTTTTCTTCTTCGTTTTGCATATATGGAATATGAATCCGTAACATACATCAATGCTTCTAAAGTACTTAGAAGAATATACTTTATAGATATATATGTTAAGTAACAAGAAAAATGTACAGTGAAGTTTTGTTAACGATGTTACCCAGCAAATGATGATGTGCTGTTGCACACGTAGGACACGCAAAATAAAAATTATATATAAATTCCCATAATTTGAGAAATGATAATCCTTTGGGGGCTACACAAAATAAAATAAATATATTTTTAAAGTTTTTTGTTTTTGTAATTTATGAAAAAACTATATTTGGAAAAAATATAATACATAAAATATTTTTTTTTATTTTTTACAAAAATTAATAAAATAATGTAGAAAAAATAAAATGGTGTACGTTTTGTTTGTTGTCAACTGATGATTTTCAAAAAAAACTTATTATAATGGTGTAGAAAAAGATGAAAATTATAAAAATATAAATAAAAGATAAAGAAAATAACAATAAAGGAAAATATTTTATGTAAAAAGAAAAACTGTGAAATGTTATTTATTTTTATTTTAATTTTTTTTTTTTTTTTAAAAAAAGGATAGAATTTTTTGACACACAGAGAGAAAGAAAATTATGAGTTACAATAAAATTTTATGTGAAAAAAATAATGTGATATTTTTTATGTTTTGAAATTTCGGTATGTTTTTAATATTAAATAGTTAATTGAATTTTTCAATATTCATTAAATTTGAGCAACTGCATTTCGGATTTATGCGCAATTTAAGTATGATTTCATCATTAAAATTTGCTTTACTAATTTTCTACTAATTTAAGGACGATTTCATCATTAAAATTTGCTTTAATTTAAGTATTTAACAGATTTAGATTTATTGTAATAAGAAATTACGCTTTCTTTACAAATATAACTTATATAAATCCTTAAATCCTGGTTATCCTTATTTCGTGGCCTTTAAAATTAATGTAACATTTAATATGTTTGGCTTGATCCATAAAACTACGAATTTGTCAGTGTTAGAAAATGGAAATTAGTCCTACTCTTATAATATCATAGTGCGATGGTGACTTCAATAATTGAGTTCAATACATCCTTTTTTTTTTTCTGTGTAATAAATATTCAATCAAGAAAAAGAGAAAAAAATAGTTGATATGTTGAATTTTTAAGACTTTTATATGTCATATTTATTTAAAATATGCGCATTTAAGAATGTTTTTTATTCAAATTATATTTATTTTTTGTCAGCTTTACGTTTATTAAAGCGTATAAGTACGTATAGAAATTATTCTTTTAAAGATTTTATATTTTAAATAAAAATTATATAAAAATTTCTATAAAATATAATATTATGTATTGTTGTTACGCATGATTTATGGTAATAAAAATTATATTATTTTTCTGATAAGTACAATCATATTTCTTATATTTTTAAAATAATATTAAGAAAATGTAATATTTTTAAATATTTGTTCAAAAAATTTCATGCCTCCACTTCCTTTCAAACTAAGTAAATAAAATTTTAAAAGGCAAAAATTTATTTACTTTATCAAAAATTAATCATTTTTTTAAATATTTATTAACTGTCTATTTGGTAAATGATATATTTTTCGGATTATAATTTAATATAATTTATCAAAACAGAAATAAGAAAAAAAAAAAAAAAATGGTCAAAACGGAAGGAGAAAAAGATCCTTTCCATAAATTAGGATATACTACAAATTTATCTTAAAGCTATGACACCAGACTAAGAATTTATGTAAAAAGAGTTGTAGCGGAAATTATTTTGACATCCGAAATAAAGAAAAAAAAAATATACAAATTAATGGTAAAGATTGCCGAATGCCAGTAAATTTACTGAAATTTTAAATTATGTTAAATTTATCATGCAGGATTTTTAATGGTAAACTTGAAACGAAAAAAAAGGACTTTTAGGGTGAAAATTGATGTAATAATGATATCCTTAAAAGGACTTGGAACCTCGTTTTTTTAAACAATTTGCATCCAAATTGGTTGAAATTTGGGATAGAAGTACTCGGAAAAAAAATCAAAATTCTCCGAAAAGATGCAAAATTTAAATGATAACAAAACTCCAAAAAAAAAATCCAAAAAAAATTTGAACAATCTTTTAATTTGCCCAAATTAAACCCAAAAAAACCAAAAATTTTATTTTCATTTTGACAAGGAGTCTTTTTTCATGTCCTCTTTGAAATATATTTTACTATAAAATTAAAGAAGAATTTTTTTCTGTAAACTTACATTTTTTGTTGAAATTTGTTATGGTAAATATCCACAAAAGTTGATGAATTGCAAATTTATTAAGTAGTGAATCTATAAATAATTGAAAAAGAAATCCTTATTTAATTAATAATTTTTACAATAGAATTAATTATGGTTTTCAAACTAAATTTCCGATCTATTAATATAAACTGTGATTACGAGGTAGTGTGTTTAATTAAATCTCACTTAGATATTCTTCAAAATTATTGTTTGTATAATTCTATTCTATCTACTTCCAAAGAATTAATTTTACTAATTATATCTACTTTATATATATTTTCCTATCTAAATTATTTATAAGTACACTTTGAAGAATTATAATAGGAAATTATTTTCCTTTTTTAAAAAGAACAATATTTATTGTATACTATTTAAATTATAGGATTTCCACTAAAATGTGGAAAAGTGAAAATAATAGAATAATAATAGAAATTTCAGTCAAATTGTAAATAACCACTTATAATATTTAAATTAAGGGAAAATTTTGTTAACCATTTCTTGGTTAATAAAATATTCTACAAAAGTACTTATTATTGTTTGATAATTTAAAGTGGGATAATTTATTTAAACAGTCATAAATAAAATAATTTGGATTTAAATTAGGGTTTTTACCAGGAAATGTTGATAATATCTTGATGTTGGTTGGTGCTATTATCCGTAATTGAGGACAATTTAATATATTTTTAATTATTTAAAGTATTAAATTTTGAAAAATAAATTAAATTGTTGTAGGTAATCCTGAAATTCTTAATTATATTATACAATTTTTTTTAGTGACAAATATTTTATATATGTCATTTAAAAAATTTATAATATAAATTTAAATTATTTGTTAATTTTTATAATTAAATAACGTATTTATGAAACATTTTTAATAACTTCCACGTGCCGATAATAATTTCATCAAACTAAATAAATCTATCATAAAACTCTATATTTAACTTTAATCATTGAATTATTAAAATATTCTTTTAACAACTCTAATCAAAATCATACCTTCATCAATATTTCAAATCTTTACTAATAATTTATATAAATCCCGTTAAATTTTAAATCACTGGAGACTAATGAAACTTTCTTTTTAGGTATCCAAAAATAGTTACAATTAATTTTAAATTTATAATAAAATATTGAAAAAGAATTTTTAAAATTTCGAAACTTTCATAACTTTTTTTTTAATAGAAAATTTGATATAAAAGGTTTTTCCATTTCCAAACAATTTTCTTTCACATTATAAATTTATAATAACTATAATATATATAATTATTTATATAACGCTATTTTTTTGAAATTAAGGAAAAACTTTTTCTATTTATTAAAATTATATAAAAGAAAAATCGCCAGTGAAAAAATTTTTTGTTACAAAAGAAAATTCAATTTTTTTTTATTATTACATTTTCTTATTGTATATACATAATTGTTAATCTTGGAAATCTTTTTATTATATATACAAGTTAATTATGAAACAATTTAATTAAATTGTAAATAAAAAAAAGGGAAATTGAAGAAAATTATTATAAGTTTTCCCATTTTTAAATGTTATAAAATATATTTTTACTTATTAAAGTTTTACCTTGCCTTAAGGATATTATAATTTTGAGATTATTTTTCTTAGATTATAATATTTAATTCTATTTTCAGCTATTTACGAGTATATAGAAAAAGTTTTACACTTTGTGAATAACTAATTAGATTTTTAAAGTAATTTTTAATTTTCAATATTATTCGTATTATTTAGTAGATGGGTAAACAAAGAAAAAGAAATTTTCATTTTGGATTATTACATTTTTAATTTTCTATTATAGTTAATTGTTCGAGAGAATTTTTTCTTGGTTAGGTTGAGGATAAGGAGGATAACTAAATAAAGACGAAAATTAATAAAGCGAAAACATATTTTTTTTATTATATAATTAACAAATAATTATTTTTGGTTCCGAAAATGAACATTAAAATAAAATTGGTTTGGGATAATCGAAATTCTTGAAAATAAATTTTTATACGAGTATATAAGCTTTTATGAAAACAAATTTGTTTCTAAAAGGAGTTAAAATAAGCATAAATTTGTTGGAAATTTTAATTAGAAAATAACTTGATTTATAAATAAAAGGGCAGAAGCAACAAATATTATAGTGAACTGAGATATTTAATGGTAGTAAGGCGATAATTTCAAACTTTTCAAGAAAAACCTAGTAAAATTGTGAAATTTTTAAGTGAAAATATGTAATTGAATCACGAATTCGAATAATTAAGTAACGTTAAATGTACATAGAAGCTTTGTTTTATCTATAAATATATATATATTTTTTTAGTAAATTTAGTAAATTGTTTTTTTAAAATTGAATAATTTCAGTCTATTTGTATATAAAACTAAAATTACATCTCATTTTTGTTAATATTGGTCTAAAAATTTAAATTTGATTTTTCTAAATATTTTCTTTAAAATTATTATGTGTTCTATTCTTGAAAATTATAATGTTTTTCTATTTAAAATATGTTTTCTTCTATATATAAACCAATAATATTGAATTAATAATCACCAAAGTTCATTGATTATATCATTCATTTATATTTTATATACATATACATTTTTCTATTAAATTATTCAAATTACTAAAAACTTTTATGAAAATAAATTTCTAATCTAAAACTAACAAGAAATTTTATCTCAAAAACTAACATAACTAAAAGTAAATTAAAGGAAACCTTAACATATTTATAATCCTTCTTTATAAATATGGAAAATAAAATATCATTTCTATCGATTTTTTGTTTATCATATTTTGTCATATACATAATTTAAATATCAAGAAAAAGTTCATTTCACATATGTATATTTAGTACACATATTTTACCTTATCCTTTAATGGAAATTCCTTTTGTAATTCTATATAAATATTTGTCCATTTTATGGTATATTCAACCTTTTTTTTTCCATTTCAATATAAATATTTTCATATATTATAAACCAAAATTAAAGTACAAAATTTATACACGTATAAAACTTATATACGTTTTTATTTTGTTTATTACCAAATATATATCATAAAAATTCACAAATAGAGGTAAAAAAATATTTCCATATATGTATATACAAAAAGAGAGTGACATTTTTCTGTGTTCGAAGACGAAAAAATAATAATAATAATCCTAATACAAGTGGATTTATTACCAGTAATTCCCAAATGACATAAACAAACTAGAAGTTTTATTTTTACCCCCCCACAACAGACACGCCAATAATAAAATTGATGTACACACGTTTTTATGATAGTTTTGTAATAAAGTAGAGTAGGGAATACACTAAACATAAACAAAACAACAACAAAATATATGAATATAAATAAATTTTTAGGATTTTCCAGAAAATTATTAAATAAAATTTACATATTATCGAAAAATTGAAAATTGTTTTATTTTTCCATGGACGCAAAAATATATAATAATAATAATTCATTTTCGGAAACAAGAAGAATTTTTGCTTGCGAAGTTTGTGTAGAAGACAAATAATGGTAAAATTTTTGGTTATTGCTTATTTTGGGATTTGGATAGTCAATAAAAGTCAACAACATGGATGAAGTTATAAATTTTTCAAAAAAAAAAAAAAAAAAAAATTTAGATTGGTTATGCAGATGAATTTGTTTTGAACGTAAATAATAGTGAAAAATTATTTTTATATAGAATAAATTTATTCAAGAAAATGTTTTGAACTTTTTTGAAGCATTGAAAAATTATAATTTACACCTTTTTTCCATCTACATAGAAAAGATTCTATTTTTATTTTATTATTTTTTAGAATTTTACTATTTTATTTTCAATGGTAAAAGTTTTCAATAACTTTTTGAATCTTATTAAAGTTTCCTTGAATTGTTTTTATTTGAAATTTATACATTTTATATCAAAAAGTAATTAAAATAAAGGAGTTATTGACAGTAAAGTATGATTTTTGTCAATAAAATTGAATTTCTAATCTGAATATCGACATAAAATTGAAAGTTTTTGTTACAAAATTCCATATAAAAAGATGAAACTGAAAGCTTTAATATATCTAAACAAATTTTGTATTATATACTATTTATCAGAGGTGGAATTAATACGCCACAATTCCAAATTTAAATAATCATAATACTATCGTATTATACTGATATAATCACTATTATTAAGTACTAAACAATATCTAAATCCTTTTTTTTTGTTAGAAATTTTAGAAAATGTATATAAATTATTTACAGAAATTTCCTTTGAAAGGATGAATATATATACTTCTAAAAAACAAACACAAAATATAAATTCTAATTAATGCAGAATTTTCAAACTAATTTCACAAATATACAGATATTTCTATATGAATTTTTAAGTATTTATATAGATATTTCAACTTGTTAATGTTATTTTGTATAATTCTATAGTTTTCACTATATCTTTTTCTGTACATAAAAATATATTTCCTGATTATTTAATGTTAAATATTCTCTCTATAAACTTAAATATAAAATGTATCTGCATTATAATTACATATTTAAATTTAATATTGAAATAAACTTTATGTATAATAAGTATAATATCAGATTTAATAATTGTGCTAAAAAAAATTATACTTTTGTAATTAAATTTTGTAATCCTTCCACCATCGTAAAAAAATTTGATTTATAATTTCGAATCTGAAATCTGAAAAAAGTTTGATATTTGTAGTAAAATAAATCATAATTTTGTATATAGTAAACTCCATAAATCAACAATATTAATCTAATTTTTTGTTTATGAAAGGGAATGAGTTTTGAAAATTTTGTGAAATAGAGATTTATGATTGATTAATAATAGTGTTAGAATATTTTGTAATTGTGAATTCAATGATCCAATAGTGAACTACAAGAAATTATAAACATAGCAAAAAAAACTATATAATATTAATTTTATTTTAGTAAATAGAATCTATGAAGAAATTTTCATTATATAGTTTTTCGCTTGATGATAATTTCAACTCTTTCATTTCAACTCTTCTAAAATATACACAAAAAAATTTAATTTCGTTTTCCATTTATACTGTGAAAAACAAATATTTATTTTCTGTAGTTAAATCAGTTTTTTTTTTTGTTTAGTTAACTTTTCTGGTAATTAATCATAAAAATTATTTCTTAGCTGTTTTTAAAATTATTATATATATTTGAAATGATATTCAGGGCTGTATTTCAACATTTGCGTATATATGGGCTTAAGAACAGTTTTTATTCACAATATTTCAGTAATCATTAATCTGGCGAAAAGGTAGAAAGTAACCTAAAAATGTACAATACGCCGAAATGGTACATGCTGGACATTGAGTTAAATCCAGTACAGAAAAACCGAAGAATTATGAATCAAGGAAGAATAATAATACCCCAAAAATGTTTGAAGGATTGTATAATTTAAAATATACTATAAGTACAATTAAGTATAAGACTTATTTTAATATTTCACAGCATAATCTGACT
This sequence comes from Empis stercorea, assembly GCA_949752835.1. Taxonomy (NCBI): domain Eukaryota; kingdom Metazoa; phylum Arthropoda; class Insecta; order Diptera; family Empididae; genus Empis; species Empis stercorea. The sequence continues at coordinate 12,132,554 of OX457087.1, forward strand.
ATGTAAGGGAATTACTAAAAATTAATCTAAATTGCACTTATTTAAATTGAAACCTCTTTATCTTTATTTTTATTTGTATAATTTCTAACACCATAAAAATCTGACGACAAAATTCCATCCAAATTTAAATAACATATATCATTACGCTAATTAGATTATTTTTTCTATACAGTATACACTAAGCAGATTTAGTTTTGAACTGTGAAACTTGTGGTTAACAAAAAAAAATTTATATTGGTACCTACATATACTCGAAAATTTCTCTCCACTAAGCTTTTTGAATATATTCAATTAACATTCACAAAAAATGTAAAAAAAAAAATATAAAATTATTTGACACATACGAAGCATACGTTGAAACCTACCTATATATAAAATTTTTGGTTGTCATCCCTGCTCTCCCGATCTTGCAAATAAATTTACATAAAAAAAAAAATCAGAAGAAAATTCCTCATTCTTTTGGGGTGGATGGTGGAGTTGAGTTGAGAATTAAAATATGGGTGAATCATTAAATCGATTTTTTTTTGTTCTGGGTACAAAAAAAAATTCCTGTCCATAATAATCCAATACTATATAATATACCGCATTTACGTACAATATACCAGAAAAGCCGGAAGGAAAATAAAGCCTAACAACAAGTATTTCAATTCCATATACAGAAAGGGAAAATAAAAACTTACAAAAGAAGATGCTACATAAAAGTACACCTGAGATAATGTTTATACGAATAAATGTTAAGTAAAAATAAGGAGCTTGTAGTGGTATGAAATTTGTGTAGTAAATTTCTAAGGATAATACATTATTTTATGTTTTATATTTTTGAATCCATGTTGAATGAACTTTTTTTTTTACTTTCCTTCTTTGTGTAAATAATATTATTATTATTATTTTTTTTGCTGGGTATTTTTTTTCAATTTCTCTTCCTTTTTTTTTCAAATTTTCATTTTCTGTAAAATCCCTTGTATATATATTTTTGGGTATAGCTATATGTAAATTATTCAGTCAGGGAGAAAGTTATATTACGTATATACCATATATGTATAGATGAAGAAAAAAATATATATCTAAATTACTTACAACGAATTTCAATTTTGAAGTGAATTTCTTTAATGGAAATTTATTTATATACAAACAACGAAAATGAAATTCTGGTATATGTATATTTTTTTTTCAGGTTCAATTTTTCTTAGCTTTTATTTTCAATTGAAAATTTTTCCATTTTTTTTTTTTTTTTTTTGGTTTTGTTTGTGGTTTAGTGAAAATGTCAAAATAAGAAAATTTATTTAGTAATCGGATAAAGCAAATTAACAATAAAATAAAAATAATAATAATACTATATAATATATACAATATTAAAGTAACAAATCACGATGAGAATGAACATTAAGTATTAACCAATAAATTTATGGAATTTTTGTATACTTATAATACTTTAGCATATATTTAAGCCTATAATTTACTACCGTACAATATTACAATAAAAATTTCAAAGCATTCATTAGCCAGGACATTTTTTTTATATTAAATATTTTTTTTTTGAAAATTGGCTAAAATAATTTAATCAAATTTATTTTTATTTAACGTTATTGCGACAGTGGAATGGGAATTCATATAAAAAAAATTTTTGATTCAATATAATTTAATTTAAAGTAAATATGCTTAGATTTTGGATATAGCCAATTTATTGGAATCTTTTTTTAGTATATATACTATATAGTTAACCCATTCAATTCCTCGTGTCGTAGCTGCAAGGAAACAAACGAAAAAGAAATCATAGCACACTTCGAGTGTCCTGCGCTAGTCAGAGCCAGAGTACGGTCACTCGGTAGTTCCTTCTTTAATAACATTGGCGACTTAGCCGGAACAAAACCTAAGGACATGGTTCGTTTCCTCAATGCCAGAACTATGTTATAACTATGCTCACACCTGCCTCAAACTATAGCTCAGTGGTCGCGAGAGTGAGTGGTCTCAAAACGGCGCAATTGCGCTAAATGTAGTCACCTGTCTGTCGTTCCGGTACTCGCCACTTGCACCAACCAATACAGTTAAGAGGCCTCTCAAGGATCAAGTAATTCAATGTCGAATTAAAATAGAAATTTAGGTAAAGGAATATTTGAGATAAATTTAGAAAATTAGGTAAAGAAATATTTACATTTACATTTTTCAATTTGGTAGGAAATTAAAATATTATACCGATTCACGAAATTAACTTCACAAGGACTGATACTACTTGATTTTAGATAAAAAAAATTTTGTAAATCATTTTATAATTAATTGGACTATCAAAATATATTTATAATTTATCAAAAATATTTTCACTTTTCTATTATTTATTCATTTATTTATGAAAAGATTTCTTCAATCAAAATTGTAATTAACTAATTGAAATTCTGAAACATAAGAATTCCAAAAAATTAACATAATCTCCAGGTATATAAACTTTTTTGTAGTCCATTTTAATTAATTAACCTTATATAAAAAAATATCCTTCAGGTTATTTTAAATGGTAAAAAATTAAAATTTTCCTTCTAATTTTTCCCAACTTTTTTTTTTTTTGAAAAATAATAAATTTATATTACAATAATTTCTTATTTTGATAATATTTTATTTAAATATTTACTCCACACACAAAATAAATCCTTTAATAAAAAATATTATAATTCAAATCCTTAAAATAAACATATACAATAAACAAAATAAAAAAGTGAAGAAAATTTCTTTCAATTTATATAAAAATTTTCATGATCCTTTACGGTTTCTTTATCTCTCTATACACTTTTGGCAGGTGGTGGTGAAAATTGATAATATAAATAAATAAATTTTGATATGTGCATAACAAAAAAAAATTTTTTTTTTTTAAAATCATCCTTTTTTCTTTTACAATATTTATTTCCTGAAATTTCCAATTATGTTTCAATTTTGTGTTGTATAAACCCACTTGTATATATATATATATATTTATTCATCCATAACTAAAGTATGTTGTATAAAAAGGAAACTATATACAAGAAAATGTTTAACAATATCCGACAACTTAACTATGGACTATCAAAAAATAACATGAAAAAAAAATGTAATAGTAATTTGGACAGAGTTGAAATAGGTTGAATAAAAATATAAAAAATACTTAAATTTGCGCCTAAAGCAAGAAATTTTTCTTCCAAAACATACAAAATGAATTTCAATTGTTTTGAAACACACAAAAAAAAAAGGTTTTTTCGATTTTCTTAAATGTCCTGCAGTCAAACAGAAACTCAAAAATCCAAAAAAAAGGACTTATAATCTGACTAGGACATAAATCATTATTATTTTAGAGAATATCATTTTCATTTTCACTTTTTTGTTGTTGTTGAACAATTAAATGACCATTTTAATATCTTTTCAGTTACATCCCTGTAGGGATATCAAATAATAACAACAAAATAAATAGAAACATTTTTTTATCTTTCCATACGAAAAAAAAGGATTTGGAATTCGTATATAAAATTATATATTAAATTTTTATTCCATATGGGAATTCTGTAGTTTTATATATATGCTTTTAGATAAAATGAAATCCAATCTTTGATTGGCTTGTTGATATTTTTCCGGTAACAAAACTAAACAAGCAAATAAAATTAGACAGAATACAAAAAAATATATATAATCCTGGAAATTTCTAACTTGATGATGACGACTATATACAAACTAACTAAATTATTAAATGAATTTTTATTTTCTATATAGAGTTAATTTCTGGAAGATCAACACTCTCTTAGGATGGTAAATCGATACAGGAAATGGTGTGTAAATGAAAAAAAAAACTATATAGTGAGAAAATTTTACAAAAGAATTTTATGTTTTCCTTGATATTTCTAGGAAAAATTCAATGAAAATTTGTGGCGCAATTGTATTATATATGTATATAGTAAAACATGGGAATTTGCTATTTTATAAAAAGATTTGCAATAGGATTTAACTCAATTGTGAATGAAGGAAAACAATGTTTATTGTTTCATTTTCCCGTAAATCTTTTGCACGGGAAATCAAACCAGGAAAATACGTTCTTTTATTAGTCGAAATAAGTATTCTTTTTTTTAATTCTCAAATGACTAGAGAAAAACAGAAGATAATCTTATTATAATTATGTGAATTGAATAAATTGGATAAATTTAGGATAAGAGATAAATTACATTATAGAAATTGAGTTCTATTTTTATTTTAGAAAATTTTCGTATTTTGTATTTATTTTAAAGTTTGATTAAAAAACGTAATAAAAAAAATTATATTTAAAGAATTTCGATTTTTATTTTAAATAAAATTTTTTAGAAAATTATTTAACAAACATATGTTGACAGAAACAACATTTTTGGTATATAAATTTAATTAGTAATAAGTACTTAAGTAATATTGAAAATATTTTAAATAAGTTAACTTAGGGAAATATATTATAATATTAAATTTTCAATCAATAATCAATTTAACTAAAATATCATCAAATTATTCGATTAATTCATTAATTAGTAGTATAATCTTTACATAGTACATCCATGTTGTAAAATATTAAAAACTCTTTCATTTCCAACATATCCTCCAAATATCATAGTATACCTATCATGGCATCACACTGCGTATTCACATAGTAGCTAGTTAGATTATGGATAAAATATTTCTGAATTTATTAATTTTGTAACTAGAAATTTCCACACTTGACATTAAGGAAGATTTACACAAAGTTTCTATTGCTTTATTTTTTTTCTACCTACGATTTTTTAATTACAAAAAATAGTAATAATTTTTATTCATTATAAATTTTATTCCGATTTTCTATGTTACACGAGAAAAATCAATGGGAATGAAATCATAAATTATGTTTTCGTTAAAATATTGTTATATATACATTATTTAAATTATGAAGAAATTTATGTTTATTATTTAAAAATTTTCTCTGTATAAAATTTAATGTTTATTTTCAATTTCAAATTTCAAAATTGTTTATTTTTTACTTTAAGTGATTTTTTTTTCAAACAAAATAATTTTCGAAGAGAATTTTGTAGTAAAATTTTCTTGTGGGTAAAATAAGGCACCAAAAATATTTATAATTATATTTTATATAGTTTAATATACATATAACTAAACTATAATCGGTTAAGAACAGAAATAGAAATGATATTCACATTTTTCGATCAGAAAATAGTATTTGTAATATCATTTCACTATTCTAGTTATTTATTAATTTACTTAATTATTGTTAATCAAATTACGAAGCAGAAAACATGAATCATGACTATATAGAAATTGTATTCCTTTCCTACATTTATTCAACTTAATTTTGATATTAATTTAATTTAGACATTTTAATAATTAATTTCTTAATCATGATATTTCATTACAGTAACTTAGAATAATGTCAATTAGTTTAAAATTCTTAAGAATATACTTAATGACAAAATTGAGTAATTTGACATTTTCCATTTAAAATATTATAAATTCCCAAACATTTTCATAACAAATCTTTAACGATTTATTTAATTCCTTAAAAATTGAAAATTTATGAAATTCATTGAATAAGAAATTTTATATGCAGAAATATAGTTTCTTTTAAATTTTAAATAAAATGAAATATAATGAACATAAATTTCATTTTAACACGTTAATCGCCATGATAATTTCAACAAAAATTTCATATTGGGCCACGGTAATTCATAATTTAGATACTACATTTTGAAAAAAATTAATGCCGTACTCCGTACTGTAAAAAATTTTTTTTTACCAAATTTTCCGCAAAAACACTATTTTCTATGTCACACGTATATGACTGACATGGCCATGCATAAAACTTTTGGGCAACATAATAAGTCAATGCAATTTCTTTATCAAAATAAAAATGATTGAAATGTAATTTTTCAAGTGTAACAATATAATAGCATTATATAAGTCTATTTTATTTATTTTTCCGTAGTAAGCCAAGCAATTTTCAGGTTTTGCTCCTGGTAGGCTAAGCCTTTGGAAGATACAGCAAATTTATCGTTTGCGTCGGATATCAGTGAATGTCATTCTACTAAGCGTTCTACTAAATTCCGTATGTCAGACATATAAGTATGTCTGACATGGCTCCTGCAGAACTTCTTAGTGTCAGACATATATGACTGACGTGGCGATTAACGTGTTAAAGACAAAATAAAAATAATTATAAAAAAATAAAATTGCTTTTTCATTTATTAAAAAATTTATTTTCACCCGAGAAAGAAAAAATCTCACAAAAATGTAAAAAAAAAAATTTAATTTTGAATAGGAAAAAAGGATTGAAAAAAATTATTAAAATATTTTAGTAAAAAAAATATTTTTTTTAATAGTTTTGGATTAAAAATGTTTTCCAACAGTTTTCAATTGAAGCATAAGAGAAAATATTTAATTTTTCGGTTTGTAGAGAATATTTTTATGGATATTTAATCCTTATTTGGTAAAGATTGTCAGTCTGTCTGCCCCTTCCTGATAATTTTAAACTTTTTCTATAAATTCTTTGTTAACAACTATAGAATTGTTGCTCCTAATTTGGCGGAACATACATATACATATGGTTTTGAAGTAAATTTTCATAATATACAAGCAAAATTTGAACAAAGTCAAGTTATAGTCATCTTAAAGTTGTATAGTTAGTTACAACATTTAATTAAAGCTAATTAAGAATGAAACTACTGCAAAATAGTTCAACTGTTCAATAAAAAATTGTTCCATAAAACAAATTTTGTTAAAAAAAAGTAAAGAAAATTCAATAATCTTAAATTAATTGAAAGTTAATACCAGATATTTAAAAAAAACTTATTCAAATATTCAAATTGTAATTGAAAGCAGTAAAAATCAACTTTGGTAAAAGAACTATTAAAAGTTTTAATCCATTGAAACTAATCAATGGAATTTTCTGTACAGTTTTCAATTGGCAAACTATCAAAAAGAATATATACTGCAATACCAACAATTTCACAATTTCATCACACTTAAATTACATTCCTTATTCCTTTTCAACATATTTTTAAGCATTTAATTAACTATACTCGTATATATTTCAAAATTGAGTATTGCCCTAAAAAACGACATTATCTTCAACAATTTTAATTTACTATAACAATAAACTTTCCAACAATTTCGAAATTGTTACAAATTTCAATCAATTTTTCATTTAGATAAAATATTTCTCCCAAACAAAAAAAAAAACAGAAATTGTATAATAAATTAATTTTCTACCTTTCATTGATTAATATTCTTTTTAAATAGCACCTGAAGGTTATCTGTCAATGAAGAAAAATAAAATAAAACTTAGAAATTTTCCTTCAGAGAAAATTTACCAAAAACCACATTTTCAAATCAATTAACACCAAACCGAAAAAAATGAAAGAAATATACACAATAAACCATTTCCGATCATATAATTTTCATTTTACTCCTAATCAGCACCCAAATTGTAATTGTCGATAGGACTAGGACACTATATACTAACAAACATTTCCTTCCGTCCGAACATAAAATTGACTTTATCGATAGAACATCTTTTTTCTTTTTTTGATCAAAATTGAAATTTAGGTTTTAATATAATAATATATATAAATCCTTATAATTTTGTATAGTAAATTATAAGTATATATAAATAAATTATTTTATAGGAGAGGAAAAGTCCTTAAATAAAATTTTATTCTAGTAGTAACACATTTGTTTTATTTTTCATCAATATGAAAATTGGTTACGTGCTAGGAATTTTTTTTTGTTATATATAAATATCAAAATTAAGTTGTATACCATATACGAAAATCTCTATGCTTGGTTTTTCTACAATTATTTGATTTATATACTTATTTCCTTTACGAATATTTTATATATTATTTTAATATTTTCCCTTTTGTTTTTGATATTATGGAAAATTTGGAATTATTTTATTTTACTATATAAGTATAAATATAAATTTGGTTTTATCGTTAATTAATGATTTCCTATTCTTAGTGATTGATTGTTTTTTTTCCCTTTAATATTAATTTATAGACGATATTCTTACTGCTGAATATTATTATTTTTCATTGGTTATTTTTATTGGAAAATGATGTAATTTTGTATAAAGAAAATACTTCATTCAAACAACAACAAAAAAAAGGATGGAAAAGATGTTTCAATTAAGTATAGCGAACATGTAAATTTGGTAACGAAGTGATAAGTTTCCTAAAATTAATTAATTAATTTCGGGTTATTTGAACAATCGATAAAGAAAACTGACAAATTAAGTTCATTACGAATAATAGAATAATTCGATTTTATAGTCAAAACTTTGTTAATAAGTATACCAATTTGTGTACCAATCATAAATACAGATATACCAATATTTATGATCAAAAGATTTTTTGTTGAAATGAATTAAGGAAATCAGAATTTTGACATTTTTACTTTTAATTTTTAATTAAAATAACGAAAATAATTTTTTTTTTGGGTATTTTTAATAATTAAATTCTAAAAATAGAAAAATATATTTTGGGAATTTTAATAGCTGTCGAACATGCAAATTTATATTAATAATTAGTTTTGGAAATAATTCTTTTTTTTTTCTGTACTAAATTTTTTTTGTTTCATTATTACAATTTTATTATTAAAGTACACAATTAATTACAATTTTAAGTTTCCTTTTTCATTAAAAGTACTAATCAATATTCTTTTAAGTAAAAGGTAAAATGTGTTAAAATTGTAGTTTACACTTTCAATGAACAACAGTGGTGAATGGACAGTGTTTGACAATATTTAGTGGACAGTAAATCAATTTTTTTTTTCGAAATATAACATAAATTTTGTCCGTAAATTTTTAGTGTAATAGTAAAAGATGTTTAGAGTGAACTTAATTACTGTAATTGGCTACTATTTTACTGTAGGAGGTTGAGGTATATAGAAGAATTTATGGGGTATATACGTATATAGTAAAACTAATTTCTCTCTTTGAACTTCTTTCTAATTAATTTTACTACTTGATTCTATTAATTCACACTGACACTGTTCAAAATTAACATATCCAATTTTCGTGTTAACAATAATAATTGATAGTGAAATGAAAATATTTTAATATTCTACATAAAAAAAAATACAATTTTGGAAAAATAGGAAAAGAAAAATACCTCAATCAAAATAGCAAAAGTATTTTGTCACGCATTTTAATACTTGAAGGAAACAAAACGTTCGTAAATAAATTACAATTTTGTGTGTTTTTTTTTCAAACAATTTTTTTGATATACGATTTTAATACGTTTTCGAATTTAACGAAAGGTAACAAAAAATTATAACGCTTAAACAATAAATGTTATCAACTTAAATATATAACATAAAATTTCCACACGCTGGTTGATAGAAAATAGACAATATTAAAAATATTTAAATTTCTTTAAATATTAAAGTTGTATAAGAAAAGTTTTGGAATATCTCTAAATGGAAAATTAAATTTATTTCTTATAAATTTTATCACAGAATGAAGATGAATATTTTTCCATTATTTCCTCTTAATTTTTAATTCTTTGGTTTTAATTTATTCAATTGGAAAAATTATTAAGATTATAAAAGATATTTTCTTTTTTGTTTTCCAGAAAATTTTCATATTAATGTAAAATCATATATATAAGGTATTAAAAGGTACAATGAAAAAGGGTGGCTTGACTTGGTAAAAGAATCAAAACTAATTTACCAAAAGGATATGACTTGAATATATATCCTAAATACCAAACATCCTTATCATAATTTTATATAGAAGTTAGGTTAATTTTTTCCATTTGATTTATTTTTATCAATTTTATTACAAAATAATTTGATATAATTATTTTATAGTAAAAATTTTGGTAATTAGTTTCAGATATTAGTATTTCAATTCTGGAATAAATGGTAAAGTATCATATACATTTTACTATTTTACACAAGAGGATATTTTTATACAGTCAAAAGTCAAGAAATTCTTCAAATTTAAAACAATAATTTACTTAATATGTAAAATACTTATTGAATAATTTATATAATAAAAAAAAAAAACTTATTATACATCAACATTTCTCCTAGAATGTTGATTTTTAATTAAAACTTTAAATAATAATTTTCATTTCCATTTCTACAATATTTTACTATAAAATAAATAATTGCATTAATATTATTATAAAGAAATTGAATTTATTTTACTAAGAAAATATTAAATTCTTTTAGGTCAGATTTTTGGCAGACAATAAATTCCAAATGAAAATAAATTACTAAAAAGTTTTAATCAATAAAAATTTTTTTCTAGATATAAATAACAAAATATTAATTTAATTAATTTCCATTTCCATTTTAACTACCAAAGAAACATTATATAATTTACTTTCATTTCAATTTAATTTTGAAATAATTTTACTAATGGCTATTAACCAAAAAGAAAACTATAAAAAAATGAAACCGCAGACGACAAAAAATTATCCTAACTTTTTTTTTTATTATATTTATTTCCCACTTATCTAAGTTTTCCCATAATTTTTCTTTGTGGTTTGTCTCAATATGATTCACGAATATTTATTTATATACAGTTTTTGTTTTATAATATTTAAGTCCATAAAGAATTATTATCCTTTTCTATATAACTCGAACCAAAAATATCCTTCAATTACTATTCGAAATTGACGATGACTACGTCAACTACTGCTGCCACACTTAAATAATTAAAAAAACGAAACTGAAATTGGATAAAATTTAACTAACCAGAACAATAAAAATTGTTATAACAAAAAAAAAAATAGAAAAATTTTAGGTAAAAGGATAAAGGATATTTTTGTAGTCAGTCGACAGACAAGAAAACTATTAGTTACTAATATCTCTTTTTCATTTCTAGCACACACAAAAAAAAAACTATAATATAAAACAAAAAATGTCCTAGAAGCTATATAAAAATTAAATTGTCTAATGTCGTTTTTTTTTTGTTTTTGCTATCCTGGAAAACTTTATTTTTGTGTGTCTTTTGTGGTAATAAAAATGCCATCCATCTTTTTATTTCTGACAACAGAAAAAAAAAACTTTCTCGTCAATTGTTCTCGTTTTTGTTTTTTTTCGGCTATAAAACTAGAGAATTTTCATTCTACCATAAACAAAAAAAAGTATTTAAGGATATCAAATTTTTATCAAATCACATATAAACAATTTTTTTTTGTTGGTTATTGTCAAGTTTCTCTACGTTGTCCTTTCTGTTAAATATCCTTTTTTTTTTTATGCTATTTTTTTTTTGTCGCTAGCTTCACAATTTTTTTCTCTATTTTTTCTAATTTTTTTTTCTGGACATTTAAGGATATATATGAAACATTGAAAATTTATGAAGAAAAAAAAACGTATGTAGCAGCTATATAATTTTTTTGGATATGTTGTGGAAAAATGATTAGTTTTTCTACTTTTTGTTTGAACGAGACAAAAAAAAAACATTATTATGTTAGTTAAACATAAAAAGGCTTTTTAGGTTTTACATGATTTTTCCGTAATAGTTGAGGATAAAACAATTTTTTTTTTGTTAGATGAGGCAAAATAAAAAAAGTTTGAATTTCTCTATAGAAAAATTACTTGGTGGAAAGGTTAACATTTACGTGTGATTTCTGTGTTATGTTTAACCTTTTTTTTTACAGGTTATTATGGGTGCAAAAATTGTAAATGACTGGGTCAATAGTTTTAATAGAAAATACAATTTAGTAAGATTTTTTTTTCTGTCGGATATTGGTTCATGTGTCCTTGCAATTTATGAGGTTGATTACATATATTAATTATTTATGTAGAAATAAATATTGAATGGTGTAAATTTTCGTTAGTTAACATTGTGGATTTGAATTTTCGTTGATGTTATGGAAGCTTCAGAATTATTAATATTTTACTATTGAACATTTTAACTAATTAGTATGGATATTTAATTCCTTTCACTTCAAAAGTTGTAGATTTGTATCTTTTGAAGAATATTTGACACAATTTCAGTTGAATTTATTGCAATTTGTAATCAATTAGATTAACAATCAATTTAACTTCAACAATATTAAAATATATTAGATATATACATATTTCTAATATATAATTCAAATCCTTGTAAACGGAAAATTTATCGACTTTAACAAGGATATAAGTTATTTACAAATTATAAAGAAACTTACATTTATTATTAAATTTTATCAATGATCAGTTTTATATTATATAGCTTTTAAAGCTAGGATAATATTTTATATCTATAGAAATCTACCCAAAAAAAATACTAATACGGATAAAATTTCATATCCAGAAATTTACCATTAATTTCAAAAATCTTTTAATGTCGATCATTTTGTTAATAAGTCGACAGGAGATCATTTCTAAATAAAAATATAATTGAAATATTTTATATTGATAAAGGTCACTAGAATTTTTTCTGTATACCAAATAAATATTTAAGCTCTGGACTAAAATATTTTGAGAAAAAATTGAAATAGTAACTAAAAAGAAAAAAATATATATTAATTTTAAATCTCATCCTTAAACTATAATCTATTTAAAAAATAGATTATTTAACCATATCCTTAGTAAGAATAATAATAAATCTTTTTTCAAACTAAACATTTTTAGTTTATATACATATACATTGCATCTCAACAACAATAATAGCAAATATATCGCAACCCTAAAAACTTGACCCATGATTTAATAAATTGGATTTTATCCTTTGTCAATAAAATAAAAATCAACCTTTTTTTTTCTTCTTCTTCTTTTGATGGTTTATTACAAAAGTAAAAACAACATAATAAATGGATTAAACTTCTCTATATATATATATACATAAAAGCATCATATAATAAATGGATATGTTTAAACAGTATTAGTTGACAAAGATCCCTTGGAGCAACAAAAATCTATATTATGCGAACGAAGAGAAGAAAAAAAAAATACAATACAAACCTCAACACCAGAAATTTTCTAAAGCACCACAAAGAAAATCTATATATTTTTTTACCTATCACTGCCACAATCTTTGTTTTCAATCTAAAAATATATATTTTTTAAAATGTTTTTGTCTTTGACAATTTTTTTTCATATATAACAAAGGCTCTTTAGTTAAGGGATGGGATGATATTAGAAATTTTATTGAAGAAATTTAGGATATATATATCATTAATTACATTATTCCCAATAGTATTGCTAGCAAAAGCATTTAGGAAAGTCGAAATAGTATTGCTAGCAAAATCATTTAGAAAAATACCATGGAAAATATTTCGAAATTTTTAGTATTTATCTATTTCTTTATTTCTCAATGAACCATATTTTTCTCAACATTTATGAACTTACTACTTACTACATCTGAAATAATCTTCAAAAATGATAAATCTACCATAATATTCTTACCATCCCTGAAATTCACATTCATTACATTATTCACTTCAATTTTTTTTTTTCTAACTCTCTGTAAGAACGATAAGTTTTATGCTTTTGTTTACTAAATATTTTCTATAATTTTTGTTTGTTGCCATAGAAAATAAATGATATAAAAAAAAAATTTAATAAGAAAATTCATAACTGTCGACATTTTATATTCATTTTAATTTTCTACTTTTTCTCAATACAATATTATATTACAAAAGGAAAAATTCTTTCTTTTACGAAAGGAGGATACCACATATATTATACAAATATAGAAAAGGATATTATAGTAAAGAAAAGTTAAGTGAATTTAACTAAGTAAAAAATTGCAGATTCAGAGAACATCAATAATAAACAAATAATTTAATGTCACTTTTGTTAATGCAACCACTTTCACATCAGTATATGTTACACATCATCAATGATATACGATAAAAAAAATTAGTATAAGATCCTTTACAAGACAATACTGTCAAAAATGATAAATATGATTATATGTAGAGACAAAGATATTACAAAAAGGATTAAATTACTCTTTTATTTTTGTATATATACCAAGAAGTTTGCTATTTGCTATCAAATGTGTTATTAAACTTAAACTCTTTTGTTATAAGTGTAAAAAAACTAAGTAAATATAAATGAAAAAGAGGATGAAGAAAGTTTTCCACGATATTTTATTTTCATTTTAGACTTATATATATAAAACCTTTAATTTATTTCAGGAAATATTTTTTTACTAGAGTTAATTAAATTTGAACTATGAATCATTTCGAATGAAGGACAATTATATATTTTTAGAAAATCAATTTTACTAAGAGTTTTTTTTTTAGAGAATGACGTAAATAAATAAAATTTAAAATCCTTGAAAAAAAATGCAATTTCCGCGAATTTAACATCAATAAAAACGAAATTTTCATTTCAATAATTTTTTTCTGATTATTTTTTTTTTAGCAATCATTTTGAATTTTGATATGAAAATTTTCATTTAGTTGCCAGCATCTTACAAAATCAATAATTTCAAGTCAAATTTAATCTGGATTTTTCTTCTTTATCAATTAAATTGGAAATGGTAAAGGACATAAAGGAAAAAAAGTATAATATTTAGGATTGAAATTCAAGAAAAATATTTTAATAATCACTGGAAAAACCTTTGACATTTTTATACAATTTTTTCTTATCATTAGATTACAGAGTGATTTATTCTACTTTAGGATTATCCGGACCAAGATAATTGTAAATTTTAAAGAAAATAATTTTAAATATTTTTCAAGCTATAAATTAAAATTAAAATCAAAAGATAAATAATAAAAAGGACTTAAAATTTTAGTTTTACTGATAAGAAAAGGCAATAATATTTCTATTTTATTTATTTATTAATTTAAATGAAGTAGAAATTTACTTTATTCATTAGTTTTTCTACAAAATAAAATTAATATAATATGTAAAAAAAATGTCCTCTGTAAATTATTAAATAATATTCACAAAAGGAAATTATATATTTATTTACAGAAGTTTATCCTTTAATCAAAAAATTTTAATTTCTAATTCTTTGAATTTTATTTATTCAATTGGAAAAAAATTAGATAAAAGAGAAATTTTGTTTGTTGGTTTTTCCAGATAATTTACCACTATTTGTTATACATGTATTATTCGAAAAAAGAAAAATTATGTATTAAATAAAAGTTATCAATGATAATGATTATGAGAAAAACCCAAATATATTAATTTGAAAAAAAATGTATTTGTGAGTTGAACCTTATATAAATTTTAGTATTTTATCATAATTTACAAGATTATTTTGCTTTACTAATTTTTAACTACTAATTAATTCGTGACTTGTAATTTAAATTCACGAATTATTTTATATTAAATAATGAAATAATATAAAATTATTTGAATTTTAGAAACTTAAAGTCGAATTTCTCTAGAGGAAAAGAACTCATCTAAAATTACTTTGGTAAATGGTCTGACCATCAGTGCACAATTACGATCTTCACAAAATTCACAAAATTCACAATTACGATCTTCACAAAATTCAAGATAATATAAGTCCCATCATATAAGTCCTGCAACTTTCACTAAATCTATAAAAAAAAAATTATTATTTTCGATTAAAATAGAATTGGTTCCGCAAGATTCATTCATGAATCATAATTTTGTGATCTAATTTTTCAATAATTCTCTACATAAATGACCAAAAAAAATTCATGTAGGATTCACCTGAGTCCAATTAATCATATACATATATATAAATCTACGAAAACGTGCTTTTATCCTTTTTTACCAACCCTGTAACCACGAAAATTCATCACGTGTGATTGCCATTAGTTAATATTATTATTATTTTTTGTTTTTTTTTTTCCTTTTTATAAAAAATCATAGTGGAAAATTGTAAAATTTATCATTGTGAAAGGAATTCAATTGGAAAATTTGTCCTTCAGTTTTCTTTCTTTTTTAGAAAAATTCAATATTTTTATATCGAAAATGAATAACCGAAAAAAAATGAAAAAAAAAACATAATAAAAAAAAAAATTGAATTATTTGAAGCCAATAAGGAAAAACACACAAAAAAAATTATGTATACAAAAAAATTCAATATTTTCCATTATTTCTCTTACGGAACTGTAAGAAAATTTTCAATTCTGATAAGTATAAATATAGAACAACATAGATGGAATGAGTCTAGGTTAGTAAATAATATTTTATGTACATTTTTATAGATACAAAAAAAAAAGCAGAAGAAAAAAAATAATAATAATATAAAAGTGTACTTTTTGTTGTGCCAATTGTTTTTCCTTTTCTTTTTTTGAAGAATCTCACATCGAATTCGGTAGAAACAACTTTTTTTTTTTTCATTTCTTTAGAGACAGCATAACTTTAGTTAACAACAACAATATACATATAGTAACACGAGGGAAAAGCATCTTGTTCTATAGAAAATTAAAGAAAAACAAATGAAAATATAAATATAAATGTTGTTGTTTTTTGGTTTTTCTTTATTATTATTGAGTTTATAACGCGATGTACGTCTGGTATTTTCAATCTGAAAAATTCGAATTTAGATTTTTCTTGGTTTTATAAATGTTGTTGTTTTTAGGGAAATTTATGGATGGCGAAAATTTTTTTGAAATCTTTGCAATTTTAATATACACTGCTAAAGATTGTATATTGTATAAAAATTAAGTGAAATCAAATATAGTGAAATCTTAGATATTTTCCTGATTCTGAGTTCACTAAAATTTGGCATAGAATAAATTCCATTATTGTGGTTGAATTGACAAAATTTGACCAAAGTTAATTGAAAGATTTTCTAAAGTTTTCTGGAGACAACGAAATAATTTCAAAAGTCTAAAATTCAAAAGTTTCAAAAGTAATAATTATAAAGTAATAACGAAATAATTTCAAAAGTTCAAAATTCAAAAGTTTCAAAAGTCTACAGGTCCTTAAAAGTTGATAAACAGGTTCTACAGGTCCTTAAAAACAGGTTCTACAGGTCCTTAAAAGTTGATTCCAAATAATTTACCAATTTTTACTTTTTGGATATATGTATATGATTTTTACTTAGTAGTTCAAATATCGTAAACAATTTAACTTGTGCCTGTGATTTACTGAGCAGCAAAGCTTGAAAGCCAAATTTTTCAGAAAATTACGATAAGGTTATCTCAGTTAACATAATTCAACAACAAAAAAACTTATATATCGAAAGTAATAAACTGTCTAGCATTTTGAAGTTATCTCGCCATTATAAAAATATTATTTACTGATAAATTTTGTGGTTCTAAATTCTACTTTAACATTATTTATGTTATCCATTTTAAAGATAAACATTATTTTCTTAAATTATTTACCAACTGTGCAGAAATATTATTATTATAAATATATTTTAAAAAAATTATCTTTACCACTCGAAATTGGATTACTTGGTTACTTTTTTTTTGGACTTTGTTTGCTTAAGAAAATAAATTAATATATTTTCTTTTCATTTTTTAAATTTATATAGTATAATATTGATTTTTTTTAGTATAATTTTAAGTATTTTTCCAAATTTATATAAAATGTAAATAAATTACCCAAACACAAAAATATTATATCACAAATTATAAAATAAATTTTTGCAATTGAAAATATTCATATAGTTTTAAATTAAGAAATTTTCTTAAGATTTTCATGCCAAAAGAGAAATTTTCGTTTTTCAAATTTATTATAAATTAGTTTTTGCTAATATTAAATTTAAAATTTGAATTATGAAATTAGAATAAATGTTGAAGCATATCCAGGAAATTTAATAAATTTAACTAAAGGCATATTTAGAAAATTTAATTAATATAGATAATTAATCATAAAGTTTAATTTAAATTTAAAATATCTCTCATATTATTATATTTTAGGGATAACATAATTCTGAGAATAATAATTAAATTTTAAGTAATATTATGTATAATCAAAATTCATTTTAAAAAAAATTAATCACAACTTAAGGTCATATTGTAATTCTCTGAAAATTTTAATAATTATTATAAGAGCACTTGACTAAAAGACTAACAAAAATATTAAGTACCTTGTCCAGAAAAAATCATAAATTTATATTTAAATTAAAATTTATATTAATAAAAATATTTTTATCTACTTTGGTTAGTATATAAGATTAATAATTTCGTAATAATCTTAACAAGAAAAAAGGTAATAAATTTATATTAAAATTATCGAAATTGTTTAAAAAAATAAATATTTGAAATAGACAAAAAAAAAAATTAATATAAATTAGCGAAAAAATAAATGAATGAATAGTAAAAAACCGCAACAAAAAAAAACAACATTAATCAATATTTTGAAAACAGTTAAAGTCAATAAATTCTCAACTGGAAAATTAATCATTAATTTTCTATATCAGAGAAGCTGTCAAATTGCAAAGGGGGATCCCAATCACATTCAAATTTTGATTGTCATTATATTTATGGTAAATTTAAAGTAAATATATATATTTTATTATGAAATTTTCAATTTCAGATTTTAATCAAATTCCTTTGACAACAAAATTAATCTTTTTCTATCAGAAAATAATATATATTTAATTACAGTGAAATTGAATGTTATGAACTTTTACAGAAAATTGCTTACGTTAAGTTTCAGTTAAAAAACTTAAAAAGAAAATTTACTTTTGTATATTTTCATAAAGTATTTTAAAGCTTCAAAGATCAAAAGAAATTAAGATTGTTTCTTACTTTTTGATTATATTTTATTTAAGTCTTAAATATATAAATTTCTGTAAATAATTTGGAATTTCAACTAAATAAACTGTTTACCAATTATTAGTGTAACTAATCCTTTTAGAAATTTTATAATAATATACTTAAAAGAGATAAATTTATATACAGAAATTTGATGTAAAAATTTTTGATTATTTATGTCTTGTTCCATAGAAAATATATCCTCACTCCAATTTTTTGACATATTTTCATTTTTTAAGGACAAATAAAGCGATTTTTATTTTGTACATTCTAGCTAGAATAATAACAAGTATAGTTTAGGTATTATAATATAAAGCCTCAAAAATTGTTTGAATTACATGAGTTGGGAGCTGGAGCTTTAATGTTTTTTTAGAACGAAAATTAGAGGAAATTCCAATATGTACTTATAATAATTCTCAAAATGATGAAAAGATTATAATTTCATGAAAATGATGAATAAAGTTTACTAAATATATAATGTCGACTCAATGACAAATCAAATCACAATAATTTCCCTCTATAACCGATTTACGTTCGATAATATGAATTATATTATGTTTCTGTGTACTATAATCTGTATTAACCCCAAAACTGGAAACTAAAAGTTTAATGTCCTCCAAAAATTATCTATTAAAAAAAACCTCAAAAAATTGAAACAGGAAAATTTATTATATTTTTCTGTAACAAGTAAACTTTATAGATATAAAACATCCCCTAAAAATTCTTAATTTTTTTCCATAGTACATATTACCATTATTTCAAGCAGAGTAGGTAAATTATTTAAAGTTTAACAAACTGTATATAACAAAAAATCACTTACCTGGAACCAAGAAAGAAATCAAGAAAAAAAGAAAAAAATTAAATACAAATTCTAAATATACCAGTAAAGCTTCTTTAAATTATTTACAATCTATAAAATGAAAAAAAAAAAAAAAGTTGAAACCCAAAAGAGAATTATATGCGCACCAAAAAAGTCAATATTTAAATAAAATGAATTAGTAATGGTATTTTTCATTTCGCATACTTACTATACAAAAGAATTTGAAAGAAAAAAAGTAAAATCTGGCAATGAAAATTTTCAATTTTTCCTTTAATATTGGAAAAAAAAAATAATAATTTACCTTGTATATAATATATCAATGACTAATAATAATTTATAAATCTCCATCAGATCAAGATTATTTAGTTTGTATATATCAAAGCAGGGGGGGATTGGGAAAAAAATCATTACAGTTTATAGTATTTTTCTTTCTTGTTTGTATAATTCAAAAAAAAAGAAGAAATATTTTCAACAACAACAAAATATATAAATGAAAATTCTTATATAAGAAAATCATCTACAACAAATGTAAAATTTATATAATCATAAAAATCTTATAAGTAAAATACAAAATTTACACCAAAAATTTTTTAAAGAAAATCTCGGTGGGATGAACTTTATGGTGAATGAATTTTAAATATTATGAAAAACTCATTTACTTTTTTTATACAATTTTTTATTTTGGTGGCGATTTTCTAGGCGTTTTTCAGAAAACAAAATTTCAAGATAATAAAAAAGAAAATTATTACTTATATAAATTTTTAAGAAACAAAATAAGTGAATAAGGAAAATAAAAAATTGTGGTTGGTAGGTGGTTTTGACAATTAGGGTGTTTTTCTAAACAATTAAATTTTTGAATATTTTTATGTAGTTTAAAATTTCGTAATTTTGTATATAAAATTATAAATATATTATATAATATTATGTTCATATATATGTGGAGTCGAATCATTAAATATGAGTCAGAAATTATAAGACTAAATGTACCATTTAAAGTCATTAAAAATGTGAACTAGAAATGCATTATATTTGCCTCAGTGATTTTAATGTAGTAACCATTTTAATTTGTTGACTTAATGCTCGAACTATATAGATACATATACTCATCATACATTATATTATTATGCTTGGTGACTTATGGCAGTTTTCCAGTAATTCTTTTAACTTTAATGATTCAAATTAAAATAAGAAATTACTACTTTAGTTCATTCTGTTTATAAAATTCAGGAATAGGTACTTCATGTAATATAAAAATTGAAAATTGTAATTTTCATTTAAGTTTATTATATATAAATCAAAATGAAATCTGGGAAAATTATTTGAATAACTTGTTGATCAAGTTATATGTATTACCACCTACAAGCAAAAAATTTAAACGTACTATATTTATATTGTCGTACTATTTGACCTAATTAAGTATACATATTGTATTGTTCTAAAAAATGTACCTACATACACTAGAAGTCTAATTAATATATCAACGGTAATAAATAAAAGATGATGCAACAAATGCAATTTAAACTATCAACAAAATTTTATCGTAATTCAAAAAGTTGAGAATTAAATTTATATGAATTTATATTTACTAAAATTTGAATACAATTATAAATTAGTAAACAAATTCTTATACAAATTTACAAACTATATGCCAGTATGAAAATTATCTTTATATCATTAATTTTGTCCGATTTGGTTGGAATTTTAGCTTTAAGCCTACTTAAAAAGGAACACCTCATTTAAAAATTTATAGAATTCTAATTAATTACAAGTAACACTATTGCCTTATTTAATTTCCACATTTTGTAACGAAATATATTTTATAAAATTATTTACTTGTTGATTTACTCGATCCATATTCAACAATAGTCTATGAAGTCAGAGAGGATACTATAATATTTGACCTCATTACCTATTTTTTATAGCTAAAATATTTTATATGTCTAAAATAATTAGTATGACGATGAACGACGACTGTAAAAATTGAAATTATTATGATGCAACACAAAATATTTATGTATATTAGTCAAATATTCATGTAATTATTAAGGAAAAAATTTAATTGTTTCTATTTTAATTATTTACAAAAACGCAAAAATCCATAAATAAATTAAATTTTCTATATAATTTTTGCCTTCGAAAATTCAAAACATCTTGAAAAAATTCTAAATTTTGCATATAATAAACAACATCATGTGCGGTCATTTTGTTGCATATCCCAGGAAAGAAATTCTCCATTTAGAATGCAAATTTTTCTTAATAATATAAATTAAAAATATTTTAAATCTTGAAAATTTGAAATTAATAAAAATTAATATTTCCTTCAATTTATTCAAAAAAAAATTTTGAAAATAAATTTTACGATTTTTATATAAAAATTATTATAATTAAAAAGTAATTAAAATTACAAACGAAAAAAATATATAAAATTCTTTATATATATTAATAAATTTTTGATTTTCAAAAAATGTTCTACTGTAAAAACCAATTGAATAAATAAACTTTTACACAAAATTTTAATTGGAAAATATTTTAAAATAATAATTATATAAATTTTAACTGAAATTCTTTTTCTTTATTTATACAACTTTAAAAGTTGAAATTTGAAAAAAAAACTAATATAGTATCTTATATGGACCACCAAAAAAAAATTTAAGAGAAATAATAAAATATAAAAATTATTTGATTCAAAAAAAAAAAATTTGTAGATAAAATTTTTCCGGAAAATATAAATTTTCATAATTTTGTTTTCTTCTGATTATTATTATTATTATTATTTAGTAAATGAAAAGTTAATTCAAATAAATTAATAATGGATTTTCATTAACAAATTTTGTTTGATATTTAGATCGGTTTTTATTTTTTTTTATAATAAGAAATTGTTTTAAAATTCAAAAACTAAAAATTTATGATGAAAATTATTAATAATTAAAAAAAAAATATTTAAATTATTATATATACAAAAAATATATTATATATGTGTATAGATGAGAGATATAACAGAAAAATTTAATTAATAATAAAAAGCATTAATGTACAAGCAACATTAAAAGAATATTTAATTTACTAAAAGATAGAAATTACTTTTTTTATTTTACATATATATTATTTATGTGTAATAGAAATTTTTTGTTTGTACTATAAACAAATACATTTAAAAATGAAAATTATAGATTTTGAAGAAATTAAATTGGAAATTTTATAATAAAAATTTGTTTGTTCATAAATAAATTGATAAATTCTAAATGTTAATATACAATAATAAAAATCAATATAAGAAAATTATAGTATATATTTTTTAATTTAAATGTAGTCCATGATAAAGATTATTGAATGTGTGTTAAAATTGACCCTTTTCTGTTGTGTGGATAGTCCTTAACATAAGAAATAGGAGAGTTGTCTGGCATTGTAAAATAGTGCAATATAAAAACTATAAAATAATTTTCAATAGGACATAAAGTGTTTGTTGATCAATTTAATAATCAATTACGTACTTGATGATAAATTTAATTCCGAATAAACACAAATTTATTTCACTTGAAAAGTGCTTTTGTGTGTAAAGAATGTGTAAAAAGGGTCAAAACTTTTGACCATCAGGGAGCATTTTACAGTTTACACATTAGTACTTATATTCACAATTAAGTTTTTACTATTAAATTGATTTTGAATTTATATTTGAAAGATTTAATTGATTTTTAAAAGTGTTTTAATTAATTTGGGGAAAATTCTCAATTTAAAGATGGATTTATAATTAATTTTGTATAATATACTATATATATATGACAAATTCAGGTGATCGGTTGATCAAAAACTAAGAAAATTTTAGAATGAACAGAAATATTTGACAATTAAATTATATTTGACAAATCTGGAAATTAATAGAGATTTAAAGGATTAAATAGTACCTGGCAGGACTTGGCCAGATAAATCTAGCCAGTTTCAGTATTTTGGATTAGTGTCTACGACAAAATAGAAAGGAATTAAAAATAGAGAATCAACCACATTTCCTATACATATACTATATACAATATACCACAAAAGTTAAATTTTGGGATTAAATTGGAAGATTTTTAAGTTAGGGATAAGATTTTATTTTAAATATCATAAGGTTTTAAAATTTTCCTTTATTAAACTATCTTTAAATTAAAAAAAATTATCAATAATTTCATATAATATCAGAGTTGTAAAGTTAAATATATGTAAATTTTCTGATCACTCAAAAATTCAATTAGTATAAGCAAACAATTAATGTTAATGAAAGAAATGCTGAAAATAAAATGAAATGAAATGAAAAAATTGGAAGATCTAAACACATTGATGCTTCTTTTTTATTAGATCTTAAATGTCATCCTTTATTCTACTTAATTGATATTACTTCCTAATTCTAACAATTCTATGCAGTTCAATTATTTAGTGTGGCAACAGGTGAAATGAACTGAAAAAAGTTAGTCATTTTATTTTAACATGAAAATAAAATGTACTTCCACGATAAATACTTTTAGTATTTATAAATGAAGTACGAAAATTCATTTTTCGACAATTTATTCGAACTAATTTGTATATACATAATTAACAATTAAATTAAAGAAAATGTACAAAATTTCTAAAATATTTAATGAAACTATAGTTTATACTATAAATTCTAAAATAAAAATCATAATATTTCTCCATTTTTAGGAAACTAAAATCTCTAATACAAAATAAAATTTATGTATTATTTATAATATTATCCACATACCTTAATATAATTTTGTTTTTCCTTTTTCTCTTCTTCAACAGAAAATAAAAATTTCTATGGAATTTCCATCACACAAAAAAAAAAAAAGAAAATATTATAAATAAAAATCAACAAAACTATAAATTTTCAACATTTTTTCCCAATACAATACAAAACAATATTTTTAAACATCAACAGAAATTTTTATTTTTTCCCTTTATTATTATAGTTTTTCCAGTATTTTTTTTTTATTATTATTATTTTGTTTTTTTTTGTTTGTCACAATATACCAGTAAACAAAAGAATTTTCCCTTAGTTTTCACAACAGAAAAAAATTTACATTACAACAAAAAAAAAAGGGAAAATTCAAAACTAAAAAAATAACGAACTAATTAAAAACTTTTCAATTTATTGTAATTTTTTTTTTATTTATTATTTTTCACAATTTTCACGATTTTTCCTCTAAATTTTGTTGTTGTTGTTATTTTGTTAATATACACACAAATTTTTCTATTTTTCTTATTTTTAATTATATTTTCACATGTTTTGTGTACATTTTGGAAATTGGTAAATCATAAAAGCAACAAACGTAAAAGAAAAACAAAAATTTTCTTAAATCTAAAAATATTAAATCAACACTGTAAAAAATATATATAACATAAAAAATTAATTCATTTTCTGTTAACCGACCGCCATTCTTCGGCATTCTTTTACATTTTTAATCACTATTTTTAATTTCCATTGCAGAAAATATTTTTCAATTTAATCGTCATGATGAAAATCATTGCGTCACCATTTTAAATAAATACTAATAAAAAAAAATATATACTGACGCCGTTTTAGCGAGCAACGCAGCCGCCGCAATTACAATTAAGCCGATTTAATAAATTATCAAGCAAATTACTGGGTGATTTTCATATTTAATCAGATAATTTTTTTAGATAAATTAATTTTAAAAAATTGATTACTTAATTTAAGAATTTTTTAATTATGAATTTTTATTTTTTAATCAACTTCACTTATTTAAATATTTATTTTAAGATTATTTAAAATTCAATTTAAAATTTATTTACTTAAAATTTTTCATTAACACACAACTACACAATTTTCTTACCACTATAAAAAAATTTCAAATAATTTTTCTTGATTATTATTCAACACTGTAAAAACTTTTAAATTTAAAAATTTTTTTTTCCAATTTTTATGTTTATAATCACTGAAAAAATAAACGATCTTATAAATTAAAATATAAATATAATTTTTTCTTTATTTCAAACATGAAAAAAAAAATTGAGGAAAAATGTTATAAAATTTTATATAAAAAAAAATTTCTACACTTCAAACTTTTGAAAGAATAGAATACAAAAAAATTTAAATTTTTCACTAAAGTTTTCAGATTTTCCAAAAAAAAATTTTATGGTTTAAAAATGGCAACAGTTTTTTTTAAAAAAGTTTTATAGAAAAATTCTGAAACTGTGTTTAACTATTAGTTAATATTCAGTATTCTTTTTTGGATTAAGTGTTAATTAAAATTTTCTATTTGGTTTTGTGTGCAAATTTTAATTACTGAACTAAGTAATAAAATAATTCGAAATTATGGAGAGTCCAAGTTAAATTTTCTGAAGAGATAAATAAATTTACGTTAAGTTAAATTAAATTTAATAAGTTAAATTTAATTTCAGATAAATGAACGAAATCATTTTCTTTATTGAAAACAAGTGGGTAAAGTACTACAAGTTCATGCTGTAGCTCATGCATATATCTTAACATTATTTAATCATTTTCCTTAATGGCATAACCATATGTCAGATAAATTTCAACCAATTTATTTATTACTATTGGCTAGATAGTTAATAAATTAATTTAATTTAATAATATTTTCACATGTATTTTGTACATTTTGGAAAAATTTCAGCTATATAGTAGATAGCTATATCAAAATAGTATTTAGTTGAATATCGACTGACAAAATATTCATTATTTCAGATTATATGAAATCAGATCAGTATAAATTAATAAGATATATTTCTCGCCATTACCCAAGTTTGAAATTAAAATTAATTTGATATTTTAGAAAATAATTTACAAAAATGCAATTAATTCTTAAAGAAATGTCATGAAAAAACATCCTTATTAATTAATGCCAAAAAAAATCATAAATGTCTTCCAATATTCTAAACAAGTCAATATTTACTACATTTTAATTATATAAACTCATAAAACTGAATTGTTACAAACTTTAATACAATTATTTTGACAATATTATACTTTTTTGAACAATATTTTTGCACTTATATATTTTCTTAAATTCTAGAAATCAACCTGACCCCAAAATTGTCCCAAAATTAGATCCTCAAATGTTCACCTGAATTTTTCTTGACATATATACAAAAAAAAAATATATCACAATAAAAATATGAAAAAAATTTTCCTTGTTGACTTTACACCGAATTAAAAATGAAATTTTAATATAAATTTTCCAAACGAAAAAAAGAAAACATTTTTACGAAAGTCAAAACTTATTTCAAAAAAATATTAAATTCGTAAACTGATATTTTCAACATTTTCCCAAAAAAAGAAAAAAACAAAGATTAGAAAAATTGTAATAAATATTCTTTTTCTAAATGAAAATATAAACGAGACAGAAAAAATATAAATTTTATATTTAATAAAATTTGACAAATAAAATTTAATATTTTAAATGCTAAAAGGTAACAAAAAAACAAATGATTAAATATTCAGGTGAAAATTGCGCAATTGTAACCAACCATTTTCTTTCAATTTTTTTTTTAATATTTTTATTAAAATTATTAAATAGAAAATTTTAATTTCAATAAACTATAAATAAATATTAAAATTAAAAAAAAAATTTAAATTTTATTAATTATTTTAAATTCAAATTATTTTCTGTTTAAATTTTTTCCACATAGAAAAACTGAAATGAAATGAAAATTATCGAAAAAAATATTGTTTTATGAATATTTAAAAACGTTAACAAAAAAACTACAGAGAAAAACTAAACTGGTATACACAAATAATTTGAAAAAATTTTCTTTTTTAAATATTTTTCATACTTAATTTTTTTTAAAGATTTTTTTAAATTAATTTTCTTTCTTTTTTTCAAAGTATTTTTTTCTTCTTCTTTAAAAGATTTTTTCAAAAAAAATTTTTATTTTTTGAATTGGTTTTTTTTTTTATCCGCGACACGAAATGATAACGCAAAAATTTGAAATTTTACTGAAAAAATATCGAATTGAACACAACAACAAAATAAGAAAATTATTATAAATTTTATTTTCTAAAAGGGAAAAATTAAGTTTTTATCCGCTCGGAGGCTGAGAGCCTACTGGATTTTCCTTTATTTCGTTTTCTTTAATTCAAATTTGGTATATTTTTATATTATATTTTTTTGGAGGAGGGAGAAATATTTTTTTTAAATATTTTTCAACATTTCCCGAACAACAAAAAATATTAAATATATCGTATTGAAGAAAAATTAGTAATAAAACTGTGCTACAAAATTATTATTAAAGGGAAATGAATTTTCTTTTCTCCAGAAGTTATTGGGGAAAGTGACGTCACTGATATGGTAATACCCAAAATTGCGCAAGTTCACAATTGGAAAAATTTCCCTTTATTTTATTAGTTGAGGAGGAAAACAAATTTCACATTTTCTAGTTCTGGATAGAAAATGCATTTTAGAAAATATTTTACTTTTATGTGTGATGCAACAATTTGTGCCGGGAAGGAAATTTTTTTTTTATGGTATTACATTTTGAGAGGAAAATTTAAATTGTTGTTGGTTGGGTATATAAGAATAAAGAAAAACGTGTATCGTGTATGATGATAATGATGATATTTTTCGTTATAAGAGCAACAGATGAAAAATTCCAGGCATTTTTTTTGTATAATTCAAATTGTTGAATTTAATAAACAGATGTTTATGATTGGGGGAAAAATATATATTTTCATTTTTGGTTAATAAGAATAACAAACAAGAAGGATTTCATTAACCATAAATATTTATTAAAATATTTTAATTTCCCCTTCATAAAGAGTTAATCATTTTCATTAAAATACTAAAATTAATTATATTGAAATTAAAAAAAAAAATTGAATATGTAATTATATTAGGTAGTTATCCTTTCTTTAATGAAATTGTACTTTATTTAATTATTTGCGAGGATTTATTTATAAAAAAAAAATATTGGCAGACAATTTTTAGATAAATATAAATAAATATTAAAAAAAAAATTAAAACAATTCAATAGAGTCATGTAAATATCTTTTATTTACATTAAAAATAATACAAAATTATTAATTTTATTTATAGTTTTATGTTGCATAATTGAAACCATCAAAATAGTGTGTAAGAATTCCAAATGTTAATAAATCAGAAACTGGTCTTTTAAGTTTCAAAACAGCATCAATGGTTTTATTTACACTAAAAGAAAATAATAATAAAATTTATTTAATATAATTAATCAAAAATATTTCTATTAATTTTTCTTTACCCATTATCAATTAATTTCTTTTTCAATTTAAATCTATTTACAGTTATTGGTCTAAACATTGCATCAACACTATTTGGCATTATTAACATTTTTTTCTGTTTATTAAAATTAGCCTGGATCTTAATCTTTTCGAAATAATGTGAATTCCAATATTCAGTAGTATCATCAAAAATTTTAGCACAACTTTTTATACTTTTATCATTTTTACATGCAATTATTGCACATGTTTTCATCCACATTTTTTGTGGACTAAGTGAAAAACTTCTAACACCTGAATATGCAACTAATCTATATGAATAGCGACGTTTAACTTGAATATCACCAAATGATTTTCGAACAATTTTAAAATTACAACAAAAATCACCATGACAAACTTTCTCTGTAACATTTAAATCATCTGGTTTTAATAATATATTTGCATATTTATTAACTGTTGAATCACGATCAAGTTTTAATTTATATAATCTCTCTGGTACAGCTGGATATCTTGAACTAACTTGATCATTAGCAACAGAAGTTTTTGGTTCATAAAATGGATTTTTTGGTACTTCTGTAATTAGAATTTCTTGTGTTGGTATTGATGTCATTCGGGCAACAATTGGACCATTTCGACCACTATATATAGCAATACCAGTAGCACCATCAGGAGCATAATTACCAGCCGATGTTAATAAATTAACATTCATTCCATATGATAAACTTTGATAAATTTGATTTGCTATAAGGTAAATTTGTATTAAAAACAAAATATTTCATAATGAAAAAAACAAAATATTTCATAATGAATACATTCATAAAATTATGTCACCTGTAAAAAATGGTAATTCTGAATACCACCACATTGGTACTACAAAGTTTTGAATGCCTTTTTTAACAAGTGCCATTGTTGGTGTCCACCAGAAAGCATCAAAAGAAACAATTGATGCAAATTCAACACCAAAATCGGTTTTAAATGTTTCATATTGTGGTTCATTGGTTATATTTAAAACTAAATCGTATATATTATATTTTCTATATTTTGATATTAGTGAACCATTTCGATCGAATACAACATTTGTACTATAGTGATTTACTCCATCTGAACCACATGGTCTAGGATCGTTTTTCTTTTTTTGACTTTCTACTGTACAATTTTCATTTTCTATAAGATTAAATACCATATACGATTTATAGTCATTAGCCAAACATGATAACTGGGACAATATATCTGAATTTCCATCTTCACGATTGCATAGAATGACTTTATTGGCATCTGGAACTTCTATTGGTGTTGCTTGGGTATTTAATGTTGATTCTGGAAATACAAGAATATCTACTGATCCATCTCTTGGCATATATAATTGCATTAAATCTTTATATGAATCCAAATTTTGTTTACGAATTGCTTTTGGATCACCATAAATTATTGATTTTGTTTCAACAACACCAGCAACATATGAAGGTGACTCGGTGTTAGATGCCTGAAATTATTATATTTTAATTTTTGTAATTGTTGGAATGGAATTCAAGAGTTTAGGCAAATATTATTAAACTATATTTAAACTTGATCATTAATCTATGACTACATTCCTAATTTAATCAGAATTCTTCATAAACAGAATATCAGAATATTTTCAAAATTTTTGATATTCCTGTATTAAAATTATCTAATTTCATAAGAATTCATAGATTTAATGAAATAATTGTTATTGGTATTTAAACATATGGTATTATTTATATAAATTTTTTGCTTCCAAATAAAAATTGTTGTTAATCAAAATTTCATACAAGCAAATTTAAATAAAAAAATTCGCAAAATGTTTAAGTAAATTTAACGTTTTTGAATATTTTGCCACATCATTTAGTTCTTAACAAATTCAAATTCAAATTCTTAGCCACATCACAGATATTGCATTAATTTTAAAAGAATAATAATTGAATCAATATCACTGATAATATTTAGGATTAGTAAATACACACAACATTTAATTAGAATTATGTTAATTTTTTTAGTAGATTAATCATTACATAAATTAGTAAATAATTATAAACTTTGGCATTTTTTTTTTTAGGTCTTATATTTAAATAATTTCACCTCAATGAAAGACAACAGCCCAACACACAAAAATAATTTAATTAAATTCTTAATAGCCATCTTGTGAAATTGAGTTTTAATTGAAGACTAAAAGAATAATTTTATTATCTTAAATTCTAATACATAATTAATAGATTTAGATTAATTAAGATACCATATTTATTGATTTATCATTCTTTTAATTTTGACAATAATGGGACCAGACTATTTATTTTACCAAACGACTGAAAATTTTTTTTTATAAAATTTGTTTTATATTTTTCAGCTGCTAAAAATTTTAATATATATTATTTTCATAATTTTTGGTAAAAATACTTCGTTATACCACCATAATTGTTGAAGAATTCGCCTTAGATTGACGAAAATTCTCCCTGAAATAATTAATAAGAATTCTAATTACGATTTAATTATTACAAAGAAAAATAATTAAGTTTATTTATTATATTTATAAAATTTACAATTAAGAAAGAGTTACTTTTTTTAAATTAGTTAAATCTTAGTATCAACAATATTTATTATATTTTTGATAGATTTAAGTTTTAATGGATACAAATATTCAAGTTATATTTTTAGAAAATGTAGTTTCTTTATTTTCATTAGACATAAATCAATAATTGAGATTAATTTCATAAGTTTTTGGAAACCATTTCATTAAAACCAATAAGTATAATTATCGACATAAATAATTGAGATTTATGTCTATGATATCGCTATCTACGATAATTTTGTCCACGATAATACTGTCCCCAATAATTTTGTCCTCGAAAATCATTTCTAAGATACGTAAAACCTTCAAAGTAGTGTGTGAGAATTCCAAAAGTTAATAAATCAGAAACTGGTTTGGTAAGTTTCTTAATTGCCTTAATTTGTTTACTATAAAATACGATATGTTAAAAATTAGATCAATAATATTTACATAATTTTTCATTCGCTTACCCTTTATCAATTGTCTTCAATTTGAAACCATTTACAGGTATTGGTCTAAACAAGGCGTCGACACTATTGGGCATAATTAATATTTTTTCTTGTTTATTAAAATTAGCAATTATCGTAATATTTTCGAAAAAATGTGTATTCGAATATTCAACATCATCATCGAAAATTCTGGCACAACTTTTTATACTAATATCATCTGTACATGCAATAATTGCACACGTTTTCATCCACATTATTTGAGGACTATTTGTAAACTTTCTAGGACCAGAATATTCTACCATTCTATATGAATAATGACGTTCATTTCTAGTATTGGGGAAAGTCCTTCTAACAATGTTAAATTTACAACAGAAATCATGATAGCAAAGCTTTTGGTTTATTTTTAGTTCGCTTGGGTCTAATAATATATTTGCATACGTATTAACTGTAACATCACGATCCACTTTCAATTTAAGTAATTTTTGCGGATAAGCTGATACATGTGGATATATTTGATCATCAGCGACAGTATGTCTTGGTCGAGTTGCTGGTGATTTCGGAACTTCGGTAATAATAATTTCTTTTCTTGGTGTTCCTCTCATATGGGCAACAATTGGACCATATCGACCACTGAATGCAGCAGCACCAGTAGCTCCTTCTTTGCCAAAATTTCCAGCCGATGTTAATAAATTAATATTCATTCCATAAGACAAACTTTGATGAATTTGATTTGCTAAAATTAAATTCTGTACTTATTAAATCTTTAACAGAATTGAACGCATCTTCAAACTACTCCATAAATAATGTAATTTTACCTGTTAAAAATGGCAATTCTGAAAACCACCATAATGGAACTACAAAGTTTTTATATCCTCTTTTAACAAATTCCATAGTTGGTGTCCACCACAAAGTATCAAAACAAATTATGTTAACAAATTGTACAGCAAAATCGGTTTTAAACGTTTCATATTCTGGATCACGTGTTTTGTTTATTAATATACTATCATCTAAATTCCATTTTCGATATTTCGATACTAGAGCACCATTTCTATCAAATACAACATTTGTACTGTAACGATTTAAACCATCTAAAGCACATGGCCTATAATCATTTTTCTGTCTTTGACTATCCATTGTGCAAATCTCTTTTTCTATAAGATTAACTACTAAATAAAATCTATAATCTATAGCCAAACATGATAATTGAGATATAATATCTGAGTTGTATCGATTACATAGAATGATTCCTCGTATTGCGCGGGGAACAAATACGGGTGTCATTTCACTATTTAATGTCTTATAATTGTATCAATTTTTCTACCCCAGACAATTAAATATGCCAATCAAATATAAATCATACTTTCTAAATTGAATTCCAAAAATTGTTGATATACTTCGTTATGTGATCATTTTTATTTCAAAATATTTCAATTGATGAATTTAATAACTATAAAATATCTAACTTATTTACGAATTTATTATTAGATACTCAAATAAATAGTGCAAAATCGTTTCGTAAGAATAAAGAGTCTGTATTTATCTAACCTTAGCATTATTGTTCTTAAAAGTTAAAGTTATCATGAAATCATTTTGGATATTTAATTGGGTTATCACAAAAATAAAGTTGAGATAACCCTTGTGTGATAACATACAACTAAGTTATGATAGTTGTATATTTAATATTTTCAGACTATTAAATCTAATTTTTGAATTATAATTTGAGCCAAATTTTTGCATGTTGGAATTTGTAATCAACTTGCCTTTTAAAATTTATTTTTTAAATATAAGTATTCTTATGTTCGATAGCTATACTATGCAAAATAATATTATCAATTGATTACAAAAAATATGTTTGACACTAAATTGAAATTCACAATAGCTTTGTTTTAACATTTCCCAAAACTACCTTATTACCTAGTTACATTAATTTATTCAACATTTATTCAACAAATTTGATTCAACACAAGGATTTCTAGTTTGAGTATTATTTGAGTATTTTTGTTGCAACTTGTTTGATTCAAATTCAATAAAATAAATTCAAAACTCAAGAAATAATATAATTTTAGATATTTAATTAGATTATTACGAAAATTAGATATTAAAATATATTTATGCTTTGTTGAAAATATTGAGCATATTTATATGATAAATGTACTGAAAATATATAGGTTACACTACTGTGAAATGAATATTACTAATAAAATGAAAACTAATCGACTAGCAATCGTCAAAAAACGAATAAATTAATTATTTATATACCATAAGCAAAACGTTATAAAAACTAATGTTTAATTTATATAAAATTTAAGACACACCATCAATAAATTTCAATATTTATTTATAGTTTCTGTTGATCATTATTATATAAAATTTAACTATTCTATATATAATTAATGATTGGTTATTCTATAATAGTAAAAATCTTTTACATTATCAAAATTTGGGTCAAGTTGTAAAAAATATTCAATGATTCCAGTTTTTTTTCATATTTCTGTACTTATTAATATTAAACTGGGCACTGGGCTTTATGCTAATTAAACTGGTCTGTGACGAATTTTGTCAGAAATTTATGGAATAATTTGAATATTTGAAGCAGCTGATTTTTGTGATTAACGATTTTTTTTCCCTTAATTTGATCAGCTGATTATCAAAAACACTGTACGATATGGAAGTTAATTGCACATCAGTCAGTTCTTTTAATTTTTTAAAAAGTAAATATTCAAAAAATTATTAAGCACATTCAATAACGTTTGTAAATTATTGGATTAACTTCACGTGTTTACTATATTTTGAATTTTCTTAAATATCATTATCTTAAATTTAAATGTTTATATTATGATCTGTAGATATTTGATACACTCGTGTATATACCGGTTTTTTGCACAATATTTTTGATCAGTCATTCAATTCACTTTTTTGTTGGACACTACCAGTTTTATTCAAATACATATGAGCATGTGCTGCTATACATATTTTATTGACCTCATCAGAATCTTCTTTTTGAATTTTTTATTCGTAAACGCTGTTATTAATCACGTAAATATAACAGTCCATTACAGTTCAGATCAATGTGTAAAATTTTCAAATAAATTCTCTATATTTACCTTTACAGATATGTTACATTAATCAAATATTTATTCCTTGATATGAAATAATTTTTGCAATATGATCTGAAGCTTCTAATTTCCACTCCATTGTAAATATGTATATCTGCTGGTCAAACTTATGCAAGTTTCAAATGTTTAAATAATGTTAAAAACGATTGAGAACTATATTCTCTACTCACTCTATCCTGTTTTAATTTTTATTTTATATTTTCGTTTATACAGTTCGAAAATTTTAATTAAACTAAATTTTATATATAAAGTCTTATAAGTCTTTATTAATTAATTAAAAATAATTTAAAAATACAATACAATTTATGTTATTCATATTTATCCCCTAGGACTCTTTGGGCTTTTCGGGCTCGATGGTGGACTTTTCGGACTTTTTGGACTCGATGGTGGACTTTTCGGACTGAGTGGTGCAGCTTTTGGATAGAAAGTATGCACATGAACTGGAGCATTTGGATTTTGTTCTTGCCCACGATGATGTTGCAATACCATTGTAGCACCACCTATTGGGAAACTACTTGATTTTGATCCTTTTGTAAATTCACCTCCAGACATATGTGACATTTTAAGATCATGATGTGACAAATCAACAATTTGCCTTTGATGGTCAACTGAATTACGATCTTTAGGATGATACTGGTTAAGTTTATCCATAGCTGCTTGTGCTTTTGGATGTGACAATGCAGCATGTGCAACATGATTTTGGTCATCTCTTGAATCAAAACCACTTTTTGGGAACTTGCTTTTGCTTGAATACTTCTCCACCGAATGACTACCATCACCGGATGCATGTTGTCTTGCATGACCGCGAGCATTAAAACCAAAACCTTTTTTATTTTGTGAGCTATCAAGAACATGTCCAGCATCATCAGCATTTAGTCCCTCATATCGTGCAGGTGCACCATTACTGGTCGATGGTAAAGTATATAAAATACATAACACGAATAAATAAACAAATTTCATTTTTATTTTATTTTATTTAAATTTCTATATTTTGTATGTTCACTTTAACTGAATATTTAAATCTGATTCTGCAGTATGATTTGGATTCATTTATATATCAAATTTGTGATAAAATTTGCTTACGCAAATATCAAAATTAATTGAGAACTTGTGTAGTTTTTGGTCACACTCGTGCCAATTCCAGTTTTTTAGCATAATAACAGATCATTCACTCGATCCCCATGTTTGTTCTTTGTTATTCTAAAATTACTTTAGCAGTCATAAAATACTCAAATTTAGAGTCTTTATGTTGTGATAAACAAATAAGCTATAAATTAAGCTTAGACTACTAACATTGTGCTAACAGAGAATCGTTATGATTTCACAGATATATAATTAAAAATTATTATTAATTGTAGTTGTTGCACATATTCTAAAAATCAATTTCTGGTAGATTTTTAAAATATTTTTATTTTAAATGGTCTTCAAGAAAAATGGAGACCATTTAAAATTAAAATCTCTTAAAAAATTTTTTGAAATGTATCAAAAGATTCAAAGATTTTCATCAAATTAATTTAATTTAGATCACTTATACGTATACATAATTGAATTGTAATGGAAACGTATAATATTTAATTAAATATTTTAGTAATATTAATTTTGAATTGTATTATAAATAATTATACATAATTTCATTATTATTTTTTTGGTTCCGCTGGTTTGGAAAGTACATAGAAATATTAATATAGTTTGCTGTAATATATTAAATTTTCATCTACTTATCATTATCATAATTCGTTAGAGAAAAAAGCATCCAAATATTATTTTACTAATCCATAGTGTACCTTTGTAATACTTAAAATAATTGGAAAACCTAGTGCCTCAATCTCAATTATAACCATTATCTTAAAATTTATATATGGATGGCTCAGAGCTGAACCGAACCAAATCCGAAAATTATTTAGGTATTAAGTAAATCAACTTTAATTGATTCCTCGAATATTCTAGTAATTGCATTAATAATTAATGCAATTATTGTAGAAAATAATTAAAGCAAATATTGTAGCAATAAACAACAAAAATATTCGAGGAATTAATTAGCGTTGATATACTTAACCCTAAATAATTTTCTGATTTGGTTCGTATATAGTAGTCTAAGCTTAAAATTTGCTTATTTTGTTTATCAAAACTCTAAAATTGAGTATTTTACGGTAAATTCTTAGCAAATTTTGAGATTATTTCATAATTTTGTATAATTCTCTGTTGAGGACAATCTAAAATAAAAGTAGTAAATAAGTAATTTATTAGTTGGTTGTTGGTTCACTGAAAATTCGAAATTAATTGATTGACACTATTGACTATCATGCTTATCATTTTCGAGTTTTTTGCTTACAAAAATATTATTTTATTCTCTGTCTCTGCCATGCCATTTTTAGTCTTTTCTGTCTCTGCCATGCCATTTTTAGTCTCTTATACTGTTTTAATCTTTAACTCAATTATATTTTAAGTTGATTCAGCTATAAAGGAACAGATGTTTAATGATTTGATTAACTTATCAACATTTTTGTGGAATGTGGAACCGACAAATGTACATAATTTAAATTTCATTATTTTGATATTGAAATTAGTAGAAACTGTTAAACTTTAGTAATTTAGTTGGATCAGTTCAAATTAAATCCTATTTTGGACTTAAATCAAAACTAAATGAAATCATATTGTAATTATATTTATCATATTTCTTATTAATTTTATTCGATGGTAACTTAGTTATATACAAAATAACAAAATTAGTAAATTAATTATTTCTAAAACCAGATAAAAAATTTATATTTATAATAAAATCCAAAAAAAAAAAACAACAAAATTCTTAAAATTTACAATATTTACAAAAATAAAACTTTTTAATGTGGATAGAATGTTTGTACATGAACTGGAGCATTTGGATTTCCTTCTTGTCCACGATGATGTTGTAACACCATAGTAGCTCCACCAACTGGATGACTACTCTGTCGTGAACCATGTAAAAATTTACCAGCATTCAAATGTGACATTTTTAATTCACCTGCTGTCAATTTAACAACTTGTCTTTTATGATCAATCTGTGGATTATTTGGATCATATTTATTAAGTTCATTCATAGCAGTTTGTACTTTGTGATGTGTTAGCATAGCATGGGCAGCTTCATTTTGAGCATGTTTTGAATCAAAACCAGTTTTTGGTTGACTATGTGAATATGTTTCTACATTTGGTGCAGATGCAGCAGAAGCATGACTTCTTGGATGGGCGGGATTATTATAACCAAATCCTTTTTTACCATGTGATTGGTCTAAAACATGTCCAGCATCATGAGCATGTTTACCACTATAATGTGCTGGTGAACCATAACTGGTCCATGGTAATGTATATAAAATACATAATACAAATATGTAAAGAAATTTCATTTTTTTTAGTCTTATCTGAAAATTACAAGTAAAAATAAAATAAAGAGAAATTACTAAAATATAAAATTCTGTAATTCTAATCTTGTAACAGATTATTATTAAAACAGAGAATATTAATTAATTCTTACCTAATATAATAAATTCGCAAACAGGAATTTTAACTATATAAAATTTTTATTAAATATTTATAAAAAATTGTTAGTAAATTTATTGAAAAATTCGATGTTGATTTTAAGTTTGAATGTTTAAAACTGATTGCTTATTATGGCTAAATTTTATTTATATACTTATCAGAATTTTTTTTGCAAACTTTGTTTACGCAAAAGGTGAAAATCAATTATGTAGATTTTTAATATTACCATCATTAATAATATTTGATACCGGTTTTTCAGTCTAAATAGTACTCTTGGTGAATATCATTCATTCAATATTTCTATATTCTAATCAAAAATATTGTTTACTACTATATGATTTTTATATTTTTATTTATTATTAAATTTTAAGTTATTTTTTGTTATTTTACGTTTTGAATTTATAGTTTTTCTAAAAATATTTCTTCTGACGTATTTCTATTTAAAAAAAATCACCGAAAATCTTGACCTTCCCATTCCCTATTTTTAGAATTTTTGCATATTCTAGTATTAAACAGGTAATAGTATTAAATATCAGATAACTAATTGTGTTTCAATCATTCAATCAACACTGTTTTCATACAGAATTTTCAAAATATCCAAGTTTACTGCCTTCATTAGTAGTGATGAAAAGCAGCCTTCGAAAGAATCAGTAAAGGATCAACTGATTGTTTATACAAAATAATATATAGAATGATTCCAAAAAATCTTTATTTGAAAATTGTGTGCAGAAAATTCGTCCTACCTCCATTATTAAAGCTCAAAATATAATAGTAAATAAATTAACTCAAATATTTATGTTCAATATGTTTAATAACAATATTTCTCAAATTTTACATATTATTCCTGAAATTAATTGTTTATTTTAAAAATAAAATAGAACTGTCATCTGGAATTATAACACCAAAATTTTTGACATAATTAATTTGGATAGAAAGTTTGAACATGTACTGGTGCAGTTGGTGTTGATTCTTTACCACGGATATGTTGTAATACAATAACAGCTCCCCGTATGCTGAAACTTTGTTGTTTAACACCATTTGTCCAACTGCCACCAGTTAAATTTGGATCAGGTAAATTAAGATCGTTAGCACTAAGTCTAACTGCTTGTCTTCTATATTTTATTGACTTTCTATTCGTTTTATTATATTGATTTAAAATTCGCATTGCTGCAACTACTTTAACATTTTGTAAAGCCCGGTGAGCAACTTCATTTTGTATATCACGTGAATCAAAGCCGGATTTTTGTTGACCCGAAGTACGTGAATAATTTTCAACACATGGGTAATTAGCTGGTGCATTTGGTGTTGATGAATGCTCTCTTGGATGAGCAGGATTATTAAAACTGAAACCTCTTTTACCTTGTGAATTATCAAGTATAAGTCCAGCATCAGCAGCATTTTGTCCAGTATAAGTAGCACTTTCCCCAGACCAAGGATAACATGATAATATGCATAATATTAATACGTAAATAATATGCTTCATTTTGGTACACAAAATTAATTTAAATAAATTGCGAAATGATAGTGTTGTAATATATAATATATAGTCAATTATTGCTCTGTAAAGTAATCAGAATGACTTATTTTTTTTACCACAATTTTTTACTATTTATTCGAAAATTGTATAAGTTAAAAAATTAATTTAATATTTATTTTAATTGTCGCAAAAATGGGGCACAGATTTGTATTATTTTACAATTAATTTTATCTGAAATTAATTATGGGATCATTGATATTTTCATTATTAAAATCAAAAACATTAAATTGTTTTAAATACATATATAAAAGTATTATGTTAATATTAAATACAATTTATTATTCCACATTTTCAATTTAAAAAATATTTTGTTTATTTGTTTGAAAAGGTGTCCTTTTTAAACTAAAATGTTAAGAAAACTATATCCGAGAATGTATAATCAAAATATTACCTAAATTTCAATTTGTGTTAAGAAATTTTGGTATAAATATTTTGTAAATTAGAGTGTTAATCGAAAACTTTTTGATGTATGCAATTTCTTTACCTTACATTGCAATTGAAGAATTTGAAAAATTTTTATGTTTCTAAAAAAAATTTCATATTTTAAATTAAATTCTAAAATTACTTTATTCAAGGATCATATTAGAAAGCATATACATATATACTAGGTAACAGAAATTCAAATTCAAATTAAACTAAATATGTTACTAATATATTTTTTCAATAAAATTGTCAATTCTACGTAACCTTCTAAAAAAAAATCTATTAAAACTGACATCATTAAACGAATTACAATTATTTATTCAGGTGAATTAATTTTTATACTACTAGCAAATTAAATATAATAACCTAATATTAAAAAAAAGATCGAATATTTAATATTTTTTCAATAAATTTATTAATCTTTTATATTTTTCTAAGAATTGCTAAATAAATTAACAAAAATACATTTAATTTGGATAAAATGTAACTATTTGAACTGGTGCTAAACGATCTGTTTCTTTACCAGCAAAATGTTGCAATACAATAACAGCTCCGTTTATATTAAAATTTTGTACTTTTTTACCATTTTGCCATCTACCACCAGTTAATTTTGGTGCTGGTAAATTTAAATCACGATTTGTTAATTTAACATCTTGTCGAATATATTCGTTTGTATTCTTTGTATTTCGATCATATTGATTTAAGATATTCAGAGCAGCTTGAACTTTTGGATTAATTAATGCCCTATGAGCAATTTCATTTTGTATATATCTCGAATCAAAACCACTTTTTGGTTGTTTACGTGAATATTGTTCAACAGATGGTGAATTTTCAGCAGATGCATGACTTCGTGGATGGCCGGGATTATTATAACCAAATCCTTTTTTACCTTGTGAATTATCTAGATAGATTTCAGCATCATTAGCATTTTTACCTGTATAAATTGCACTGTCACTTGTCCATGGTTGGCAGAATAAAATACTTAAAAGTAATATGAAAATGATTTTCATATTTTTTATTTTGAAATATTTGGAATAAATTAAATGATGAAGTGTTAACGTCAATATAAAATATTAAACTGTGTTCATCTATTGAAGCAGTTTTCTTAGATGAAATAATTATTAATTAATAAATAATATAAAAATAATAATGATTCAATAAATTTGTACAGATGTCTCTAAATTTTCATTTCATACATACAATATTGTTTAAATATATGACAAATTTTTTATCAAATCGGATCACAAATTGATTAACAACATCAAATTTTGTAGTTAATTAAGTCATTAGAAATTTTATGATCATTTATCATAGTTTTTAATAATTTATCATATTTTTTATAATTTATTATCGTTCAGTTTTTAAACGCTTATTAGATGATTAAGCAATATGCTGTTTTTTTTTGCTATTAACTCATCTCCGCGTCAGCAATATTAAAATTAAAATTGTGGATTCATGAGAAAGGTAATACCTTTGTATATATAAATTTATCTACAAAGATAATACTTAATTTCTTCATTCAACAAAAAAACTTTCGTAAATTTGTTGGTTGTATCTAAACTTTTCAAGATTTCATGTTTCAAATTTGATATAAAATATTTCCCAAAAATTTTTTAAGAAATTAAATAGAAAATTATTGTTATACACAAAATTAATTTATAATTAAATAAAAATTCATTTTATTACTTTTAAATAATTACATTTATACATTTAATTTTTCCTTTTTCTAACATATGCTTTAATATAAAAATCTGTAAATAATATTAACATAAATGTATTTTGCATAAACATAATTAATAACCATATTAATGGATATTTACAATTACCATTTATAATTGGTCTTAAATAATGTAAAAATAATATTGCAAATTGTCCAATTTGTAATTGTGTTATATATTTTTTCCATTTAGATTGTTTCATATCAGTTTTTAATGCTGTTAAAAAATAATAACCATACATTATAACATGTACATATGAATTAATAACACCTAATATTGAATTATGACCAGCTGGTACATAACGACAACATATATATGAACCAAATGTTACACCAATATGATGATAAACATGTAAAAATGTTATTTGATTATAACGTTTACGTAATATAAAAAATATTGTATCTAATAAATCAATTAATTTTAATATAAAATAACAATATGATAATTTTGATTCAATATATCCTTTTTCTGTATAACTATAATCAACAAGCATACATGAAAAATTATATTTATATTTAAATAATAGTACATATAATCCCTGTAAATATAATATATAGATAAATTTTAATGATG
Organism: Empis stercorea; assembly: GCA_949752835.1. Lineage (NCBI taxonomy): Eukaryota > Metazoa > Arthropoda > Insecta > Diptera > Empididae > Empis > Empis stercorea. The sequence continues at coordinate 12,175,073 of OX457087.1, forward strand.
ACATTAATTAATTTAAAATTCATTTTACTTACCATTGTACCTAATATAAAATTACTTATAACTTGAAATGAATTATAAATTAACATAATTTTTTTTATATTAAATGGTTTACGATTTTCCATAAATTTACGTCCCAATATTTTCACAAAATAATAATATAATATTAATATTGAAATTATTTGCCATGGTGGTCCCATTAAAAAATATGTATCAATTCGAGGATCTGGAATAGAAATTTATATAAAATAATTTTGAAAAAAAAAAATAGTTTATTTAATTTTTTGGAATACAAAAGCTATAACAAAGCTTTCGTTATAATTTATAATAATTAATACAAGGTTTGAAACTTTGAAATTATGTTAATTTTCTCGACTTGATTTGAAGAAAGGAGGATACTTTATTTCTCGCAAGGAAGGATACACATTACATTATTAAATCTAAGTATAACTGAGGTCGGAATTCCGGATTAATAATTTTATTGTGAATTTTGTATATTTGTAATATCGATTAGTGATTTCTTCCAATCATTCCTTTCCCAAATATTTGCGATTATAAATTTTGAATTTATTCTCTACACTCATACGAACTTGTTTACTATAAAATTTTAACCTTTATAGAATTAGTATTGAACTTTAGTAATATTTTAACACATTTCAATTATCTATGACCTAAACTAAGCCTGAATTTATTAAGCTTTTTTTTGTATAAATTGTTCTATATAACAATTATTGATTTAAATACTGCATTCATTAAAAAATAAGTGTCACAGTGGTCATGAATTTATTATTTTCCTATTTTTAATTAACATTATATCGAATTGATATTAATTGTAATAATTTATGTAAACTGAATATAGTAATGTCAAAAGTAGATTGTATTACATATATAGAAAATAGAGCGATTAGAACGCTGTAAAAATTACAATGAATTTGTTGGTATAAATTTTGATACTATACCAGAAACTCAATTTCTGCATCTTAAGCGCTTAATAACTTATCTAATATAACAATTATTAAACGTGTTAAATTCAACAGAATCCTTAAATATACAAATTAATTGAAAAAATATACAAATTAATAGTAACTTGATTAAAAATAGACCAAAAAACAAATCTACAAGAAAGTTTATAACTAAATAGATCTAATGTGAGACTTTTCGTAAAACACAGCTTCATTTTTCTATTCAATAATTCATTATATCCTTTTTCGAAAAATTTTATCCTCCACAAATGGAGTTAAGATTAGAAACAAGTTTCAATTAGATTATAATAATTTTATATATTGAAATTATAATTATTTATGTCACTTAATTATATATAAATTCGCACCTCTTTTTTCTTCCACATAAATGAAATAATTTTTATATAATTGTTTAAGCACTAAAGCCATTTTTTTTTTCGTAGTAATAGAAAATATTAATTGGTTATTTTAAATTATTTATAACATTTAATAAAAATAAATGTAATTTTAAAATATAATTTTCAAAACCGTATTCCACAAATGTTTTCGATTAACTAAAATTTAAATTAGAAATTATTTTTTAAAAAAAAAATATAATTAAGTCGAAACCAAAAAAATTAAATAATTCAAAGTCATTTTTTTTTGTTAAATTTAAATCAAATAAATTAACATTATTTAAAATTAAAAGTATAATAATTTCTATAAAAATTCTAATTATTATTTTTTACTCCAATTTTATAAATAATGCAAATACTTATTATAAAATATAAAATATATTTATCCAAAGTAAATTTCATTCATTTAAGTAATTTTCCAATTATTTTGTATGCAAATTGTATGCACAGAACGTAATCAAATTTACTATTAATTTCTATAGTATATTGTAGATAGAAACTTTGATTTTATTTATTATATTATTTAAATTGTAAATTTTAACAGCATTCAATCAAGACTCATCATTTTCTTCACTTTAATATAGGGAAAAATTTGATAATTAACAATTTTTTATTAATAATTAAGCAAAAATTTTTTGTTTATATACTTTCATTTATTTTTTTTTAGGTACAATAATTAATTACATCATATTTAATATATAAACTTTTATGTTTACAACATAATAATTTGTTTATTATAGTTTATTTTTATAGACATAAAACATAAATAATGATATTTAAATAAAATATATATTAATACATAAAATATATATAAATTTAATATAATATGATTAACAATTAAATATATATAAAATAAATATATATAATATAATATAAATATTTATGTGTACTTATTTGTTTTTAGTTATTTTTAACTACTATATATATATTTTTTATATTTATACTTAAAATTTATATAAGTACATAATATATAATATTGTTATATATTTGGCAAAAATATTATTTATTTTATTTAAGTATTTGAAATTTTGTACGATTAATATAAAATATATATATAATTGATATTTTTTAAAAATTAGAATTTAAATAAGTAATTTAATTTAATTTGTTTTATTTTTTTGGCTAAATTGTTAGCAAATCACCTTATAACTTTTTTTGAAAAAAAAAAATAGATATATTTTATGTATTAAAGGATAATTTTCAGTCAAGATTGAGGATTCGTGACTTTTAAGACATAGTTTTTACAAGCAAAACTTGATAGTTAGTATAATAAAAATATGTGAATGAGTCTAAAAAAGCTATAAATCACATTCAGATATATTTAGCCTCGACTGAAAAACAACCTTAATGTAATAACTTTTTAATATGTGTATTAACGAATTATGTATATTTTTTTGTGTATTATGTTTAGTTTATGTAAAATATTTTGTTTACCGTAAATATGTATATATAAAAATTTAAATACCGTATATTTTTTTGATATAAATATTATTTTTATATGTATGTATGTATATACAAAATATGATATGAAAATTAATCAAATGCCTAAGAACATTTAAGTATTTCCTTATATAATTTTAAATATGATTTTATTCACTACAATATATCCTTTTTTACTACAATATTTTTCATTCTTTTTTTGCAATGATATTACTATTGGATGAAATTCTGTCAAAGGTTTTACTTAATAGTATTGGAAGGAATGGATATATTGGATTTGAAATATCTGTTCTTTAAAATTCAAGTGATTTATTAAAGAAAAATGAATATAGAGGATCACTAAAAATGAATATAGAGGATCACTATAGAGGAAATATAGTCTGATATAGCTTACTGGATTTTGCAAAATTCAGAAATTTCTTTCTAAGAAGTTATATTCGAATTTATGTATGCATTTTTTACATTTAATAGTAAAACATTTGACAATTTTCGATATAATATATTAATTTCTTCATGTTCTGTTCCCACTCTGTTTAAATATATTAATAATAATAAAATAACTAATAAAATTAATAAAATAAAACTGAACATAATCGAATTACGCCTGAAAATATGCTACAATATTATTATTATTTAATTTATAATTTTGATTATTTTTATATAGTTTTTTTTTAGCTTATTATCCAATTTCTTTTACTTTTTTTTTAATTATTAATAATATTTTATAATTATTTTGGTATTATGGTTGTGCGTAATAAAATTTTATGTAAACTCCTAAGAATAACATGTTCTAATCACCTCTAATAGATACTAAAATTATTTATTTATTAAAATTAAAATTAAAATTTAATTATTAAAATAAAAATATTTAGTGTAAAATTAATAAATTAATCAGTATATATTAGTTGTACAAGCGTCAAAAATCAGCAAAGTAATTAAATTAAATTTATATAAATTAATAATTTCAGTTCAAATATTTGTTTAAAATTTTCAGATAATTTTATTGTATATTAAAATTTTTAATAATTTAAATATTTTTCAATTATTTCTTTTAATATTTCTTCTCAATATTATACCAAATTTTCTTATACTATATATATATTTCATTTTCATAGTATAAAACATAATAAATTTAAACTTTTTTCCAGTTTTGATTTCATTATAAAATTTTACATAAAAAAATAAAATGATTTTATTAAAAAATTTAGGCACACATTACAGATAGAAAGGATAAAAATTGACGGATTTTTTTTTTTTTTTTGAAAATAAAATTTGTGTTACAAAAAATTAATAATTATGGGAGAAAATTTTAAAATTGATACAAATCACCGAAATTTTTAGGTTTACATCACAATTTTTTTTTTATTGACATATCTAAATTATTTTATGGGAATGGTATATTAAATTATTTAAAAGATGTCCTAGACTTTAATTTATCAAAAAAAAAAAATTACTATACAATTTCCTTATGATTGAACTCAATATTCAACGATCGGTTAAAATAATTTTATATGAAATTTTTGTATATAATATTTTCATTAATTTCATTTTACTTTTTACTATTCAAATCCTGGTTTTATGTTAGCTTTTTTTGGTATATATTATAATTTTTAGATAAGTTATATATATAAAATAGTAAAGTAAATATTCATCACCATCAAATATTTTAAAATATTTATTCTAATAAAATAAATTAAATTGGAAAAAATTAAATAACAATATTTATTTAAAAATTGATATTTAGTTTTATTACTTTTATATAGAATATTTATTTTTATATATAATTTTTTTATTATTTGCAATTGCACTGATTAAATACAATTTTATATATTTTTAATTTAATTATAATTTAAATTTTTTTGGTTAATTTTATATTATTATTATTTTGATTAAATATTTTATTTATATTTTTTTATCTCATTCTTTTTTATTATTATGATAATGAATTTGTTTGCTTTATATGAAAATAATGATTTTAAAATATTATATATTATTCTATAAATTTTAATATAGTGTAATTTTCCATTCTATATTTAAAATAAATTTAAAGTATATATATATATATATAGTAATAGTTTTTTAGTAAACCAAAAAGAAAATTTCTATAGTTAATCTGTGGCTTTCATTTAAGAAGAAATCATAGACTAAATTTTGTTATATCCTTTTATTTTATTTTTTAAAAATTCCATTTTATTTTAAATATATTTATATTATTTTTTTTGTATTGTATATATTTTGTAAATTATATAAATATTTGACATTTAATAAATATATATATTATGTTTTTGTTTTTATTCTTCTAATTATACCATGAAATTTTTACTTATTTTCTATAATTGTCTGTAATTGTAGTACTAAACTTCTTGCTAATTTTAATACAGATGAAATATTATGACGTTCTGCCATTTCTGTTAAGAAAATTATTATTTTTTTTATTAAATATAATATATTTTATATAGTAAATTAAATAAGAAAAATCGTATATATACCATTAAAAAATTTAATAACATCTGTAAAATCCATACTATTTGATAATATTATATCTCTGTATGTTTCTAATAGCGCCAGCGCTAAAAATAATACAAAATGTCCACTTGATATATGTTTAGCTGCCCATATACATTCCCATGTTGAAAATATATCTGTATATATTAATTCTCTTTTAAAATCTAATAAAAACCAACGATAACAAAAATAGAAATGTGTATAATCGCCATGGGCATGCATTAAATCATACATTTCTGAATCTAATATTTGTATCAATGATCTGTAAAATTAATATGATTAAAAGAAATCGTTGGGCTTTTAAAAAACTAATTTTTTTTTACCTCATATTAGCAAAATGCATATCCATAGCACCACCATTTGGGAAATTTTCAATCATACGTTCCATAAGACGACAAAAGCAACCATAACTTAATGATTCATCATCAAATATAACTAATAATGGTGCTACTAAATCACACATACCTTGCATATAACCAATTTCTAAATGTTCCCAAACATATCTATACGATAAAAAAATGAAATGAAATTACATTTACTTAAATTCTATACAAAAAAAAATTAAATTTAGTAATATTTAATTTACGTGCAAATAACATTACGTAATTTATCCAAATTTTCATTAGCAAAATACCAATAATTACGATCACATCTTTGTACATCTTTTTCAATACGATGTAAATTTAAACCAAATGATTCCAGTAATTCGCACTACAAAAAAATTATATAAATATAATTAAGAAATTCTTTTGAAAATATAATTTAGCTAAAAAAAATTTCATTATTATATTATTATTAATTTTTACACTATAGATTCCACCATTTGAACTTGCTGGTGAAACACATGCTGATTTTGGTTCTTGTAATGCATCTAAAATTGTACCACAATAAGTTTCTTCTTGTACAGGTGACATTACAGTTGTTTTTTCATCATCTTCTTCTTTATCAAAATTTATAATATCAATTGATGCATTTGTAACAATAACTGCAGCAGCTGGTTGACGCAATACTTGTGTTTTATCATCATCATCATCATCATCGGCGGCATTGTCATCACCATCATCATCATCTTGTGGTAGGGGTTCATTTGAAGAATTTGTTATGGCATCTGTTAACTCCATTTGTATGTCATCAACACTCTGGAATTCTGGAATACGAATATTATCACGCATATCGAGAAATTCATTTCCAACAGTCTCATATGAGGATGTGGATGGGGAACTCTTGTTGCTGATGTTATTTAAATCAATATTACCTCCATTATTATTAAAGTTGTTATTATTTAAATTGTTGTTATCGCCAAAACAATTTTCTTGAATCTCCAATTGCATCATCATCATCATATCCGTATCATTATTGGTTGTAACAGTATTACCATCATCTGCTGGTGGAACATCTTTATCATCTATTGGTTGTATAGTATTCGTAATTATATCATCTTTAATATCTTTAACTTTTTCAATTATATTTATATGATCATCATCAATATCTTTAATATCTTCATCAGCCACATTACCTGAATCTGTACTACTTTTATTAATACGTGTTGGTTTTTTTGTATCTGTATTATTATCATTTGTAATTGTTGCTGTTATTTGTTGATTATTATCATCATAATCACCTGGATCTGATATATCTGAGAAATCATTATCCTCAAATACATCATTTTCCATATCACCATCAACTTCAATACCAGTTATTTTAAGTTTATCACCACCACTACCAGATTCAGAACTTAATTTAGCTACAGCATGGGCAGTTTTTTCTTTATCACGTTGTCGAACAATTGCCTCAACAGCTAACCATTCGCTCATTGTTGTTTCATAATAATGTTTAGAACTTTCATCTAATTCAAGACGTTCTTCTGTAGTCGTACCAAATCTACACATATATTAAATAATATTGAAATATATTATAATGATAAAAATGTTTATTTTTATTTAAATATACTTATAGTATCCTAATAAATATGGCCAAACTTCTTTACGTATATCATGTTCAACACCACCATAATATACTAAACGATATACTTCAAATTCATCTGATACAACACCATTATCATTATCATGTAATGATTTCCATTTTTCTTTAGTAAGTCCTGCATCAGCATCAGCTAAAGTAATATTAAGAATTATTAATTTTGTAATTACATATATAAGAAATTTTTTCATTTAATTTACTTTCTGGTGTTATTCGTCCATTAACTAAACCAGATAAATGTGTACGAACTGTTGATAAATGACGACAATATGCTAACCAACCATAAAATGCTCTAGAAATAATTTGTCGTCTCATTGTTGAACATACCAAAGCAATACTAGCTGATTGATTTCCAGTGGCCTGTAAATAGATTAAAATATCTCTTGCAATAAAATATAATGTAAAAAATGTTTTCTATTTTTACCTGTGGACTATCACTTTGATCCAAAGATATACTTTTACTTGAACAATCACTACTGCCATTTGTTGAACAACTGCTTAATTGAACACGTCTTGGGCTTGTTCGACCTAATTCTAGAATAGGATGAGTTGCCACTGTATTTATTATGTAAGAAATTAAAATAAATATTAAATTTTTAATTGTACATATTTAAAATTTTAAAACTTACGAAATTCTTCATGATTACTTTTATTAACAACACGAAATACATAATCAATTGGATGATCTTCATTACTTTCTAAAACTGATGGTAATAAACGACGTCGACCTTTTAATGGCCATGGAAATATTTTACCAATACCTTGGGCTGACCATAATGGTGGATCTAATTGACCATGTGGTAATAATCCTAATATAAATAATAATTTAATAGAAATAATATTTTTTCGTACATATAGTTATAATATAATATTAACCAGTTTCTAAACAACTTAAAAATGCTGCCATATGACCACCTTCTGGAAAATGTATGGGTGGCTGTTGTACACCATCTTGTCCAACTAATATTATTGTACCACCAGTATCTTCACCTCTAGCCTGATGACAATGTACATAAACAATTTCATCAACATTTATATTTAATGCATATGCCCAATAATAACTTTTATCAGTTACTTCAGTTTCATTATAACCATTCATTAATTGATTTGGTGTCCATTTAATTGTTAATAATTGTGCTGTTTGATGTAAACTTAAATATCCAGGCATTGGTTCACTTACATCTTTCTAAAAGAAAAGAAAAGAAACCAAATAAAATTAAAAATTGAAAACTGGAGAAATTAATTATAAAATTTATATTACTGGAAGTACTAAAACATTATTTTTTCCATATAATAATGTTGCACGTGAATTTTGATGTAATGATTCAACATAATCTTTAGCAACAGTTGCAGATGAATTTGATTTAAATGAACCTTGGCTACCTTCATCAGAACTGGTATGTAAGCTTCTTTTAAAATTAATAATTGGTCGTCGACATGATGGTGGTGTTGGATTACCTGAACTAATACGATGTCGTTGAACCTATATAACAGATTGATATTTTAATTTTATTAATTATTTTTCAACAAAAGTTTTAATTAAAATTACTAATTCATCGGCATGTGGATCTGTCCAAAAATGATCTGATGTTTTTGTACGTGAAAATTCTAATGCACACGGTCCAACTAATAATGAACTTAATATTGAACCATAATCTGGATCAGCAACTAATGAATCTCTTTCATAATAACGTGTTGCATTTGTTACTAAATGTTCAATTATTTTTGCCAAACGTTTTTCATATAATGCTAAACGTATCCAAAGATATCTAATAAAAATTAAAAATAACTTTAAACAAAAAGAAATTTATATAATATTTTAAAATTTCATTTACTTAACAACTGGTTGTGTAGTAATTGATGGTGTACTACTTGATGTTACCGAATGGCTACTACTTTTTTTTAATATCGGTGGTTTATTAACACTGTCACTACTTGATGATGATCTTTTATTTGGATCACTATTTTCAATATCTTGTATTTTTTTACTAATAGCTGCTGCTTCTGGACAATGTTTAGCTACTTTATGTAATAATGCTGTTGTTGATGATGTTTTAAATAAACCTAATGCACGTCTACGTAAACCTTGACTTAAACATGATTCAACTGCAGCACATAATGATGTTACAGAACCACTTTCTTCATGGACAAATTTTCTAGTTACAGCTTCTTCCATTAACTGTTTTACTTCTTTTTTAACAGAAGATATTAGACGCTCTTTAAAGTCGGCATCTATTATAAAATAGATTTCAATATTTATAAATTAATTATATTTATAAATAAAATAGTTTTTCAAGGATTTCAATAAAAAAAAATACCAAAAAATTTTTTGTATGAGCTACAATTAAAATATTAAATTAAATTTATGGTTGGTTAGTATTAACTCCAGAGGTTATATAATTCAATTCATCTCCTTTAAAAGACCATAGTAATAAATTCAGAAACCCTGGGGCTAATAGAATTAAACGCCTTTAAGGAGATTTAGAGATTATAGGAAATAATACAAATTAATTACTAAATTCTACTATACTATGAAAAGAAAATGGCGTTCTTAAATTGCAGATTTTTATTTTTATACCAATTGTATGATGAAGATATCCTGATTATTTCGTTTATGCTCTTGTTCAAATCATTTAATTATATCTATTTATTTTTTACAAATTTCTGTACATCAATTTTGAATTGCTATAAAATTTTAAGTAATAATCAAACAAATTACCTTTAATAGTCAACATTTAAATTATATAAAACATAATATACTATATGTTATTTATTTGAATATTACCATAGACACAATTACATAATAAAAATAATGAATAAAATTGATAAGAAAAATAAATATAAAAATTAATATTTAATTATCGCAAAAAAGTAAAACATATGTTAATCCTAAAATACTACAAAAAAAAAATATTGTAATTTTACTTTGAAAAAACCAAAGTTTATTTTTGTTGTAAATATCGATTGAAAATATTTTATACATATAATGTATTATAATTATTTATATATATATGTACATATAAAAAGCTTTTTTTTTCGGTAAATATTTTCAAGTTCATATATATAATAACAAAACATATAGAAAATATTTTTTATATAAATAAAAAGGATAATCGCCCCGAAAAAGAAACAACATAAAAAAAAACAAACAGACCAAAAAAATTTAAAAGCTTTCAAATGGTCATGTCACAATCTTAGATTTTTCTTCAATATGAAGAACATTAAATTTTTTTTTCTATTATTTAAAATCTAAAATGAATTTATAAATCTTTTACATTTTTACTAAAACCAAAAAAAAAAAACAATTCGAGTTAATTAAATAAAATTAATTAAGTTTCGAAAAATAATAAAAAATTCCAATTAATTAAAAAATCAAGTTTATATACATTTATCTTTTATAATTTATAGTATATGTACTATATATATATATATAACTATATTTTTAATCTAACTAATAGACTTTAGGGCCAAATTAAATTTGTTATAATGTAAACATTTATTTAATGAAAAAAGAAAACATATATGTACCACCTGTTTGGGCTTTCGACTATAATACATACTGATACTATTGCATTACAACATTTCTATAATAATAATAATTACATACATTGACAAATTTCATTTCAGATGATAAAAAGAAATTATAAAAGCTTTTATTCCAAGTTCCCTTCATCTTCGCCAAAATAAACACAATATCCAAATAATAATAATAATAATAATGGAATACCTTAAAAAATATAAACCTCCCTACATTTTATACATAAATTTCTATATTGACGTCTAAAAAAAAGAAGACTACTAAAATCTACCCCAACATTATTTTCACATTTTTGTCGAGTAAAATATCTTTGATTACAAAAAAAAAGAGACAAACTAAAAACGCCCAAAATTATACTATGTTATTTTTTTTCTTGCAATATTTTTGAATATACAAAATATTAAATTTACGATTAAATATTAATAAATTCCAAATTTTCCAAAAAAATATTTCAAAAATTATAATAGTATAAATTAGAAGTTTTTTTTTTAATTGCAACAAAATTAAAAAAAAAAAATAATAACAAAAAATATGGTGTACCAACCTGTTTGTCCGGCCGACATATTGTTATAAAAAAATTTCAGTTTTTACAAATAATTATATCCAATTTTTGTATAAAAATTTTTTCAACTTTTTACTTTTATTTTAAACAACACAATTAAAAATATATAATTTTTAAAATATTTAATAAAATTTATTCCAATATCTTGATGAATATTTAACTTTAAGTTTTCTTTTTAAATAAAAAAATAATTATTGATTTTTCTAATTCCAAAATAATAATATAGAAACTCGTCGTTTTACTATGTAGGGGTATATATTTTTTTTATAAATATTTTGTGAAAAATTTCATTATATATTGCAAAGATAGAACGAATAAAATTAAAAAAATTAAATATTTTTTAATATAAAGTGAAAATAAAAATAAATATGTCACTAATTAAATATTTTTATGTATCTTTTCTATATTTTTTTCTTTTGATTTTTCTTTTTTGTATATACCGAGAGAAAATTAACGTTTTTATTCCTTGAAGTTTCTTAACTAAGTGTTCGATAAAAGATAATCACAAAAAAAGCTACCCTTGAAAATTTCATAAAGCTTATTTTCATATGAAATATTTGATAAAAGCTTTTTTTAATCTAATTGTCGTCTAATTTAAAAAAAATATTACTACAAAATTGAAAAATTGAATAAATTATTTATATTAATTTAAATAAAAGTGGAATTCATGGAAATCAGTTAAGATTTATTATAGGTATATTTATTTGAAAATTCTCTAAAAAAATCTTTAATCATATTGTATTAATAAATTGCATACTTTTAGGCTTTTCGTTTGACCATATTTAAAAATTAAAACTATCATAAGATAAAATTCAAAACAAAAATTCTTTTTTTAACAATTTATTTTCTACTTAATTTAACACAAAAAATTTTTTACACCTCTATCTATGTCTCATATAATAATCAATAGCAGTAGAGAATAATGCAAAACCAGCAGCTCCAAAAATACCAGCCTGTAGGCCAGCTCTTAAACCAATTAATCCACCAGTCACACCACCAGCATAAGTTCCATTTCTCCAATCACTAACACCACGACTCTAAAAAATTATTAATTATTTTTATTAAAAAATATATGTACAAAAGTATCCGGCCACCCCACTTGGTTCAAAATATTTAATGTTTTTCACTCCATTTTAAATTAAGTATTTTTTTTAATATTGGCTATAAAAAGCCTTTACTAATGCATTTTATTTTTTATAATACTAGAAAAACATATTAGAAAAATGAATTAATTATCAGAAAAACTTACATAGCTGTCCGAACTCATAAAACAATTGACACTAAAGTCGGCCACTAAGTGTGTATGCATACGGGGAACTTCCCCAAAGTAAGTTTAGTTACCAAATAGTTTCCAAATAGCGCGTCATTCGAGAAAAATTGCATTTCCGAATTATGTACTTAATTGTTTGGATGTCGATTTTTTCTGAAGTATATTTAATTTTGATATTTATATGAATGGATTATAAATTACAAGACTAAATAATGTTAAAAAATAATAATTATTTGTTTTCTGATATTTAGAACTTAACGTCTAAGATTAATTCTACTGAATAAAAGAAGTGGCCGGATACTTTTGTGAGCAACTGTATATAAATTTCACATATAAAAAGCATTAAAAAAACTTACTGCTTCAATTTGACATTCTACCATTGAAAAAACAGCACCAATCATTGCAAAATTTTTAGCATAACCATGTGTTGTGGTACGCATTTCTTTAAAAATTTCTTTAGCTGTTTGTTGTTTAGCACCAACCAGTGGATCAGATATATTTGGATTTACCGATGAACTAAATAATCCAATAGCAGCACCCAAACCATAACCTATAATGCAGACAAGTTTCCTTTAAAAAAATTTATATATATTTTATAATATAATTTGGTTTACCCATTACACATGCCATAAATGATTTAAATACACAACTATCAAATACATTTTCTAATAGCTTTTCTTCATTTGTTTTGATTTTTACCGGTCCAACACTTCTAGGTAAAATTATATTTTCTCTGTACCTATAAATAATATGAAAAATGTACAATTTTAAAAATACGATTTTATAAAATAATTTAAATAAAAAAACCTTTGAAAATTCGATAGATAAGTTTTTGCCATTTGGTCCATTTCTGGATTTTCAAAAAATGTTGGTTTCGGTGTATTGGTATCATTTTTAGTAGGTGGTTTAAATGGTAACATAGACATTTTTTATATTAAAAACATTCAATTTCAAATATAATAAATTCGTCCAATCCAATTTGTTTTCTATTTAATTTTTGACAGACAATTTCATCAAAATATTTTTAATTCACAATCATATTTTTTTTTTAAATATGCAATTGTGAATTTAGTTTTCTGATCCCAATAAAATAAATATGCGTAATTTTTGATGAATATATGGTAAGCAATTGGAAGTGAAAAATTTTTCATTTGTTTTTATTGTAAATTTATTTGACAATTCAATGTGGTATTAATACTTGCATGGCTAAAATAGACACTTAATAATTATTTACATTTGTGTATACAAATCCATTAACTATTGCCTTATTTCCATGTACCGAGTGGAGTGGGATTGAGTTGAAATGGATTGGAAATGGAACGATCAATTATTCGTCCCATTTCAACTCAATCCCTGTTTCCATTCACACTATTGAATGGAAAAAAATTTCCAATCACACTATCCGGATTGAACTTCGAGTTGAATATAGATTCCAAATTCTTCTTAATTAGATACAGCATAATAATAATAAAAAAATTTGCCTGGGAATTCCAAGGTGCCATATGACAATTAAAATTATCAGCTGTTTAAACAACGAAGCAGCACGAATTGAAGTTTTTATCGATTTTTGTTTAAGAGAAAATATAATATACAACATAATATTCAATTAAATAAGTAATTAATTAGTTTATTTGTTATATTTTACAATATTAATAATTAATATTACTATAATTTCAATATTAGGTTTATCGGTTATCAAAATTTCTTAATATATTAATATATATATATAAATTAAAAATCCAACAATATAAAATATAATGGAAGGTAATAAAGATGAAGCAATACGTTGTATAGAAATAGCAAAAATTTCAATAAATACAAGTAACTATGATAAAGCTGAAAAATTTCTAAAAAAAGCACAAAATCTTTATCCAACTGAAGCAGCTGAAAAATTATTAGAATATATTTCTAAAATGACTGCAGGTAATAATACTACATCAAATACTAATACGAAATCATCTGATGATAGTAATAATGTACGTCAAAGACGTTCAGAAAAAAATACAAATTCATCATCAAATAATCAACAGCAACAACAACAACAGCAACCAACTGAAGCAAAATATACAAAAGAACAACTAGAAGTAGTTGAAAAAGTTAAAAAATGTAAAGATTTTTATGAAGTATTGGGTATACCAAAAGAAGCAACTGATAGTGATATTAAAAAAGCATATAAAAAACTTGCATTACAATTACATCCAGATAAAAATCATGCACCTGGTGCTGTTGAAGCATTTAAAACAGTTGGTAATGCTGTTGCAACATTAACAGATGTACGTAAACGTAAAGATTATGATATGTTTGGTCATCAAATAACTAGTGGTGGTAATGGTGGTCGTGGTCATTTTAATCATACAACTGGTTTTCATCGTGGCCATCATACAACATTTGAATATGGTGGCTATGAATCAGAAATATCTGCTGAAGAATTATTTAATATGTTCTTTGGTGGTTTTCCACCACAAGCTAGACGACAACGTTATGCTCAACAACAACATCATGAAACTGGTCCACAACCAAGTTTAGCATTTGGTTTAATATTAGTATTGATATTAATATCAATGTTATCATCATTTTTTACATCCGACCCATTATACAGTTTAGCCCAAACATCGTAAGTTATATTTTTTTTAAATATAATTTTATACCTATATGTGAAATTTTATTTTACAATTGTGAAATTAATTAAATTTGAAATTAATTATTTTTGTTTAATCATATTTTCATAGGAAATACAATGTTCAACGTCATACCAGTCATCTTGGGGTACCATATTATGTTAAAGATAATTTTGCTGAAGAATATCAAGGATCGTTGGGACGATTAGAAAATTCAGTTGAAGAAGATTATATACATGCAATGAAACAAAATTGCTACCGAGAACGAAACTATCGTAAGTATCAAGTAGCTAGGGTCATTCTTCTAAAGCACCAATTCTTCTCAGGTTCAATTGCTTGGGAAGAATTGCGTTTGAGCCTTGAGAAGAATGAGCCGGTCACCATAAAATCTTTATAAAAATATTTAATATTTTTTAATTTTAATTTTTCCCATATAATTAAGGTGAATCGATGATTGCACGTGCTAGAAGTTTTGGATCTAGAACACAAGTGGCACAAGCTCAGGCACTTAAAACGCCATCATGTGATAATTTAGCTAAAATCGGTTTAACTAGATATTCACTTTATTAAAAAATAAATATTTGAAATAAGATTTAAAAGAAAAAAAAAAGTTTTTTTTTTTAAAATAAACAAATATATTATGAAAAAATGCAATATGAAAATCAACATTTCTAATCAATTTTTTTTGTTTTTTGTTTGGCTTATTCCAAAAAGAAAAGAAAAAAACGTATTTATTAAAAGAAAATATTCATTGAATTTTTTAGGTAAGGGTTGTTAAATATTTTTATTTTTTAGATATACAAAAATATAGATCATAAAAACTATTGGTATTAAAAAATGAAATAATTTTGTTGGATTTTTTTTTTTTATTTATTTGAAAATTTATATTATAAAAGTTTAAATATAACCGATAAATAATTGGTCTATAAAATATATTATGTAATGTATAGACTAAAATTCAATTTCAGTGTATTTGTTATTTGTTTTTTTTTTAATTGAATAAATTTAAATGTGTAGATGCAACCTTTTAAATCCATATTATAAATAACATTTTTAATTGCTATATTTATGATTAAATAAAACAAAACAAAAAACTATTTAAAAGAGTGTCGTTTTATTTTGTAACCGAATTTTTTATGTGATAGCAGCAAAGAAAGTTTATTTAATTATTTAAAAATTGATAAATTTATTTAAATTATTTATAAATTCCAATAGGGTAAAAAAATAATAGATTAATTTCAGTCTTTAATATATTAATTTTTTTTTGTACTTTTCTGGTTTAAATTTTTAAGTTGACACAATTTATTAAGAAAACAATAAGTTCATTAAAATAGAAAATAATCAATTTATTGTTTAATGCATTTTCAACATATATGCACGAAATTGAATAAATATATGCACGAAATTATACTAAATTATGTAATGTACTTTCTATTTAAAAAAAAATTATTCTATAAGAGCTTTATTACTAATTCATACAAAAAATAAACAAATTTCTATAAAAATTATATTTGAATAAATTTAAAATAAAAAAAAATCATATAAAATTATTTTAGCAAAATATTTTAAAATTAATGAACACACACATTTTTATTGTTTGTTACAATTATTTATCTTTAATAATTTGATTATGTTTTATATATGCTTTATAATAAAAATCTGAAAATAATATAAACATAAAAATATTTTGTGTAAAACCAAGAAATGCTATAAATATTGAATGATTACACCAATTATTAATTAATATTAAACCATAATGTATTGTAAGTATACCAAATTGTAATAATTGCATTTGTGTTAAATATTTTTTACACCATAATAATTTACACCAATTAATTGATGTTAAAAAATAATAACTATACATCATTACATGAACCAATGAATTAATAACACCTAACAGAGTTGAATGGCTACCTAAAAACAAAAAAGAAGAAGAAAAGAAATAAAATAAATTCGGTAAGTAATAATTTTTTTAAATTTAATTTAAAAAAAAAATTGTCTAATCATTCAGAAAGCTAAATAAACTATATATGAAATTGTTAAAAATTTACCACATATACATTTTGGTAAATTAATTATTTAAATTTTATGTGAAATTTTCGTGAACCTTACAGTATAAAATTTAATTCGATATAAAAATAAATTTGGTAAATAAAACTTACCCATTAGAAATTTCATATAAATATAAACAGCAAATATCATTCCAGTATGATGATATACATGTAGAAAAGTTATTTGTTTATTCTTTTTTCGTAATACAAAAAATATCTAATTAAAATGTAATAAGAAGTTAATTTATTAATAATGTAATTTTTTTTTCAAATATTTCAAAATGTAATGAAATTATCTTACTGTATCAAATAAATCAACATATTTCGTTAAGTAATAACAATATGAAGCTATTAATAAATTTTGAATATGTGGTTCATTATTACTAGTATCCACAGGTTGACATGTAAAACTAAATTCTTTACGCATATATGTATTTTTAATTGCCTTTAAAAAAATATATATATTAAATTTATCTTATTTGATTTTTATTTTTTATTTTCGAAAAATAAAAAACTTACCATCCAAAAAATTAAAGAATTAGCAATTATTTGAAATGCATTATAAATTCTTAAAATATATTTTAAATCATATGGTTGACGATTTTCCATATATTTAGGTCCCCATTTTTTTACAATTAATAAATATAAAATCATTGTGCCAATTATTGGTAAAATAGATCCAACCATTGGTAAATGAGCAACTCGAGGATCTACGGAAATGATATTTAAAAATATTTATTATATTTATTTTGTTTTGTTTATCCATTTTTATACCTTGATATTCATTAAAATAATACGTATAAGTATTGAATAAATATTTTAAAACAAGCGCCATTTAGTTTTATTTTAAAATTTTAATATTATTTATTATTACTTTTTGTTATATATAGGTACTTATATTTTACGTCCAACTTGTAATAATGTTACAATCAAAATGATTATAAAATAAATCCCAAAAAAAAAATTCAAAATATAGAACGTGAGTTCAAAGTATATATCGGTAGCCTCCGAAGATCTCCACAAATAAATTGTATATGTATAAAATACACATTACAATTTTGCTATGTATAACATATTTAAATATACTTTTTACCGAACACATATAATTATTTGAAATTCTAGAATATTGTAATCAGTTTTTAAATATACTCTTCGTGGTAGTGAATAATGTCCAAAAAAAAATTAAACAAAATTTAAATATTGCTGACCAATGAGTTTCACTAGAATCGTATTTTAATTAATATTTAATTAAGGGCAATGTTCTAAATAATATTAATACTACATTATATATTTAATTGCATAAAAACGACTTTTTGTTTTTGAATAAAACTTAAATGAGTATATGAGTCTCACTTTGTAATATATGACCTGAAATTGTAAAAATGATTTCTAAAGCATTTTAAAGTTTTCGATAATTTAATAATGTAGAAAGTACATTATAATCTTTTGGACAAAAAAATTATCGAAAACATTTTTCTATAATAAAATCTTATTTTTAAAAAATCTTTCAGAAATATAAAACTAGTAAATTAATTTAAAATAAAAAAAAATATTTAAAATAAAAAAAAAATATATATAATTTATTAAAAAATTTTTAATTCAAATTTTTTACAAAAAAATTTTTTTAGCTTAATACAAATTTATAAACACTGATTTTTGTAAATATTAAAAATGAAGTTGTTTATAGTTCACATCAATTCCAAATATTCTTTAAAATTTAAAAAAAAAAACATTAACATATAAAATGATTAAATTAACAATATATAAACACATTAAAAAAAAGTTTTTCTTTAAATAAAAAAAATTACTAAAATAAAATTATTTATTTAATTATTTAATTTTTATTAATTTTGTTTTGTTTTAAATATGTTCTATAATAAAAATCAGAAAATAATATAAACATAAAAATATTTTGTATTAAACCAAATAATAACCAAAATTTTGGATATTTACAATTACCAATTAATAATGGATGTAAAAAATGTATAATTAATATTGTAAATTGTAATAATTGTAATTGTGTTAAATATTTTTTCCACCATATTGTTTTTCTAATATTTGGATTTAATACAGATATAAAATAATATGAATACATAATAACATGAACAAAACTATTTAATATACCAACTAAACCAGCATGTCCACCTGGCATCCATTTAACAAATATATAACTACCAATTGTCATTATTACATGATGATATACATGTAAAAATGATACTTGATTATATTTTTTACGTAATATAAAAAATATTGTATCAAATAAATCAATTATTTTAATAATATAATATGCATATGTTAATTTTGCTTCCCATATTCCATCATTTGTATATGAATAATCAACTAGAATACATTCTAATCGATGATTTGGGTTTGTTATTAAAGCTAATAGAGCCTATAAAAAGAAAATTCTTATTATATATAAAAAAATTAACAAAACAAAATTATAATTATTACCATAATTCCAATAAAAAAATTTATAATAACTTGAAATGCATTATATACCAACATAATTTCTTTTAATTGAAATGGTTTACGATTTTCCATTAATTTTGGACCTAGTTTCTTTACAAAATATAAATAAATTGTAATTAATGTTACAAGTTTTAATGGTGAACCCATAAGAAAATATTCATCAGTTCGAAGATCTGTGAATAAGAAAGAATATTTTTTTTTTGTTTTTAGGGAAATTTAATTTTGTTGATCGTTTTCCATATAAATTTTCCATCACTATATTTTATATAATTTTAACAAGAAATTTAAGTAAAAATATTTAAAAATAAAAAAAATAACCTTTTTTTGATTCAAAATAATAATAATAATTTTTATAAAATTCTTTTATTAATAATAACATTTTTTTTTTTTTAAATTTAACAAGAATTTTCTAAGAATTTAACGTAATTTTAAATTATTATTACAATAAATATGATGATATTGTTGTTCGATAGACAGAATTTCACTAACTAACGAATTATTCAAAAGCTTTTTAAATTTTTATAAAATTTACAGTTTATTTTATAAATTTTGAGTCTCTCTTATAATTATTAATATTGTTCTTACAAAGGAAATAATAATAATAAGTTTTTGTTTCTATATATCAAGTTCGAATTAAATTTGAATTAATTGTCTTTTGGATTATGTTAATAATTTTATAGATTTATTTATTTAAAAAAAATTCCCTTATTATATAATATACATTATAAATATGTATATAAAGTACATTCATTTTATATTATATAGTATAAAATATACTATATAAAATTTTTACATACAATTTTATATAGTATATAAAATTGTATTTTTGAGTAATTAAAATTTGAAAATTATATTATAAATCGAATTAGCAATTAAAATTTTATTTCCAAGGGAATTTCTTCTCTTACTTTTTTTTTGTCGTTTATGTAGTAAATTGAAATTATAAAAGCTAATTGAATAAGCAAATAATGGAAATAAACTTACGTTTCGAATTCAATGTCACAATGTCAGACAAAAACAAATCTTGTTAGATTTTATTTTGGACTTTCTTCTATCTATTTGCAATGACTCGTCTTTTAAAAACTGGCAAAGTCTTCAGAGTTCTTATATAGGTACAAGTAATATTCATTTCTCCAACTTAATAAATTCCTAGTGTAGAAAAATGTAAAAGAATTTCTCTTTTCTTTCATGTTTTGGATGCAAATTTAATATCATTGATATTTTTCTTCATTATTTAGTTGCATATTACATTTTTTTCTTAGTTTAGTTTTGCAACTTAGAATTCGGTATATATAATGAAAAATATTTTTTTCTCTTGATATGATTTTATTTATAATTAATATTATTTCATTCCGTTTTAAAGTTGATTTTTTCATTTTTTTTAAAAATACAAAATTTATTTACAAAAATTTAAAAATAACAATAACAAAGTTTGACATTTATTTGAACGAAAAAATTGGTCAAAAATCCAAATATGACGTAATAATTATATATACCCAGGTAGCAAATAAATATTTGTTTTTGAAATACGAAATATTTCTAAACCTAAATATTCAAGCTACCTGTTCAGATAAAAAAATAGAAACAATTAGAGCAGTTTTGTTAAACAAATAAAAAACATTATTCAATAAAACAAAACTTAATAAGTACCTAAACTATTATTCATTTAAGTTTATATTAAATTAAATTAAACTAAGCAAAAAATTATATATTAATCAAATAAACTCAAATCAAACTTGTATAAAAATATTAAATTGTTAATTAAATTTTTGAAATTAAAATGTCGATCTTTAATATCTTTATATAAATGGTGGTGTAAATGGTGTGTTTCTTATTTAAATCTGTAGATCGACTAGATTTTTTAAAATCTGAAATCAGAATTAATCTGTGGAGTGAAATAAGAAACACACAGATTTTTTTCAGATAAAAAAAAGCTACAATTTTGCCGGGTAAAATGAAAATATTGGTCGGCAACTCTGGAGTTCTCAAATTTTCGAAATTATTTTTCAATTTAAATAACAATTTCTGTAATATTTTTCATTAAATATTACTTTTTATAATATTTTATTATTATTAATTTACAAAAAATATATATAATTAAATAAAATTGGTTAAATAAATGATTGAGATATGACAATCTGATAATAGTTTAGCTATATAACAACAAAATCAAGCACAAAGTTAACCACAAACAAAAAAATCAGTCAAAAAATCAATCTGACTAATCTGAAATTGAAATAAGAAAGAGCCATCATATTGATAAGATTGATCTGAGCAGTAATCGTCGGGTCAATGCCAAAAGCGCGAAAGTGCAATATTATAGTTTCGAGAAAATCACGTTTTAATTTTTGCCGATTTGTGAAATTCTTATTTTTTGCACATAAGCGATATAGAAATTTTTTAATATTAAAAAAACTACGACAAATTGCATATTTGTGGTTTTAGCATATTGTAGATTTTGAAATTTTACAATTTCTGGGATTTAAAACCCAATTTCATAAAAAACGCACATTCGCGGTTTTGGCATTGACCCGACGAAATAAGAAACAGTTTTAGATTAATCAGATTGATCACTTGTCGCTCTCATTTCGCTTTCATTTCGCCCTCTATTCGCTGTCTTACGCAGTCTACAAACATAGTAGTCACAATGAGAATTTTTTTTTGTTCTTAAATATCAGTTCATTGTTTATGTTTATTGTTTTTTCAATAAACATTGTAAGTTTTTTTTATAACTAACAATTATGAACAAATAATTAATGATGGCCCACAAATTAAAAAAAAAATTTACACACAATTCTATTATTTTGATACATCAACGCGTAGTTTCAGCGAAAAACATAAAAGTTGACCAACTTTTTTCATAGTTGCGAAATGTGACCGAAAAGGATGTGTTCATTGTAAACACCTTCATACAATTTCATACATTTAAACTTTATTTTGACACTGGCTGCGTATTGAGCGCTAAATGAGAGCGAACATTGGAACTCCAGGGTAAGTTTTCTTAATTTTACCCTGGACTCGAGTTACAATGTTCGCTCTCACAAAAAAAAATTCTCATTGTGACTACTATGTTTGTAGACTGCGTAAGACAGCGAATAGAGGGCGAAATGAAAGCGAAATGAGAGCGACATTGTAACTCCAGGGTTAATTAAGTCCATTCCATTAATGGTTAGGCCTATTCTGTAGAAACTGTTATTTTAAAAACCATATAAAAATTTGGTCCATATAAAAATTTAAAATTATCACAGCATGTCAATTTTTATATTTTATATAAAATATCCTTTTATATATAAATAATTCAAAATAATTATATATAAAATATCCTTTTTATATATAAATAATTCAAAATATTAGAAGAATTGGTAATTGGGTGAATTTTCTGAATCAGCAAATATTTTTTTGAGTACCAGTAGCAGTAGTGTTTTACGATATTTGACGTTTGATCTTTCAAATTTCACAATAGAATAGAAATTGAGTGTTTGTATTTGTATTCCAAACAAAACCGCCAAAAAAATAATACGTTTTTTTTATTAATATTTTTTATTTATTAAATAAGTGTTTATTTTTGTTTTACAAATAATAAGTTTAAAAATAATTGATATAATGTCTAAAAAACGACAATTAGAAATAAACGCTGTTGCGTCTACATCAAAGAGACAACATTTAGCTGAGGTAAATAGAAAATAGAATATACCACAGCAACAAAACCAATTCTGGAAATAATCATACATTTTCAATATCATTTTTCTTTTGTACATAATATTTCCTATTTAAACTTTATTAATTTAATATTTAATTTTTGTTGTTGTTGTTAAGGATGATGGTTTATCATTAACACAAACAAATGAAGCTGTTAGAAGTGGAAAACTTACAAAAATTCATTTAACAAATTTTATGTGTCATTCAAATTTCTCAATGGATTTTCATAATCGGGTTAATTTATTAATTGGTAGTAATGGAAGTGGTAAAAGTGCTGTATTAACAGCATTAGTAATTGGTTTAGGTGCTAAAGCACGAGATACAAATAGAAGTTCTAGTATTAAACGTAAATTATTTATATTTTTAAATTTGTAGTATATTCTAAAATTGTATATATTTTTTGTGTGTGTTTGTAGAATTGGTCAAAAATGGAGAAGCATCAGCAGAAATTGAAATAACTATTGCTAATCATGGTACAGATTCATATGATCATGATGTTTATGGTAATTTTATAACAGTTTGTCGTCATATTGGAGCATCTGGACAAACAAATTATAAAATAAAAAATGAACGTGGTCAAATAATATCAAAAAAAACTGATGAATTACAAAAAATATTATTATATCATAATATACAAACAGATAATCCTGTATTTGTATTAAATCAAGATAGTGCAAGAACATTTCTAAAAGAGTATACCTAATTATTTTTGTCAATGATATATTTACATTTTCATATCTAATTTAAGAGTATTTACAATTCAAATTTTTCAAAATTGCAAGTCGTTTTATGTATGGAATTAGTTTTATTCAAATTTGAATTGTAAAGAGATTAATTAGATCTGAAAAACTTATTACATTTACTATTCAATTATGTATTCTTATTTATATATTTTTACAGAATGGAACCAACTAAAAACTATCAACTTTTTTTAAAAGCAACACAAATTGAAACTATAATACAAAAATTAAATCAATGTGGCCTTATGCATAACAAATATAAATATCAATTAGAAATATTGAGAAAAGTAAATTTATTTATTAAAAAATACAATTTAACTTATATATCTAATTACTTTTATTATATTTTAAATTAGGAAACAGAGCAAATGGAACGTGATCTTAAAGAATTAAGTGATAAATATGAACGTTTACAAAGTGCTGATCAAATAAAAGTATGTATTTTACATATGATTTTTCGTTATATGAAAGTAAATTTTAATTCTTATAAAGGTTAAAATAGAAGAATATAAATTAGAACAGCTATGGTTAAAAGTACAAGAACAAGAGATTATTGTTAATGATTTAAATAATGTAATAAATAAAATGGAAAATAATTGTGAGAAATATCAAAAATTAATTGATAATAAAAGTTCGGCGGAAGATGAATATAAAATGGAAATACAGTATGTACAATAATTAAATTGATGAAAAAAATTTTCATTTTAAAATATCTATATATATAATATTCTTTAATATTTATTTTAGGAAATTACAAACAGAATTAAAACAAAAGAATAATTCTATAAGAATTGAGAATGAAAAATTAAATAATTTAAAACATACTTTTAATTCTGCAAACGAAAGTTATCGAAATGCAAATGATCAAATTAAACATTTTACTAATAAAATAAATAATTTAAAAGAACAAATAAATATGATTGAAAAAAGAATTGCTGAAAGATCAGGCTCGTAAGTTAATTTCTTTTGTAAAAAATTAATAAACATTAATATATATTAAATGTTCCAGTCAAATGTCAATCATACAAAAAATGCGCCAAGAAAATGAACAAATATTACAAAAATTATTAAAAGAACAACAAGAGATTACAGCATTAATTGAACAACAAAAACTTGATATAGAAAATGTTAATGAAACAAGATTGAAATATGAAGAGGAATTTGAATTATTAAAAAAACAACGTGAAAAACAAATGAATAAAATTGGTAATATTATTTTTATTTTAAACTAATTATTTAATTTATTTTCATCCATGTTTTTTAGATAGTTTAAAACATGAAGTGTCTGCATTAAAATCATCATCAAAAGATCAATTATCTTTATATGGTCCACATATGGTACAATTTTTAGATGAAATTCAAAAAGCACATAAAAAAGGACAATTTTCAGCATTACCAAGAGGACCGTTAGCACAATATATTCAAGTACCAAATAAAAAATGGCGTGGTCCAGCTGAATATTTATTACAATCATTATTAAGAGTATTTATTGTTAACAATCGTGCTGATCAATTAATTTTAGATAAAATTATATCAAAATTTAATGGTTTTAAACCAAGTGTAATTACTTTGAAATTTCATAATAAGGTAAATATTACTATCAAATATTAATGATTTTTATTTATAAAAAAAATAATAATTGTTTTTTTTTTTAATATTTAATGTAGATTTATGATGTAAGTCAAGGTATGGTTCATCCACCAGAAGGTACATTACTCTTAATGAATGAAATTAAATGTAGTGATCCTGTTGTTATGAATTGTTTAATTGATCGAGCAAATATTGAAACAATTTTATTATGTGAAAATCAAAATTTAGCTATACAATTAACATCAGAAAGAGAAAATGTACCAAACAATTTAAAAAGAATTATTTTATTAAAACCATTTTTAGAATATTATCCAGCACCATTATATCGTACTTATTCACTTAAACAAAAAAATCCACAATTAATTCAAGTTAATATAGCTGAAATGAAAAAGTAAAATATATAAATATTAAATATATTTGATAATTTCATAATTGTATATTATATTTATATATATTTTTTCATTAAATATAGGAACATTGAGAATGAAATATCACAATATGAAAAAGGAAAATCTGATAATGAAATAAAATTACGTGATTTGAAAAATAAATTACAACAAATTTATCAATTGATAAGACAGAATGAAAAAAAAATGGAAAAACATCAAAATTCTAAAGTTACATATGCAGAAAAAATTCAAGAAATTAATTCAATTGAATATCCAGAAGAAAGTCAAATTAATTTTTATGTAAGTTGTTTTAATTTTTATATTATAATATTTTAAACTAATTTGGGCTAAATTAAAACATAACACCCATTATGTACATATGTATATTAATTTTAACAACGAAAAATAATAATAACTACATTAAAGTCTTTGAGGGGTTTGTCATTATTATAGACGTAATAGAATGTTGTCAGGAAATACGAAAAATCGAGAATTATAGTTTCTTTTATTCTAAATATGTCTCACATCTGTTGATTACCTTTTTATGTTCTCTTTCAACTTTTCCGTAACATTTTCTATAATCTACTAATTAGAATCTATTTGACTTCATTTTCCTGACCTAAGAAGTTTTTGTAACAACTAGTTTAACAAGCTTTTGTTTGGTACAGTCAAGTTGAACAGTGTTATTGTGTTTAGTTAAGGAGTAAAATTAGTTATTGTAATGTAAATAAAGAAACTTTTAAAATAATTTGGATTTAGCATACACAGGATCGAATTGAATTTTTGTTTTCCAAAAAATTATAATTATACCAACTAAAAGAATATAAAATCGAAAAAAAAATTATTTTGAATTTTAGAAAAAAGAAAAATTGGAATTAGAAATGAAAATAAAGGAAATATCTAATGAACTTCAGCTAAATGAAGACAAAATAAAAGAATTGCTGCAATTAAAAATTGATTCAGAAAAAGCATTTCAACATCAAAAAGAAATTATTGACAATAATGGCCAAGAAGTTAATCGTATGAGGGTAAAACTCTTATTTTGAAAAAAATATTTAATTTTGTTGTTGTTATTGTTCATATTTAAATTGTTACAGGAAATTATTGATGAATCAAAATTTAAATTAACTTCATTATTATCAGATGCTAGAAATTGGGAACAAAAAAAGAATAATTTAACTGAAAATATTCAAGAAAAAATGGTACATACTAAATAATTCTAAATAATTTTCTTTTTAAAAAATTATATTTTAAATAATTTTCTAGATTGAACTTGAAGAGGAAAATAGTAATTTAAATAATGTTATAGATATAGCATCAAAAAAAGGTGAACGAATACCAATAACAAAAACTAACGAAGAATTACAAAATATAATTAAAAAATTTGAATATCAAATAAAACAAATTTGTTCAACAAAAGAAAGTATAGAAGATATAAAAGCATTATTAGACGATAAAAAATTAAAATATGATAAAAATGAAGCATTTATTCTTACAATATCACAAACGTTAGAATTGGTAAAATAAATTATAAATCTATATAAAAAATCAAATTAATATATTTATAAATTTTGTATTTGTTTCCAGTTAAAAACAACACGAATACAAAGATTTAAATTTATTATAAATTTAAAACATCACATGGCATTAAGAGTTAAATATACATTTGATGTAATTAAATAATTTTCTTCTTATATATTTTTTTTAATAATAATAGTTAATAATATTTTTCATTTAATTTTCCAGCAAGTATTAAAAGTAAAAAATTTTGTTGGTAGTATAACAATTGATCATAAAGAACAAAAATTAACTATGAAAGTTATACCACGTGATAATCATTTAAATAATGCTGTATCAAATACAAAATCATTATCTGGTGGTGAAAGATCATATTCAACAATAGCATTATTATTATCGTTATGGTCATGTGTTGATCATCCATTTTATTTCTTAGATGAATATGATGTTTTTACAGTATATATAAAAAAATAACTTTTCTTAATTATTATTTAATTAATTATTATTTTATTTATTTTATATAGGATGATGTAAATCGTGAAATTATGACAAAATTATTACTTAGTGAAGCAGAAAAGAAACCCCATCGACAATATACATTCCTAACACCGCAAGATGTTTCATTTGTCCAGGCGACAGATCTTGTTACTATACATAGGTAGAAATTTACAAAAAAAAACAAAAAACAAAAATTAAATAATATTTTTTAAAAAAAATTTCATTTTTTGTTTTAGGCTTGCGGAACCAAAAAGATAATTATTAATTTTTATATGTATTTTTTTAAATATAATGTTAAAGGATAATAAAAAAAAACCTGTAACCATGACTTTAATAATTTGAGGCTGTAAAAGTAAAAATGTTCAAATATAACAATGTAAAAAATCATAAAATTTTCGGATTTCATATATTCAGTACAAACATTTTTAAACGATATATAATATATATTTTTATATTAAGTTTAATGAACAAATGAATTTGTTTTATTTAATAATGATATTAATATTTTACGTCATTGTTAATGTACATAATTTTTATAGTAAGAACAAGTTAATTTTTTTGCATTATTATTATATTTCTTCGTTTTTTTTTCTTCAAGTCGTCAATGTTCTTAATTGATTTTTGTTCATAACATATTTATAATTCATAACTATCAGTTATATTTTTGTAATGGTCAATTTACAAATATTATCAAAATAAAATTTGTTATGGCTAAATAATTACCTATAGTTTTTTGGAAAAATTTACTCATAATCAATTTGTTATTAAAATTAATAAATTATATGGTGAAAAAGAAATTTGAATTTCTATTTTTATTTTATTTTTTTCAAACTATTTTTTATAGAGACAAAAATAGTTTCGAATAAATATAAAAATATATATATAGTACACTCTTCTATATAAAATATAAATCCTATCATTAATGAAAAAAATATAACTGATAAATTGATGATTTTTAAAATGGTTATCAGCAAAAAATAAATTTTTTTGAAAAATTGAATTTGTTATGCAAAAAAATAATATACCATATCTTAAAAAAAATAATAATAATATATATATAACTTATAATCAATTACAAATTTTGTTAAAATACATTATTTTTTTTTATGGTTAAATAAATTAAGTTTTAATATATATATATATATATATATATATATATATATATATGAAACGTAATAAATTCGTTTTGGAGATTTTTTTTTGTTTTCTATAAAATGGTAAAATTTATTGTATTTTCTCTTAATGATAAAAGTTTCGTTGTAACTGTTTTATGTAAGGTAGAAATTTTAAATTTAAAAAAAATATATATATATAATTCAAAGGTGAAATAGAATAATTGAAAAAAGAAGTAAATTTTAAAATTTAGAGTATTAAATTTTCGAAAATTAATTGAGAAATTAATTGTGCTCCATAATTGGTGTGCCTTTAATCAAATATATTTTATTAAATCTGGACACAGGTAAGTAATTTTTTTTAAAATATAGATTTAATTGCAAGTATGAGGCAATTTAAGTTAAATTTCGTTAGCTAATTCTTTGAAATTTTATAAATAAATGCATAATTATTGGGAAATTTACTTTTAACATAAATTTTAAAATTAATTACGTGTACGTGTATTTGAAAGTATCATTTAAATTTTTTAACTTCAATTTGTTACTCGAATCTTTTATTGAAATGCAGTGCCTAAATAAGCACGCTATTCATTTGAAAACATTATCCTAAATTATCTGCTATTAGTGGACAATAAAGGAATAACAATTTTTCATTTGTTTTTAAATTACATTAAAATGTTATGTGAATTATTAAAATCCTTAAAAAAATCTAATAATATAAACACGCAAACATTCCTCAAATATTAGTTCATTGAACTTATTGGAATAATATATTTTTTTATTAATATACACCATTAGTAAATTATATGATATGTAATGTAAGTGCTGATTTGGGCAATAGATAATTTGCCTATAATATGATATCACAAATGGGAAACGTATATTTATTTTGCTATGTGTTAAATTTACAAATTGAATCAATTAATTACTCTTCCTTGGGCTAGAAAACCACTTATCTTATACGATATATTAATAGGATTGGTCAAAGATACTCTTTTAAAATAGATTGCTGTGTGATGTAATAAAAAAAAAATGCAGTCAGCTCAGTCTCGAGTACAATTCAATATATAAATCGCACAGAATGACTTACCAGATTTAATTTTTATATGAATTCTCATTAACTAATTAAAAAACTCGAAAAATTATACCAATTTGCCAAATTTAGTATATAATTTTTCCAAATTTAAATATAAACATTTTCATTAATTAAAAAATTGTGCATCAAGTAGATTTTTATTTATTTTTTAATTAAATTTTGTAAAAAAAAAAAAATTCACAATTGTCTATAAATTTTCACTATTTTCACTTAAATTCTATTTTTTTTTTATATATGTATAAAATAATCACAAGAATTTGTTTTAAAAAAAAATTATCGCTCTCTATGATGTACGAGTATAGTGTGTATATTTACCAAATCCTACAACGATCATTTGTTGGATACATTCCAGAACCTAATTTACATTGAAATGTTTTTGAAAATTCTGGTGAATTTGTTAATACACCTTTAAGACGAATTCTACCAGGACAATGATTATCTGATAATGCATATTTAGCAGCACTTGGTGTTAACGTTTCACACCACAAATTACCAAATGATATAAATAATAATTGATCATGATTATATTTTTCAAGACCTGGTAATTGTTTTTCATTACCAATTTTATTTTTTAATATTTGATAAGCATAATATGCTTCACGCAATCCACCATTATCAGCAATATTTTCACCTAATGTTAATTCCCCATTTATCTAGAAAATAAAATGTATATAATATTTACTATATTTTTTGTAATGGTTAAAGCTAACATTATCTTCAACTTCAGGTAACCGATAATTGCCGTATTGTTTAATAAAACATTCTGTACGATTAATATATTCTTTAATTGTAGTTTCGGTCCACCATTGTCTCATATTACCATTTTTATCAAACATCCGTCCACTATCATCAAAACCATGTGTTAATTCATGACCAAGAATAGCACCAATTGCACCATAATTAAGAGCTCTATAACATTTATTAATTAAATTTAGTTTGAATAATGTACCCAAAATATGATCGTGTGAGAAGCGAAATATTGTAATTTCATTTAATAATTCAGCAAGTATATAAAGGAAAATCTGCAATGAATTTCATTTTTATACAGCAGGTTGTATAGACACTATGCCCTTAAATTCCTGTACTATTAAAATGTTTCTAAATTTTACAACATTTCACTTCTTACATGATGAAATGAGTTCAAATGATCTGAATCTTTATAACTACACTTACTCTAATCCGAGCTCATAGAATGGATACTGTAGAATAGCAATTGGTACAGCTATGAAATATATTTATTAATTACACAAATTATTGATGATTAGTTTTAATATAATTATTATTAAATTAAGATATATTAATCACTTACTTATAGTATTTGCCTGAAATGTATGAAATGCATTTACATTTGATGGTGTTGATTCCCAACCAAATTTATTTGGTTTTTCATAATCAATAATTTTATTTTTCATTTGCCATCGTAATATATCAATCATATTTTCTAAATGTGTACTTTTATTTATTTGTATATCACTATAATATTCATCTAATATTGTTATATTTAATAACCATTCTGGAAAACCAATTAAACTTTTCATATTGGCAGATTTATCTAATGTTTGTTCTTTTGTTATTTTATCCATCCAATCAGTTTTTTTAACTAAATTTGTAAATGCTAAACGTATATTTGCTAACATATCATCAATTTTTGGTAATGATTCATTTATAAAATTTTCATCAATTAATTTATAACTAACTGCCATACCCATTAATGTATTTACAGCACTAGTACAATATAATGAACGTGGTGTTGATGATTCTGTATTTAATACAGATCTAGTATATTCATTATGATATTGACGCATATCATTTGTTGTATGATCAATTAATTCTTCAACAACAAACCACCATATATATAATTCTAATTTATCTTTAGATAAATTTATTAAATATTGTTTTAATTGTTGTAAATATTGTAAATCAGCATTACTAGTTAATAATTTAACATTTGTTATATTAAATTTATTTAACTGATTTTGAAATATATATGGTAAATAAATATCCCATATTTGTAATGATTTTGGTATAATTAAATCATTTGTTATATTTTCAGCTTCAATTGTTGTTAAATATACAAAATCATCTAATGGATTTGTATGACTAGATTTTGTTGAATTTTCAGCATCTTCATCAATCTAAATGATAATTAAGAAAATTGTTATATAAAAAAAAAACACATTAAATTAAATTTAACACGATTTCAATTATAAGTAAATTAACATTAAAACTAATTTTCTGTTGATATCCATGAGTCGCGATTAGGTTGTTTTGTAT
Organism: Empis stercorea; assembly: GCA_949752835.1. NCBI lineage: Eukaryota > Metazoa > Arthropoda > Insecta > Diptera > Empididae > Empis > Empis stercorea. The sequence continues at coordinate 12,207,779 of OX457087.1, forward strand.
TTTTTTATGCACAGCTAAATATAATTTTACAATACCTGATCAAGCTTCGGGAATAGTTCGTAAACTATACCTTTATTAATTGGCGACTCATGATCTTAACTGAAAATCGGCTTTTAGGGTTCTCAAGATTATATGATATTATTAGTAATTAAATTACTTGTTAAAATATGTTTTATTTACCTGAGTGATTTTAGCTGTTACTCGTAAAAGATCAACTGCAGCTGAATTTAATATATCAGAAATATCATCTATATTTAAATCAGGTTCTACTGATTTTACAAAGGCAAACAGAATTTTACGAATATATGTTACATATGTTTTTAATGGTGCTGAAATTGTACTTTTCTCTGCATTTTCCCTACTATTGTAGTATTCTTCACTTGTATTTTCCTTTAAATTTTCATCATTACCATCATCTGATCCTAGGAAATCTGTCATTAATTTCTTTTTAACATGTTTATTTCGAATTCGATCATCATAGCTATAAAAAAATATATTTCTTATTTTTATAAATTCTTATATGGTAACAAAAAAATCCCTACAATGGTAATGCTGTTTCAGTTTCTGGTGTACCAATTGCAATACGATTAATACTTCGATTAGCTGGATCTGGGAATATATCAAAGCCAACTAATATATCCATACCCATAGCCAATTTAACTCTAGCCAATGTTTCAACAAAATTAAATTCTTCAATAGTATTATTATTATTATTATCATCATCATTAATATTAATTATAGTTCGATTAAGTATTGATGGTATTATTGGTAATTTAAATTCTTTTAATAATTTAAATATTGGTTCTAATTTCAATTTATTCATTGTATCAACATCCATACATGATCTATACATAATTTTTGTTTTATTAATAGCAATTGAATCATAACGTGTTAAATTTTCTTGTAAAAATGTACGAATTTTACGCATTACTTTACTTTGTTTTTCACTAAACCAATCAAATGAATTTGATGAATCTGGACGAGGATGTTCTTCATGCCAATTACCACATGTAAATTGATAAAAATCATCACATGGATCAACAGTTTGATCCATTGATAATATTAAATTTGATGCAGCACGTAAACATTGATTTGTTTCACAAACATTATATGTTAATTTTGTTGCTATATAAATTTAATTTAAAATTTTATTATTTCTTTAATAATTTACTTTTAATTCAAAGTACATATATACCTTTAATTGCTACACAAATAATTGCTATTATTAGTATTATAATAATTAATATAAGGACTGCAAATGCTGTTTTATGATAATATTTTCGACTAAATCTGTAAATTAGATTATATACATTTTTAATTTAATTTATTTGAAAATATAATATAAATTCGAAAATATTTACTTAGATTGAACTCCAACTAAAAATGGATTATGATAGAAAATTTTATCATTACCATTAACAACTGGCGGTCTAGGTGGTACATGAGCTGTTGATGCACCTTTTGATTAGAAAAATTTATATGTATTTAACTATTTATTATTTAAGCATAATAAGCATAATACTGATAATTATATTAAAAAAAAATTCATCTTTGGTTATAGGATAGAGACAAAGTAATTGTGTCTATGGTATAATCTAATAATAACTTATTAATAGGGGTACATTAATTATTTTAATAATATTTCTAATAAATTTATTGCTAATTCGTTTTTTTGATAAACATTATTCGAAAGTCGATTTTTATGAGCACATACAATAAATAAATTTGTTAATTGAGTTTATATTTTAGTGCAAAAAGTTATTTTGATGGCACAAAACACTTCTTTGTTTACAACTTTTTTCCATTTAATTTTTAAAACTATAAATACGAGTAAATACTCGAAAACATTTATTTATAAGTATATAATTAATTAAATAAAATAAATTTTTAAATAATAAACTTTTAAAATTGTTCATTAGTATTTGATTACAAATTTTATGGTCACACTTAATAATTGTTTTCAAAAGTTATGACACGTTTAAATAAATTTTTATATACTATTTAAATTCGTTTAAAATTACATATATCCATCCAACACGTTTTAAAATTGATTACGTGTGGTTATTTAAATATTTTGTAATTAATTATAAAAATTATGATTTTATGGAAAATATTTTAAAAGCCAATTAATAAGTGTAAAAATATTAAAATGTAATAAAATTAAGAATCATAAAAGAATTTTCGATGGAAAATAAATTATATATATAATATATATGTATGTATACATATATTATTGATGTTAAAAGTTAATCATTATTAATTAATTTGAAATTTCACAAAGAGATGATTGAATTTATTGTATATTAAATTATAATCTTTTAGATATCATTAAAAAAATTGAAAATTATTAAAAAAAATTTTGTTCACTTTTATTGTTTTTTCCATTTGAAAACATTTCTATATAGAATCACTTTATCTAGTATACCAATTTTATTTAAATGCAGTGGTAATATAATCACGCTATACATTTGTAAACATTAACCTAAATTATCTGCTAGTAGTGGACAATAAAGGAATGACAATTTTTTAATTTTTACTAATTTTATTTAAAAAAAAATTGCATTTAAAATTAAAATAAAAATTGCGTTTCTAACTTTTTGAATTATTAAAATCCTTAAAAATCTAATAATATAAACACGCAAACGCTTCTCGAATATTATTAGTTCATTGAACTAATATAAAAATAGTTTTATTAATTATTTATTAATACACACCATTAGAAAATTATATATGATATTTAAGTGCTGATTAGGTCAATAGATAATTACCTATATGTGAAATTTTCTATTGGTTAACATGAATTACCTATATGGGTATAGAAAATCGAAATTAACTATAATTTATAATCTGACTATTAATTATAATTTGGCTATGATTTAATAATATTAAATGGGGAGAAACTCAAATTCAATAAACAAAAATAGAATTTGTTTTTCTGGTTATTAGAATTTTAATTTTAGTGACTATTTTACTTATTATACTATCCTTGTTTCATTTTCTTTAATTTCTTTAACTTGTAACAATTTTATCAGCCTTCGCACTGCAAGGCCACAGACTGCAGGACTTATTTACTATATTATATATCATATACTAACGCTAATTAATGCCAAAAGTTTATTATCAATAAATTATTGTTAATCTGTAAATATTTAAAATAATTTCAAATAATTCTTTTACGAGTTTAATAATACAATTTATATAATTTATACCAAAGTAACTAAGGCCGGTTATTATATTATTCATTTAAATTATTTTTAAATATACATTTATTTAAGTAATTTTAAAAATTATACTTACGTGATGATTCATTAAAAGCTTCATTTGATCCTTGAATTGTCCATACTTCTGTTCTATTATCCATTTTAATTTTTTTTAATTATTATAATTTGTTATTTGATTAAGAAATAGAAATTATTATTTATATATCACAGAAATTTTATACATTTATAAAAGACACTAAGTTAATAATTTTAATTTTTTTTTTATTTAATAATTAATTATTTAGTTTACAACTAAAACTTTATAATTTTTTGATTTTTCTGACTATGTATATATATTTATATTATTGTCTGTTCTTAAAAACTAATACAAAATTTAATTTTGTTGTTTTAAAAATTCTTTTTATATTTATATATAAATAAATGTAGCTTTTTTTATATAGCCAAAATGCACTTTTAAAACTTTTACAATTTCACACGTTTTATTTATTTATATTTATAAAGCTTTAATTTTTGCGATAATATTATAAAACCTTTAATTCAACAAGACAAATTATTTTAAACTAAAAACAAGTTACTAACTATATACATATATAGTCCTACATTCAAAAATTTATAAGTAGGTACTATAGATATATATATAATATGTAATGAAGAAACATTGATTTTAAGTACATATATATAAATATTTTAATAGATTTTTGAATAAAAAATTGTTTTTTAAAACATTATATATAACATTCGATTTTCCATGGAATTTCCTTAACTTAAGAAAGTAGGTATATATATACAATGGTATATAAAGAAAAGGACATATATAAGAAAAGAAGGCACACAAGGTGAAAATATTAAAATTGTTATTTTTTCTTTAAAGAACCATGAAATTTAAATTGATTTTCTTTTTTTATATTAGTAAATTAAATATTTTAAAAGTTTCTTTTATTAAGTAAATTTCTGTTTATGGATATAAACTTAAGTATTTTTCTGTAGTAATCACAACCTGGACTATAATATATAAGGTTACTTCACTTGGTATTAAATTATTTTATGATATCAAAAAACGATTCCTTCCGGTTCGGACTTTGACTGGACAATAACCATAGTTAATAGATGGAAATATTTAAACTAAAAAAAAAATTATAAATAGTTTGTTGTTTTATTGGTCGAAAATATTATAAATATATAGATACAAATCAAAATCCATTATATATATGTGTATTCAAATTATTTATATATATTTTTTTTTCAAATATCCTTTTTTTTATACACATGTAATTACTTAGAAAATATATTGTGTTGTTTTCTTTTTCATTCATTTCTCATCCCTTATTGAAAAAAAAGTGTACATGCATGTTTAATATGTTTATTCAATTCGTTGGCATGAAAAAGTATCCAGGAAAATTAGTGAAAAACATTTTATTAGAAATCAATTTTTTTTTGTATGTATGTAGGTAGAGCGTAGAGGTACTACTTTTTATGTAGGAGTTGTTTACTTGTCATTGAAATGTGTCAATTATTTAATGATATTTTATAGTAAAAATTTTAACAGTATTTAAATGTCAGATTTAGTGATAATATTTGTTTCATTTCTTTTTTACAACATTTTTTCGACAATATTTGTACATTTTTCTTTGTCAAAAAAGTACTCAAGTTTTTGAAGTATAGTTATATTGAGTTAATTTAAAACCATCAGCAAGGTCACTTTTTAGAAATAAAATTGATAATAGAAGGCATAGGAAGGCTTCACTATAAATTTTGTTAAGTATTGATAATGAATTAAAATAGCACTTATATAATAGAAAAATGAAAATTAAATTTTCCTTTATATAGTACAATTTAATAGTTCTTAAAAATAAATACATAGTTTTCATTAATAATTTTTCATATTATCACCAATTTCGGAAAATATTTTCAGTTTTTACAATTATTTCATTGCAAAAACATGAGATAAAGCTGTGCTTCAATGTAAGATTTTCTATTTATGTGCAACTACTATACATTAATTGAGCCCACAATTCAATTTATCACATTAACTAAAATTCCTGTACTATTTTTTCTACTAATATTTTAATATCTTTGATAATATTTTTCAATGAAAGGGAAACTTGCATTTCTCCCCAATAATAATAATAATAATGATTTCAATTTTTTAAATGCATTTTTATAGCGCCACCATATATTTTTCTCTCGTATGAATAGTTTCCCCATTACAAAGTAGTGGTTTTTTTATATTTAAGTAAATCGATTACAATTATTTTATCGATTCATAAACATGTCATATTGTCAAATATTCCAAAAAAATATAATTCAGTTTTTACTATATCCTTTTTTTTTATTATTCAAATACTTATTTTTTTTTTATTCATTGTTGATTGAGTGTTGGTATACATATATGTATATGTATGTTGTATGTTGATAAGATTTTGATTTTTCTATTGGAGAATGAACACAAATCATTATATGTATATGATTTTTTTTTTGTTATAGGTGGCATAGCAATTGTGTCATTAAAATTTTACCCAGTAATTTTTTTTTCCTCTTTTATTATCTATTCATACATAAATTATATACATACGTACATATTACATATATATGAAATATGAATATATAATAGATTTTCGTGATAAGATATAAATGAATATATAGAGTGTAGAATAATAACAGAAAAAAATATGCAATATTTGATGTCCTTTTATTTATAACTCCAATGATAAAATTTATTGTCAACCACTCATTCTTTTTTTTATATATATTTTTGTGGATAATGTTTATAGTTATGTATGATAAGGTCTCGTAGAATTATAATAGTATATACAGTAAAAGTATTAGTGTTGTTTGTACATATAACCTTAAAAAACATTTTGAATATGATTTTAAATTATACCGCACGTTATTAAATTTAATTGTTGTAAATTATTTTATATAGTATAATTAAGGAATAAGAATAATTCGCTTTAAACAAGAAACGAAAATATACGTATACATAATAATTTTTTATATTACTTGGTATAGACTAGATAAATTATTTAAATTTTTGTAATATAGTATATGATTAAGTACTACTTTAGACTTAAAGCCAGTGGCACAGAATTTATTCGTCCTTTGTTGTCAATTATTAACTGGAACCTAAACTATAAAGTTTCTATATATATACCTTAATTTACCAAGCTTAAGTTCTTTAATATAAAGTCTGATTATTTAGTCGAGATTCATGAGTACAACTCAATAAATCAAAAATGGAAAGACAGAAAGCATGATAAAAAGAATTACTTTGGCTATAAAAGTTTACAGATTAATTTAGTAGTCCCTACTTTCGAGTTTTCCAAACAATTCAATAATGAAGATACCACAAATGAATCAAAAAAATCTATTACATTTCCTAGAAAACGAACTAACTAATAAGAAATACTCAAGTATTTTCTTTCATTATTAATTATATCCTAATTACTCCTCATCCCTTATTGCTATATGCGAATATTTTGCGTGATTACATTATTTATATACTTAAACTATTAAGTATACTCGTATGATATTCTTACTTCAAATATATTAAAACTGGTTCTTTTTTATTGGACTCTAATATACTGACTTTTAATGTACATATACTCTTGTATTTTATTATTAATTTCCATGTTTCGTACTAATTTATTATTATTATTTCATAAACGATTAAACTGAATTTAAAAACACTGAAAAAACACAAAAATTATTAATGAAAAATCACAATTTATGAATTTTTAAAAAATATAGAAAAAAGAAATATATAGAAACAAAGTAATTGACCTACTAATTTACATTATAACATTTGAATTTAAAATATTTTTATGTTGATTTCAAATGTTAACTTTTGTTTAACTATTGATTTATTTAAATATTTTTAGTATTTCTCTCGTTCTCGTTACTATAAACAAATGAAATTGATTTTTTATTTCATTTTAACAAAAATAATATATTTACAAAATATAAAATACCGCGAATTTTTATCACATTTTTTTTTTAGTTGACAAATTCCAGGGAAATTGGATTATAAAAAAAAAGTTATTACATATATTTACGTCAGTAGAATAACGAAAAACTAAATTTAGTTTTCATCGTATTTGTTTTGTTTATTTGCTATATTTCTTTAATACGATTTTGATTACAATATCCGTAATGCATGATTATGTAATTATTTGGATATAAAATTAAAGTTACTGATTTAGAAATATATACAACAAAAATTATATACAAAATAACCAAAAATAAGTTTATATTATTTAAGTTATTGAAAGAACTACTATATCTTATAAAGAAATTACTCCTATAATAATTTTATCTATAAATTCCTTTACATTTTCAAATATTTGTTTATATAGAAATTTTACTAAACAATATTTTGGTTGCCAAGTTACATAATTTTTTTGATATTAATGAAACTCTAAAAAATTTGTTACATGATTTGCTTCATTATAGTGTAATTCAAATAATGGTATATATTATTTTTATTAGATTAATTTAGTTAGTATCACTAAATAAATTTGGTTTTAATAATTACTTATTTCGGAATATATTGCTATGTTTTCAACTTTATTGTTCGATTAGTATTCATCTTTGCTTATTATATTAAAACATAATTTTCTTATATTTACTACTAACAAGTATTTTGTACAATATTTAATAAAGATTTTAATAATGTAAAAATTAAATTTGCTATAATTTTTTTTTTTTGGTAAATAAATTGACATAATACTAATATCCTTTTTAAATCCTTATTTATATTTTTTTTTAATGAATTAGTTCTAGTAAAAAAAGCGATTTATATTTTTAATTAAAAATTCTGTAATTCAATATGAAAATGATATTGAATATATGAATTTATTTAAAAAAAATCCTGAAATAAACAAAATTGTTAAAAATATGAAATTCAAATATAATTATTATTTATTTTCTTATAAAATATTTCAAGCTACTATACAAATATATAATCAAGTATATTATGCACTATTTAGAATCTGAATTACTAATTTCAAAATAGCTAATTTCACATTATATTCGTTCTATTGTCAATCATTTGAATGCTAAAATATTTTTTGACCCATATAAATAATATCGTATCGATTGAATACGCCAAAGGCACTAAATCATTTTTTCCATTATTTTAGTATATACTTAAAATGAAATCATTATAATGATAATATGTTTTAAATAGCCATTGGCATAATGTCCATTAGAAATTCTACTAAACAAGTTTGTAAAACAGGATATGATTACATTTACATTATAAGGCAATATTATACAGACACTATAATTTTTAAAGAAACAAATATTTAATATATCAAATTTCTGTCTTGTCCTTTATCCTATTTGTGAGGCATTGGGTGTCTTCTAAATCTAAATGATAGACGTTTTAGTGATTCTAGTTATTGGTACTCAAATAAATCTGATTCGACTTAGAACAACATATCGATGCATCCACCGTGAATTGAACCCACGACCTAGTACACTGCCCTACCGCACCACCAAATCAATTATGGACTTAGTATATTTTGCAATCACAAATAAATTCAATTGGAAAATAAAGAATTGCATACTTTTAGGATTCTAATTTAAAAATTATATCAAGGGAGTTTGTTTTTCAAAATTTTCTATTTATAGAAAATATTAAAAATGAAAATGCATGTCAGGTTTTTTTTTTGTAATTAAGCTTTTTTTCTTGTTTATTTACAAAGTAATTTTCTGCAGTTAAATATAAAAAACAAATAACATTAATTATTTATATACTTTATATACACAAAAAAAATAATAGTTTTACCATTTTTTTTAACTTTTAAAGGTATAATAAAGATTTTTTTCCTTGAATGATATCCCATAAAAAATTATATTGTATTTTCATTTTGTTGAAATTCCTAATTTAATTATAATTATAAAGAGTGTAAATTAAAAATGTGCAAAACAATTAAAGTTATAGTAAAAAATTACAAAAATAACAAAATAATTTTATGTTTTTTTTCTGTTTTTTTTAATAATTTGTATAATAAATAAATTATAGAATATATAAAAAAATTTTAAAAGTCATTATAATATTACAAAAAAAATTAATCAAAAAATTGTTTTAATTAATAACAAAACAAAATTTTAATTAATAACATAATCCATATACATATAGTACATTAAGTCCTTTATATATTTAAATGAGATGAATAATAATTTAATGTTTATGTTGACTACATACAATAATATATGTTTTTGTTGACTGATGTTGTTTTTTTATTATTATTGGTAATGTTCATTTTCGTTTAATTATTATGATGACCCAAAAATGTTAATTTTTTTTTTTTTATTTTGGTATTTTTTACCATCCATGACCATAACCATGGCCATAACCATGACCATATCCATGACTATATATAGCTGGTGCAGCAGCAATAGTTTTAACAACTGGTGCAGCTTGATAAACTGGTGCAGATTGATAAACTGGTGCATGGGCTATAGCAAGTGGTGCAGCATGAGCAACAGCAACTGGTGCTGCATATTTAACAGCAACTTGTGGATGAGCAACATGTACCTTTAAAATTAAAATAATTTAATTAATTTTGTTTAATTTTGATTTTTCTATATAATCTAAATTTTGAGAAAAAAAAAATTTAAGTTAATGAAAGATTAAATATTGGGGATTACAACCTTAAACTTTGTTTAATGTTTTGTTTAAATTTGTTAATTTTGTTTAATTTGATTTAATTTAATTTGATTTGGTAAAATATTTTACTTGTTATATATTGCCAATTACATAATATATATTAAAAGTCATTATATTGCCAATTAAAAAATATAGTTTCAATTGTAAATGTTACTGGGGTTCAATATACTTAATAATGAACCACAACCAACATCACCATTAATTTTTACTCTATCATATTTCATTAAATATTTAACTATTACATCAAATATATTTCTACAAAAATTTAATTTACCTGACTGAAACTGGCATAACTTGTGGCAGCTGGTGCAACAGCTTTAACAATTGGTGCTGGTGCAGCATAATGTACAGCTGGTGCAGCATATTTAACAATTGGTGCTGGTGCAGCATAATGTACAGCTGGTGCAGCATATTTAACAATTGGTGCTGGTGCAGCATAATGTACAGCTGGTGCTGGTGCAGCATAATGTACAGCTGGTGCAGCATATTTAACAATTGGTGCTGGTGCAGCATAATGTACAGCTGGTGCAGCATATTTAACAACTGGTGCTGGTGCAGCTACAATAGCACTATGTCCATAACCACCATAACTACCATAACCACCATAACCATAACCACCATGACCATAATCACCAAGATAACCTGGTGTTGCACTAGCGGCAGCAAGGAAAAGTGTAAGTGCAACCTAAAAAAATAAAAATTAATATTCATTGGTTTGAGGTGGATCGATCACATTTAGAAATTTATAAAGCACTTTTTCTATATTTTATCACATAATCATAAATTTTATAAGTTTTCAAATATATCTTTATCGCATACATTATTTTTATTTTCAAGTTTATTTCAATTCACTTTTGAATATTTTTCACTTTAAATGTCCTTTTTACTCCTTATTAAATTTACACATATATATTTTATAATCCTTTTTTTTTTTGGTTTCACAAATAAATTTTCTGTTTTCAATAGTTTTTCAAAAACTTACCAAGAATTTCATGATGGAACTATGTAAGTGATTTATTTTTGTTAAAATAGAAAAAAAAACTTATATGATCGGATCAAATCTCGTTAGTAATTGTATCGTTTAAAATAATTTTAATGTCTTTTATACTAAAAAAAAAAGATTGTACCTATAATAAATTTACTAAAATATAATCTCCCCACCTGATGAGGCTTTCATATATAAATATACATGAGATTTTTTTTGACGGTTTTTATAATTTAAAAAAAAACTCTATTTACTCTAGTTACCATATGTTCAAATTCAGATATATATTTTCAATTTATGTTCAATTCACATATATTTTACACATAAGAGCGTATATCTATTAAAATTGCAATATTATATCAATGACATTTACTTCGTTTGATTGAAATATACATTACATATACTTTTAGTTTAGTATATAAAAATATATAAAAATTACATTTTTTTTTTCATTCACCGCTTTATGTGGCTAATTTTTTGACCCGAAAATGTTAAATTTTTCATATTACAATTAACAATTGTGATTGGATTTATTTTAAAATAAAGAGATATGACTATAATTTCATAAAAAAATGATCTATAATCTGTAATTTTACCTATAGAAAAAAAAGAGCTATTAATAAATATAATATTTCGATTAAGTGAATTTTGGTATATTGTATATATTTGTTAAAATACTCGTATAGTATATAAATTAAATTAATTTTTTAAGGAAAAGTTGTTTTAATAAATCATCATTCTTGATAGAAATTATTAAATAAAAATAGTAATTATTAATAGGAGTTTTATAGGTGGTATATATTCATATATACAATATATATTTCTGATATACCATATATTTCTGATAGTAAAGAAAACAATAATTTGTAAAATTTCTTGAAAAATTTCATGAAAAAACCTAAAATTTGTCTTGCAATGCTAAATATATTTTATTATGGGTCTATGATTTATTTCTTTATTATTAGATTCGTAAATTTACTAAATTTTTAAACAGTTTTTGTTGCAAAAGCAACATCAAATCATTTGGCTCTTTGGTATAAGCTAAAATTCTATTTTGAAGTGATAAAGAATTCAAAAGCATTTTATATTTTACAATTTATAGTATTTATAAAATCAATGAATGTCTAAGTCTACTCATGGATATCCCTAAAATTAATGAATCCATTATCAAATGATCCTTAAGGATTCAAAATTTAATCGGTGTTTGGTCAAATGAAAAACGCCAAACGAACTTTTTAATGTAAACAATTTAATGTAGTTTAATCTGGATACGATTACAAACCTTAACAGTTTAGTAAATTTTAATTAATGTACGAAGATATAATGAATTCTAAATTAACAAAAAAAAAAAAACCAATTCAAAATTCTATGCTACTGAAAAATATAAACGCTTTTGGAAAATTTGATTTAGTTATAACTATAAATTTCCCATTGGCGATGATAAAATTTAATTACATTTGAAATATTGAACCGCCTTTTGGATATATACATAAGTTTAGTTAGTTAATTCTGAAGGTTAGAACAATTGATCTAGTTTATAATTAAAGAGTATACATAACTTATAAGTAAAAACAAAAAAAAAGTTACATGTTAATTATAATTGCTACTAGCTATTTAACAAATTCAATATAGAAATGTATAAATACATAAAATTAATTAATTATATTTTGTAGCTTCTGTAGTTGGGGTGACACCTTGAAAACACTTTTTTTTATATATATTTAATTTCTATATACTTTAATGATTATTTTTTTTTTTCAATTTAAATATTAAAGATGAATTCCAAATATATATAATTATTAGTTAAATCAAGGGTTTCAAGTTTAATTTATTCAAGTTGAACTTATTTTTTAGAAGGATCTGTTGATTTAATTATACGGTTTCAAAAGTCTAATTTTGGTATACAAACATTTTCGTTACTTAAATTTGTGCTAAAAGCCGATTAATATATATAGAATATATTGAAAGTCATAATAAATATTTTCATATAATTAATAATAATATTTATTTTGCAAATTTAAAATTCATAATATTTAATAAATATATATGCCCACATATAGTAAATCTGAAAGAAAAAAAAATCAAACTATTCCGACATTAATGCTAAATGACATATACTACACAAAAAAAAAATCTATAATATTAAACATCCAATTATGCGTACAAATCGGTATGTGATTTTAAAAAACCCACTTTAAAAATATTGAAAATAAATTTATGATATTTTTCAAACCACTATTTTATAAATCTAATCTAAAACATGAAAATATTGATTCTCGTTTAAAGATTATATGGAAAGAATTTTTTGTCACAACATAAATAAATTATATATAAATAAATCATCAAACTTACAATTTGATAAAAATGCAATTAAAAGAATTATAGAGCAATTCAGAGCAAAATTTATGGTTTAATATGTTTTTTGCTTTAATGAGAATGACATATCTGAATTTTTAAAATGTGTAGCGATAGTGGAAAAATATTAATTGTTGAAATTAGAGCATATACACCTAAAGTGGATAAGCGTGAGATTAATAAAAAAAAAACTATAGTGAATTATTGTAAATTGCATAATTTAATTCGAATTTAAAACAAAAAAAACGACCCTGCATTAGATTCAACAGCAAAATTTATAAATTGCTTAATTTATTTACTTTGGAAATATATGAATATTGAATCATGAATTCAAGGATATGATTAATGAATCATGATAAACTAAATGATAATATTCTGATGCCTAAATTGTTTAGGGCCATATTAACTTTATATGTATAGTCTGAAACAAGGAGTATGTAGCAGAAGTTTATATTCTCTTCTGTAAAAAAAATATTAAACTGGACACTTTTCAGACATCAGCTAGTCAGTTAATTTCATCGACTAACGACTAATCGACTGTAGTCACCATTTTTTACTATACCTTAGAACTATCTTTAAAACATATTGCGATAAATGTCCATTTTTTTTACATGACATTTCCAATTATCCATTGCGGTCCTTAGGTGATTATGACCACCACTAAAATCTACAGTTAAATTTTTGATACCATTTCATGGTAAACTAAACAAATTGTAATATAAAATATTTTCTTTACTTAGTTGTCGAAAATTTCTACAAAAAAAAAAAATAAAACTTTTAATTTGCGTGCATCATAAAAATGCAAGTAGTTATGTTAATGTTCAAATTATAATAAAAAGATATAAAATGCTACATTTTATATATAACCAAAAATTTTCTACAAAATCATTAAACAATCAAAATCTGTTGATTTTATATAAATAATAATAATAAAATATCGAAGTTATATAATAAGAAAAAAGTACAAACACTTAAATTATAAATTTAAATTGTCAGACATAAAATTTGTGTATGTACATATATAAATTTTAAACTTATAATTTTATAGTTTATTGAAAAATATTATATGTACTTAAGATTTCGTGAGAAATGCAATCAATATTTTATAATAATAATAATAATAATAATGCATATATCGATATTTGCAAAAATATTTTTAAATATGAATATTGAATGAAAACAAAGTGTGGGTTTAAAATTATATTGATCGAATTCGATAAAAGCAGATTATGAGACAGAATTTCAAATTAAGAGAATAAAAGTGAAATTTATGGATTCATATTATTTAATCATATACTATAAATTATTCTAAAACTTTATTTAAGTTATAACATATATTAAAAGTTTGTATTTATCATTAACATTTTAATTCTTTGTCATTAATTTCTTGAAATTTTTTATTGAAAATATGTTCTTAATGAGCTGGTAAATTTCATATGAATATTCTATAAATAAAATATCAATAATTTCATAATAATTTTGTTTTTGGTTTATTACAAGAAACTCTTAGGCAATTCAAATATGAAATTGCTTGTAAATATTTGAAATTTATTAATTTTGTATGAAAAAAAACAAACACCACTTAATTACAATTTGTCGTAATTATCAATTACCTACTTAAATGAATGGTTATATTAGATTTATATCAATTAAAAATTAATAATATTAATTAAACATTATATAGAGAAGGTATATTTTACTTTAGGTTTAGCAATATATCTTTAGAAACCTTGAAATACTTATTGGATGAACAATTTTAAAGTCTTAATTAGTTAAATATAATTTTGTAATAATTTTTTTTTTGCAATATCATAATTCAAAAATTGTAAATAATTTTTGTTAAAACTTTTTGAAATATTTTGCTTCATATATTTTTTGGCATTTTAAATATCATGATACTGCGAAAATAATTTGAAATAAATAATAATTATTAGTTAAATAATTTCATTCATTAAAGTTTTTCAAAAGTGCTCTTGAATTATAAATTTTGTGTTTATATTATTATAATTTTGTTTTATAATCACTTGACATTTATATAATATGAAAATACTATTTTTTTTGGTGGGTAATTTTACAAAAATTTTCGATATTTCAAAGTCAAGATTTGAAAGTACATAAATATAAGTTGTACTATATATTCATTTAATAACTTGGTTCAATAATTTGCTTTATAGTAAGTATACTTTCTATGTAAAAAGTTGGAATTAGTATTTAATAGACATACACTTTATTAGTCTCTCTATATTTTATTATTAAGCTCACTATGAAGTACCTACTCCAGATTTTCTAATCTAACTCATTTACTAGTCTTTAAAAAATTATAAACTAAAAATCTCCTGGTAAATTCAATTCACTTCGTCCATATCAAAATCAAACCAATCGAATTTCAAATTATATATAATGTTCCAAAAGTATTGATACAAATTGTCTATTCTATTGGTATGTCGTGCTAACACCCTTCTTTGCTCGACTATATTTTATAAATTCTTTAGTCAGTGAACAAAAAGCTATTAAATAATAATTGAAAAAAATTTAATTTATATGTTTAAAGTTAAACGTATCATTATATAACGTATTACTAGTAATCATAAATATATGTTTATAATTGTCTAAAATATTAAAATAAATATTAAAATCACCTAATTTAAATTATCGACATTTTCTATATTGAATTTAAAAAAAATTAGGATTTTAAATTTCATAACCGATGAATGTCAATTACATATTTTTGTATTTTGTTTGAAATTTTCTTTTAAATTGGAAAATGACCTTTCATTTGTCACTGTGTAATTTTCAATAGTATTTTTTTTAATGGAAAAATCTCAAAATAATTAATTTCATATTAAAAAAAATTTAAATCAATTTCAAAAAAAAATTTATGAACTTGTTTAAACTAATTTTAATTTTTATTTATAAAAACTAAATTATTTTACACTATAATCATCTATAATTTACCCAATCTACTGTATAGGTAATTATTATTATTTTTTTTCTTCTAATTTTATGTTAAAATTTATAATAATTTATTAAATCTACATCATAAAATATCCAATTTATTTCTTAATTTTATGTTATTTTGAAGAAAAAAAAACATACACTTTAATTTAATTTTAATGATTATAAAGTGTAAATATTATCAATTGACCTCCAGTTAAATTTAATACATAAATAAATGAACTGAAAAAAAAATTGCATTTAGATGAAATCTTATTCAAGAATTTTATACAAATTAATTTCTACACGATATTTTATTTTAATTAAGTAACCAAATTGAAAAAGAAAAATTTTAAAATAAAATAACTAGAAAAATATTTAAAAACAATTTTAATTAAATTAATACATTAAAATTTTTGGATTTAATGTTCTTTTAATAAGATCTAGATTTATATTTATTTATTTATTATGGTTTGATATTTTCCTATTTTTGGTTTTTGTTAATAAAGAATTTGGATCTTATAAGAAATTTATATTTTACTCTATTTTTTTTTTTTTTTGCATTCATTTTGGTCTTCCTATAAAACACAGAAAAATAAGTTTTTATTATAAATTTTTGTAATTGGAAATTGAAAAAGTTGTTTGCCAAAATTAATCGGTTTAACCTAAATTTTAAATACAGGGGTTTTTAATTAATGGTCATAATTGGCTAGATAATTTTTTTTATATATATTTTTGCTCTGGTATTTTAATAGTATTTTTTTAAGGTGATTTTTATTTAATTTTAATTATTTTTATAATAATTATAATTTTTAAAACTAAACTTTAATATACAATTAAAATTATAGGTTATAATTATTATTTTGTTACGAGATTAAATTAAAGTTCAATTGAATGAATTTTAATTATTTTAATCGAATTATTAAATTATTTTTCTTAATTAATTAATTTATTTTTTGCATAATTTTAGAAAATTTCAATTATAAACTTTTTTATAGTTTAGTTATTGAAATTAATATTTGAAGACTTAATCAATCGGTTTTAAATTGTAAATTAATAACATAGATTATTAATATTCACCTCGTACTTATATTTTGCTAGACAAACCGGCATATGAATCATTATCTTAAATATACATTGAACTATGTATATACTCGTAATAGTATAATATAATTATGAAAAGCGAAAGTAAAATATATAAGACGCTTTTATATAAAAAATAAATAGAATTTTTTAAATTGTTCAATATTTTTCAATAGTGTATATTTATTTAACTGCGTTCCATTTACCAGGAGAATTGTATTTATGATTACATTAATATACCAGAACAAGATTATATTGCCGTAAAATTTCATTCAACTATATTTCTTATTTTTCAGTAATCAAAGTATTTTCAATTGTTTGAGGAGTTAATAAATTTTTTGATAAATAAATGAAATATATTTTTATTAAAATTCTATATTTTCTAATCATTTTGAATATTTCTATAATATTATTTCTATATAATATTATTTCTTCTTATGATTTTTGTAAATTAAATATTTTAATATCGTTTAAAAAATAACACACTTATTAACAAATTTTTAATAAAATAATTAATTAAATATCTCCATGATAGAATTTTTATATAAAATAAAAAAAAACTTTTTGATATATGAAAAATAATCGATTTAATATTTTTTATATAAATTTCTCAATAAACAAAAATGTCTTATTATTAAAATTTAATAAAAAAATATTAATATAAAATTTTCATGATATATTATATATTTTCAATAAAATAAAAATTTATATATCGCACAGCAGTTCGTTGTCATATAATATTACCAATAATGCCATTTCAAATAACACTAAATTTATTTAATTTTATGTACTTACAAAAAAGATCTTATCCAAATTCTTGAATTATTACAAAAAAATTGAAAGGACAAAAAAATAAATATATAATAATATAAATTGATTGCATAAATTTTCAAATATATATACGAGTATATAATCTGATATTATAAATATAATATTTATTAAACAATTATTGGTATTTTTCCGGTTAATTCTCTGGTATACAAAATAATCAAAACAAAATATTTTATAAATAAATTCATATAAATGTAGTATATAAAAAACATAATATGTATAATGAAAAAGTTACATGCTATATAATAAAACAAAAAAACCTTTGCATCATATCAATATAGTAAAATTTCAAATATGGATTATTTCAATGTATCCGGAAAATTTATAGTAGAAAATTCATTGTATATAAAAGAACTTCATTATGCCAGGGAAGAAAATCAATCGCATAATGAAAAGTTTCAGTTAATTTTCAAAGTTTCAGTTAATTTTCATTTTGTTGTTAATTTTCATTTTTGTAGACGATTTTTTAGAGTTATTCTTTTGAATGAATATTCTTGCAATAAATTTTCCGCAATGAATTTTCCATAAACCTTATTTGTATAATATAGTAATATAATTTACAATTATATAATATTATTATTATTTTCAAATTTATATAGTATAACATTTAAAACTAATGGTATTGACAGATGAAGAATATAAATAATAAATTTATTTCTTTGACTTGAAATTCTGTATATAAAAACATATAAATGTTGTATAGAGTTCATAATATTTACATAAATTTTTCGTTTTAGCAAAAAAAAAAAAAATCTCTTTTTATTTTATATACCATTTATACTCTTTATCTGTCTGATATATGAAGGTGATCTAAATTTCCATAAATATTAACCTGCGGCAATATATATACATATACATAAATTTTCCATGTGATGATGAATATATAAATAGAAGAAAAAAAATATGTTTAGATTCAATCTTTTATTTATTTTTGCAATCTTGTAAATTGTATTTTTTATTTTATTCATTTTGTGCGCCGAAATGATTGAAAAAAGATTTTTTTTTTGTATTTTGCTGGTGACATAATAGTTTAACAACGACACATCATTGATGGTTTAACACTCTTGTACTGTAGATTTTGTGGTACGATGGAGATACAAGAAAATTTTTTAAATTTTTGTTATGGTCAGTTTTTTTTTTCTGGTTAATCTTTAAGAGTTTTTTTTGTTTGTACCATCAAATGAGTAGGCTATAAAAAGTGGATAATTCTTGTATATATAGCTTTTAAGTGCACTATGCATGCATATAAGATTTTTTTTTTTGCAGCCTTGTAAAGTTCTGTTTATGGTATGTATATGTTGTGTATGGTTATAATTTCTGTATTATAAATTAGTTCAAAATTTACGAGGTTAAATTAAGTGAATAAATTCATTTAAAACATTTGGGAAATTGCTGAAAAATTATATGTTATAAGAGTCGTTTTTTATTTCTTCAAATTTATTGGCAATTTTTTTTATTCTTAATTAAAATATAGTTGTTTTTCAACTTCATTTTGCATTTAACTATGGTATAATTTCCTATTTTCACATTTTTTGGGCCAAATATTACAATTTGATTTCTTAACAGAAAAATATATTATACATATATGTATATCAAATTAAACTTAATCGCTTACAGTGTCATAATCTGTATTTGTAAATTTATGTAAATTTATTTATTTCAGAGCCTTCAAAAGATGAAACTGTAGAATTTCACATTAATATTTTAGTTTATAATAAAAAAATTCTCAAAAATTATACTTTTTCTAAAATATTTCACAAAATTTTAACTTAGCTACTTTGTAAGAAATGTTAAGATTAAAATATTACCAAATAATACTAAAAAGTTTTTGATTTGAAATATGTTTCAAAATATATACATATTAAAAATTGATAGATTTTTTTTTTTTTGAAAAATATCGAAATATTTTATATTTAATATCTAAAGGAATGCTTTCTAAGTTATCAGTAAATTTTTTAAGGATTTAAAAGGGAAATATGAATACCTGGAAATTTATTTAAAAAAAAAAATCAAAATCGATATTATATTCAATAAATATATTATAGATTTATTATTTTCAATACGGATAAAATTTTTCTTTATTACATATTGATATACACATTTACATAATTCAATTTTTTATGTTAAAATTTATATAATTGTACTTTTATAATTTTCATAATTATTTTGTTGTTTTATAAATTTAAATATTTTTATTTAATCACATTTAGAGACATTTAAATAATATTGTATTAAATATATTTTAAATAAAATATACTCCTATATTATATTTATGTTTATATACATATATGTATATGAATATTTTGAATTCATACTTTTCCATTTAACTAAACTTTTTTTGGATATCACAAACAGGAAAATTTTAAACCCCACAAACACACCAACATCATTTTTTTTTATAAATATGAATTAGTTTTAATTAAAGTTTTTATATGATTACCATCCGTAATTACTTGTGTATCATGTGTTATTATTTTGGTAATATTAATTGAATCATTATTAAATGAATTATTTTGATTAATATTATTATCATATAAAAATGCATCTCTTCGGTCAATAGCACTTTTCATTTCAAATAAATAATTATTATCATCATATTTCGATTCAATTACAATATTATCTAATGATATTGAACGTTTCATGAAATTGAAATTGGTTTTTTGAAAATCATGATTATCAATAATACGATTATTATCATCAAATAATTGACTATGTAAATTTTGAAATGATAAATATTTATATTGTAAATGTTTATTATTTTTAATAAAATTATTATATTTAAATTTTATTATTGGACTATTTAATATATTTTCATTATAATTATTTTTATTATTATTATTTTTTATTTTACGTTTATCACCTTTAAATGATGTTAATTTTAAATAAAATTTTTCTTTTTTATTTTTAACTGATTGTATTGGTCGACAATCAACAATTACCATAGATTCATTTGTTTGTGATATTTTATTATTTGTTGTATCAATAGTTGTACCATCTTTAGTTAAATATCGTTTCCAAGATGCACGAAACTATAGATAGATAGATAGGAAAAAGGTTAAAGGTACATATATATAAAATAATAGAAAAGAATTTAATAAATGATTCAAACAATTTTTTTAATTTTACCTGTGTATTCATACCAACATATATTAATGGATTATAACAAATACTAGATTTAGCTATTAATGCTGGTATAACAGCTAATTGTGGTGTTATTAAATCACTTGGTCCAAATTGTTCAATAAGTGCAAATGCAGCATATGGTGTCCATGCTGTCATAAATGCAAAAATCATTATTGCAACCATATATGTTATATGTTTTTCACAACGACTTTTACGGCCCAATCGTATTGAATTCTAATATATATGTAATTGTATTTGAAAATATATTTACTATTGTATGTAGATTATAAAATCAAAATATTTTTGGTATAATTTTTTGTTCTATGTAAAATCTATAACAATGAATATTGTCCAGAAAACATAAAAGTAATAAAAAAAAAAATTATTCAAATTTTATGAATTGTTTTTGGCATCCATATTTTTTTCTTTCTTGCGATTTTAGATTATGTATTTAATTTTGATCACTCAGATTGCAATATTATTAAATTAATATTATATTTACTTTCTATTTTATTTTCAATTTACATTCAAACATTTGGAAAAATTAAAAATGATTGAAATCATTAAAATTTAAATTTAGTATTAGAATATTTAATTAACACTAAATTTAAATCAATTAAATTTAATATTTCAATTTTATTCGTAAAATGAAATAAATGTTGTTTTATTTGATTTAAATATATAATTTTTCAACATTTTATATAATTTATATAGTTTTAATAATATATAAATAATTTAAAATGTTTACCTTTTTCATTATAATTATTATATTTATATAACTGAACGTAATTATGATTACTGGTATTACAAGTCCAAATATAAATAAAAATACAATATATGTTGTTGCATTTAATGTTTGTGTTTCCCAATTAACAGAGCAACTATATTTATAAAAAAATTGAACATTATGTAGTAAAAATTTAATTTAATTAAAATACATTATTTATATTTTTGATATAAATTTTGTAGATTTATTTTAAATTTTTACCTAATACCAGCAGCTTCATTTACATATGCACCCCAACCGAATAATGGTGGTGTTGTTAATGCTAATGAATATGTCCATATTAATACAACAGATATCACAGCTCCACGATTTCTAATTTTACGTGATGATAAAGGATATTTAACTAAACAATAACGTTCATATGCTAATACTGTTAAAGTTGTAATTGATGTAATACCTATTATAATTAATTTAAAAAAAATATTTAGATTATTCATTAGCATTAGTCCTTTTACGATACAAATTAGTCTTCTTTTTTTTCCTTTTTGAATTAAGGACAAACACTTTTAGAAGAGGATTATTTTTTAGAAAAAATGACAAATTGAATTGACGAAGATTTTAAAGAAATTTGTGAAAAAAATAAATTTGAATTATAAGAAGACAAATTTGATCAAATTTTTCAAAGTCTCAAGGATACCAAATTTTAACATTAAAATTTTTTTTATATATATATTTACCTAATAATGCCATAAAAAATCCATATGCAATACAAAATATATTTCCGAATATCCATTTGTGCGATAATGCGGCTATTAATGTAAATGGATTACCAAATATTGATACTAATAAATCTGAACATACTAAATTAAATAATATTATATTCATTGGTGTCCATAATTGTATATCTTTACACATAAATATTATAACAAATAAATTTAATGTAAATCCAAAAAAACCAATTAAAAATAATATTGTTGCTGCTAAATAATATCCCCATGGTTCTAATAATTCTAATTCTAAATTATTATCATCAAAATTATTTATAATATAATTATTATTATTATTTTTATTCATAATTATATAAAAATAATTATTTTCATTATAATTACGATAATAATAATTATTAAATATATCATTATCATTATTATTATTATTATTATTATTAATATTAATTTTTGTTAAATTTGTTAAATAATAATTCTTTAATATTGTTTCATTTCCATTAATTATAAATTTTTCATTCTTCATCTTTTTGTTGTTGTTGTTGGCAATTTCCTTTTTTTTTTGTTTTTGTATATAAACAATAGTAAATATTATTAATTCAAACTTGTATATTTATATATAAAATAAATTTATATATTATGTATAAAACAAAAATAAGCTCGTTGTAATTTTCAGTTGTTTTTGATTTTGTTCGTTGAGGTATCTATATATAGTTAATTATTTATAAATTCATTTAAATTCGTCAGTTTTTCATAAAAAATTATTTTATTTATGTTTTTTAATTTTTTATAAGTTTTAAGATTTTATTTAATATTTTCTTATTCACGAAAAGAATTCATCTTTATTAGTAGAATTTTGCTGTTGTTTTATTTTTTTTTTCATATGGGTACAAAATGATGAAATTTTTTATAATTCCTTTTGCATAAAAATAATTGCTTATAACATTTCGTCACTTTTTTTTCTGTTATTATTTTTATAAACACATATATATATTCTTAGTATGATATTCAAAATATTATCTTTATGAAAAATATATATGTTCCATATTATGAGTATTATGTATAGTGTTCAAATATTTATAGAAGCCTGAAATGAAATATAAAAAAATAAAGAAAATTTTAGATTTTATATAAGATTTTAAAATTCTTACAAAACAAAAAAAAAAATTTCTCTTTCAAAGAAACTATACATTCGAGTAAATCTTATATTTGCTTATACTTTCAAAATTAATTTTTATAATAATTAAATTTGATAATGTATAGAATCATTTGTATATAAATAGGTAAATTTAAAGTTTTTTTTGTCAAATATACAGAGTTATTTATGGATAATAACAATAATTATCAATTAATTTTTAGATTTATTTACTGTCTTAAATTTGTACTGTCTTTTTAAAAATGAAGATTATCATTACAATCATTTTTTAAATATTATATTTAAAATATTATTTTACAGACATATATCATTTTAAATAGATTTTTTTTGTCTATAATATTATTACATAAAATTTGAACATATATAACAACAATTTCATTTCACTGATGATTACAATTTCAATTAGTGAAAATTAAATATTCTTGAATAATTTGTTGAATTTCGTTTTGAATTAAAAGGATATAAACTTAAAGAAAAATGTAACAAAATCAAAAAATGCTCGAGACATTTATTTGAAGTATACATTATAATTGAAAATATACATAAAATCTTTTTGAAAATATTAATTAAGTGCAAAATAATTAATTTAATGGATTAACATTTAATTGAATTATAATTTTTAATTTTCTAATTATGTATGTATTAAAATTGACAGAAAGAAGGATTTTAGTTCTTGTGAAATTCTTACAAAATATATTTTTCAATAAGTTTATATACATAATACCGTATATATTAAATATATATAATTGCATACTTGAAAAATATTTTATCATAAAAAAAAATTTAAAGAAACAATTAATACTTAAATGAAATTTAATATTAAAATTATTGTAATTTAATAAAACAAAAATTATAATTTTCAAATTGTATAGAAATTTAAAATATTATCTAGAAAATTTAGTAAATTTTATGAAATATAAGAATGAATAATTGAGCAATAATAAATTGTAAGATCATATTTTTCTGTACAGATATTTAAATTGTATAGCAACATAAATAATATTTTGTATTTTTTTCTTCTTTATTTTTGTCTGGTTATGATTTTTCTTAGTTATACTATTATAAATAATAAACTATCGTAAATAAATAAATAATTTTATTATTGCTATGAAATCTTAGTTGGAATTCTATAAGAAAATTCTATTAAATAATTTCTATTCCATTTTTTTTTACAACATTTTTATTTGAAGAGAATTTAAATTCATTTGCAATAAATATGCATTTCATTTATTTTGATTTTTTGTATCCCATGTCGGTAAAAATGTAAAATTTTTTTTTTCCTCAAAATTCCATGTTCCACAAATAGTACAGACAAAAATATTTCAAATGTATAATTATAAATTATTTACAGATCTACAGAGAAATATAATAAATAAACCCTTTAATAATATTACATTTTGAAATAGAAAATTTATACTATAAAAATATCTCCTGTAATAATTTGATATATTTTTTGTATTTTCCTTATTAATTATTAAAATTCTACCATAATAATTAAAAATTTTGGAAAAGAAACAAATAGAATTTTATGTTTATATACAAGTCAAAACAAAAGAGAATTGTAATTATTCATCTTTTTGGAATTCAAATCTATTATAACTATAAGTCAGCTTAATTATGCTTTATAATTATTTAATTTAAGGAGAATTTATGAAATTTTTAGAAAACATATTAAATTAGGTCATAAAAATATCCACAATTTTAGTTATATACCTAAAAAGTACTTGCACTTATTAAACTATTATTTTCATTACCAAATTACCATAAATAATCCAAAAGAGTCTATATAAAAATGTAATTTCATTTTAGTTTGAAAAATTATAATACATAATATAAAATTTATAAAGCATAAAAATAGTTTACTAGAAAATTATGAATTTATTGGTTAAATTTTGAATGAATAAATTTACTTACGATATTTACATCAAATATTTTGGGATATTGCTATTTTAATTATAGAAATTTTTAATGCAAACATTTTCAAAAAATTTCTACAAATAAATTTTTCGATATAAGTCAAAAAGATTATAAAATATATTTTTTTTGAAATTATCACTTTTTTACTAAGCTGATTAGAATTACCATAATTTTAACCTTTAATTTACTATTTAAAAAAAATAATAATTAAAGGATTTCTTTTACATTTGAAATAATTTATGATTTTTTAACAGACTAATTTTTTCTATATTTGATTTTCATTATAAAAGCTTTGTGGTTAATAATAATTTCTCATTTCAGGATTTTACAATTTGCGTATATAGCTTTAAAGTTGTCAAGCGTTTTTAAATTGTATTTTTTAAGAAGAATCATTATTGTAAGAAAAATCATTATTGTAATTCAATTTATATATGTTATATGAAAACTAAGAAAAATTAAAAGTACAAAATAATAAACAACTCTCTAAGATATTAAAAATATTTTCTTGTAGAAAAAGAAATTGAAATTTAATCTTTTTGCCATAAGAAAAAAATATTAATTTGAAATGATTTCAAAATAAAAATATTGTACCAATGTACAAAAATCCAGGATAAATAAAATAATTCTGGATGACATTTAATATGTAATTGCAATTTTGTGGATTCAACAAGGATATTAATTCTTTTTTTGCGTACATAATTTATATAATTAAAGAATAAATATATATAAATATGACGGAATAATTAAATTTTATCATCTGTAATCATTTCTTTAAATTGCCGCAATGTATGCAATTTATTAATTAATATTTTAAGTTATTCATACCGAAAATATTATTTTTAATTATCAATATTTTGAAGAATTAATCAAAATATAACAGAAAATCTAGACATTTCCTTTTGAATTAAAAAGAATCATCGTAGTATGTAAATATGCTTAGAAATTTACATACTAAATATGCATCGTAGTATGTAAATATGCTTAGTAAATATGCTTAGAAAAAAAAAATACCGTATTTATTAAATTTCATATTATTCAATGAAAGTAAAAGGAGTGTGAGTATGACAGTAGGTCACAGGTATGACAATTCTTAGCGAACCAATAAGTTCCATTTTTTTTCTTCTAAAAGTTCAGTGTGACGAGTGTGGGATATCCTCTATACTTTACAAACTAATTAACTAAACAACAAAAAATCTAGTTTGAGATTCATCCCATATTTAATTTTTACAATATAATCAAAAGATTTTTTAATAAGCAATTTTTAATTATAAATTATAATTTATTAGTTTTTAATCAGATTGATTATTTTATAACTAAGCACATCTCCTTATTGATGTGGTTCATTATTTCTATATAAAATTTATTATTAAAATGAAGTGAAAGTTTATATATTAATTGATATAATATTGCAAACTCTCCACATTTTTAAATTTATGAATATATTTTAAGAAATAAAATTAATTAGATTATGTCAAAGAGACGGTGACAATAAATATATATAAAGCTTATTAATAATTTATAAATATAATAATAATAATGGAAAAATATTGCAAAAATTTCAGATAAAAGATCAATTAAAAAATTGCAATTAATTGAAATATAATTAATTTTTTATTATAATATATATATATATAAATTAATTAATTTGGTCTCTCTTGCAATGGTTACATCAATAATTGTTTTAAAATATAAAAAGTTTCGTTTTTTTTTTTTAACTTTTAATAATTAAATGTTTATTGATTCTTTATTTATATTAAAAAATAATTTTTCTTTACCAAAGTTTGAAGTAAATTTTAAGTAGTAATAATTAGTAATATTCTCTAGGTACATTATATTATTATGAAAAGTTAATTTGATTTTTTCCTTCGTTACCATTTATTATTAATATTTTTTGTCAATTGTGATTTACTTCTAAAAATATCCCCTTCAAAAAACAATAAAATATATTAATATTTCACAAATAGTGTAAGGACAAACTTCTTACAACTATAATAAGAAATAAAACTTTTATAATAAAAAAAAATAATTGAACGAAATCATTAATAGAAAGAAGTCTATATACTTTATAATTGTACAGAAATAACAAGATTGATTCTTTTATGATTAAATAGAAATGCGTTTTTGAACTTTACAAAATATATTCGCATTTTATAATATAGTTTTTCTTTTTAAAGAAAATTTATTTTCCAATAAATTTATTGGAGAAAAAATTATTGGAAATATATTTAATATGAAAATTTATCTATTGATGTGAAATTGAAATAAATAACTAAAAAAACTTTCAAATTTATATTTATTTAATATTTCTTATATCAATATAATATATTATTAATAATTATTTTAACTAGTAGTATAAAGTTTTTATAGTTGACTATATAGTAAAATGAAAATAGAAAAATGAAATGTATTTATTTGAATTTATATCAAATTTATTCGGAATATTTTAACATTCATCCAAAACCAATTTAAAATATACCTGAGTTGAATTTTTGAAATTAAATATTTTTGTTGTTTAATTTTCAAATATATTATATATTTTCAAAATAAAATTTGGAAAAATATTAAATGATTTCTCTAGTTTAAATTTCTCTGCTATAGTTTTTTTAAATAGTAAAACAATTTATTTTTAAATTTGTATAAATTTCATTTTTCACATAATTGAATGGTGATGTGAAATTCTTGCTTAAATTAATTAATTATTAATATTTGAACATTTTGTATAATATTAAAAAAAAAAAAATCCAGTCAAATATATAAATAATTAAAGTTATATTTGGATAATTTGATTAATTTTTAATTTCAATTAGTATTTTTTTTTATATAAAAATATTATTCACATGCAAGGTTAACAAGGTTGACATAAATATATATTTTCTAAAATATACTTAGTACATTTATATACTTTATCATTATACAAAAATTATATAGTTACATATACATTATTTACATCTTAATCTTGAATTGCGATATAAGTATCTGAATATGAAAGTCATGAATATTTACAAAAAATTTTCTTTTTAAAAGTAAATTATAATAAAATTTATATTATAGCATTTTCCGGCCAAATTAGTCTTTTTACACTTAAATATAGTCTTTTTACACTAAATAAGTAGAAACAAATAATACATGTTTCAGTCATAAAATTTGTATGAAATTATTTTTGACTGAAATTCTTTTTTTTTTTACTGAAATGTTTTTGACTGGTTTTCCCGGAGCCGTTTCTACTTACATAGAAAATTTAAAACACTTAGAGGAATTTCTTTTGTGAAGGACTTTGAAATATAAAAATATGAAAAACAAACCCCGGGTTTGGCAAAAGCACATTTCCTCAAAATCGCCTCATGCAGAACTATGAGCTTTCTAAAACAAAGTCAATTCCCATATATATTTTTTTAGAATAAATATAAAATGATAAATATAGGTAAAAAATGTATCCCTGTTGGATTTTATTAATTTTTTTTTAATTTTATTAATTCATTTAAGTTCTCCCTAATTTGGTTTTAATTGAACATAATATGATATGAAATAATATCCAATATTCAATCTATATAGCAATAGCACCTAAAAATATGCAAAATATTTGTTTTTAACAAAATTTTACATGATTAAGCATTTTGATTAATTATAAGAGTTTAATTCATTAATTAATGCACTTTAAAGAAATATGATTTGCGAAAGTTTTCTTAATATTTGTTTTTAAAAATATTGTACAGTTATAATGTTACCAGTAAATTAAAATTGTAATTTTTTGATTTTCCCAGGGCCACAACGGAAAGGAGAGGGCATATACGGATAGAATTTCTTCACAGACTCTAGTTATTTATCTCTTTGGTAAATAAATTTCAGCCTTCCATAATAAGCCGTTTGGGAAATACAGGGTGCTAAAAAAACTAAAAAAAGTTGTATGAAGATAACGGATTTTTTATACAACAATGAATTAAATTTTGTATAATTTGTTAATTTCACAATTAAGATAAAACTATTTTCCTATCTTATAGCTTTTACAGACCTCAAAAATTTATATTGGTCTAAAAGTTATTAGATGTTCAATATGGGTAATTTTCGAACTTGTAGGGGGAATAACTCAGAGGGGAAAAGAGATAGAAGAAAATTTTGTTCTACTGCACCTATTATTTTATTACTGTCTATCTATGGTAGACAGTAATAAAATGTAGACTCTATCTTAATAGATTTAGAAGTTTGTGTAAACGGGCAGACGGACAGACGGACAGACAGAGTGAAACTAATATACAGATTTCTAACAAATTGGATGGAAATGTGCTAAAAAGAATATTTGGAAGTGCAAAAAGACTAATTTGACTGGAAAATGCTATATATTCTAAATAAAATTTAGTTATATAAATTTTCTGACTATTAAAATGAAAACTTTGATACATGACAAAACACTAAATTAAGAAAACCTCTTAATCATCATTCAACTTTTAACAAAATAATAATTAAATAATATATGATTTTGTACTAATTCAATTTCA
Organism: Empis stercorea; assembly: GCA_949752835.1. Taxonomy (NCBI): domain Eukaryota; kingdom Metazoa; phylum Arthropoda; class Insecta; order Diptera; family Empididae; genus Empis; species Empis stercorea. Next base: position 12,237,999 of record OX457087.1, read on the forward strand.
ATGTTACAATTGCATTATAATTATTTAAAATATAATTTTAAATATTTTGTTAATTCTTTTAAATTCTAAAATATATTTTAAATTTTAAATTATAGAAAAACTTAAAATTTCAATAAAAAAATTTTATTTAGCAAAATTAATGAAAATTTACCTTTGCATAGTTTTAGGAGTGATGAATTTTAATTTGTACTAAATGATAAATTGTAGATTGTAACAAAGGAATTTTTATGTGTTAAATTGCAAATTAATTTATAAATTTAAAAATAATTTTTTTTAAAAATAAAATAAAATTAAAATTATCGAATTTTTTCCAAAATTTATTCCAACTTACCAAGTCCTTATTTATAAAATGATATTATCCATATTTACTGTACCACCTGCAATATCCTTTTTAAATATCTGTTAATTTTTTAAATATTTATTTTAAATGTTATTTATATTTTTTGATAATTCAATATTTTTATGTGAAACAATTTATGAATTTATATAAATTAAATTATGATTTTTTTTTATTTAAAAAATGATTTAATTTTACTAAATTTTAATTTCTTTAAAATATGATTTTTCTTTTTTTTAAATTTCTTATTTCAATTTTCTATTTATGAAAAACCGGCAATATTTTTTTCTTCTTGTTTTACGTTTTTATCCGATAGATATGAACTGAATCCAATCTGTATCACAACTGATTGAAATATCATAAAATCTTGGTAATTTATCATAAAAAAAATAATTCATCATTTTATGTGTACAACAATATGTTTTTTAACAAGGATAAAAAGCTTTTTTTGTGTGTTTTTATACAAATTTTACTTAAATTTTTCCGAAAATAAAAAGCTTTTTTTTTTTTTGTAATTCATAAAAACAAAGAGGAAAAAAAAGGATAATATAGTAGAATTAAAAAGGATATATGCATGATGTATTCAAAAAAAAAAATGCCGGCTTTCCATATTGTTTTTAATAATATTAATTAATTTTTGTTTTTATCATTTTACAATTCGAAATATCCTTTTGTAGGATTTTTATTTATTTACTTTATTTAATTTTTATTTTTTGAATTAAAACTTTTGTTAATAATATTTAAATACTAAATTTAATAATAAAATAATAGTAAAAATGTAAAATAGGATTTACTATTTGCAAATAATTATATTGTTAAATTTAAAAAATGCATTTAAATAAAATATTATGTAAATTATAACAAATTTATTTAGAAGAAGTATTCAAATTTTATTGATACTTAAAGTAGTGGAACTGTTACAATATTTTTTCAAAATTGGAGAAAGAATTTTGCTTATGGTTTGATAATTTTTGTAGATTTAAGTTTATATTTTTTTTTATCAAATTTTATAATGAATTATTTATCAATCATGTTTTAATTGACAATTGAAAAATTTACTATATTTTATTTTCTTATTTATTTATATTTTACGCGATTTTCATACAAAATTGAGAAAATAAAATACTCATATCAAAGCCGTAGCCGTATTAAATATATTCATATTATTTAATCATATTTTTTATATCCGAAAAATATATATTACGCATTATAAAATATTAAGTGAAATATATATTTTTCACAGATGACATCATAATAATTCAGGATATTATATTATTTTTTTAATTCGATTCAATTAAAAATTTAATTAAATTGGAAACCAATAATTCAAATAGAATTATTAAATTTAATATTATAAATTATATACATATATGGATGGGCTCAGAGCTGAACCGAACCAAGTCACAAAAACTTAATTCTGTAGAATTATTAGATGTACATCTATATATCAACTCTAATTAATTCCTCGAATATTTTTGTTGCTTATTTCTACAATAATTATATTAATTATTAATGCAATTATTGTAGAAATAATCAATGCAAATATTGTAGCAATAAACAAAAAAAACATTCGAGAAATTAATTAGAGTTCGTATACTTAATATTATTTTCCTGACTTGGTTCGGTTCAACGCTGAGCCATGCATATCATAATTCAGGACTAATTAGTATTTTGTAGACCTAAAATTAATTTAGAAAGTACTAAATTAATTTTGTTTTCCTAATATTTGTTGTTATTTAAGAAAAATCATTAATATGACTAATTTGGAATTGTAAAAAGACCAATTGTACATAAAAAATCTTATAAAATATTTTTAAGTATATTTTAAATAAAAATATGTAGTATATTTTATTCCAATCTGTACCGGAAATTAATGAACATTGCAGAAATACAAATTAATTTAATATGAACTTTTGATGTTACAGAAATTGTCATATGGATTTGTTTTTTGTTTAATTTCAAAAGTATTTTTTTTTTTGTAAAAATAATTTAATTTTATATATCATCTTTTATTTGTATATTTTTTTTATATAACTTTAGTATTTGTTTTTATCTAACGACAGACATTAGATATTTTAGCAAACCAAAACTAAAAATGATTATAAAAATTTCTATTGATATTCAATTCCTTTTTAATAATATCAAAAAACAACTGACTCTATAATCTAATATCCTATATAATCCTGTAAATCTACATAAAAAAAAAACTGTGTGGTAATAAATAATGCATTTTCATAATCTTTGGTATAGCAACAGAATAAAAAAATATAATCAGTTTGCATATATTTAGGCATATAATTTATTATATTTCAAAGACAAAATTTAAATAGAATACTAAATAAATGTAGTATAGTGATTAAATTTTGTAGAGGTTTTTGATGCTATAATAAATGAGAAAACATTTATTATACAAAATTTAACAACTATGGGGGTAATATTAAAATATATCTTTTTTTTATATATGTAGCATAAATTAGGCAAATTTATATTTTATTTCGTCGACTCAATTAATTTTTTAGAAAATATCAAATTTACATAATATATAATTAACGAATTTAAATTTTAAATTTATATATTAGATTAAAGTGGGTAGTCATTTAGTGTTTTTGAAAACAGATTCTCAAAAAGAGATTTCAATCATTAATTTCGTATATAATAAAACATAAATATTATTAGACAAAGATTTCTATATTTTTAATCAAATTATGAAAATAAAAACAACATTTATTCTAGGTTTTTTTTGCTAGTGAGCGAGCAGTCCTCCTTTTGATTTGTTTAGATACTCATTTTCAAGATAGGTTCAGAGAAATTATGCTTAATGGTACATTTTGAAACGATTTTTTATTTTTACTTTCTACATTTTCCAAAGATGTTGAACCATGACAAAACTACTTGTCCTAGTTTGTAACTACAATATTTTGTTTTTCGATGGCAAAATTGAAGAAAGTAATAAATTGATTGAATAGTGAATTGTCAAGAATTTCATATTTAGGCAATTTTTATAATTCATTGTTTAACAGTTCTCAAGTAAAACACCTGTAATCCCTATTATATAGTGAAATTGTTGATCAAAATTAATCTAAAATTAATATTTGCAATATATATTTATCCCTTTTAAAAATTATGAAATTTTTAACTAGAATTTAAATTCTTCTTCAGTTTGTTTTTCTTTTTCTTATACAAATTTATTATCACCTGTTAAAATTATGATCACTTAGTCCAATGCTAATTTTATAATCCAATTTATAAATAAAAAATTCTCATTTATCACTATCCGATCATAAAAGAAAATTATAAAAAAAATTTACATCTAACTGCGAGTATACATATACATATGTATATATTTTTTTATTATTATTCAACTTCACCATAAAAACGTAATAGGTCGATGCAATCACTTTCTTTTTCAATTTTATCATCAACATAATAATATCTTTTACGATGCAACTTTATTTTCCACTCTCACTTTATTATCATTTCAAAATTCAAATACACATATAAAATAAAATCACTTTCATTCTCATTTAACTGGCACAACAGTAACGCGAAAACTTGAAATGGAAGTAAATGTCGTTTAGCTTACACGAATTGCACAACAAAATTAATATTGAAGTTTTTTATAATTCAAGTTTTTAGGCCTCCACTTTAATAATTTATATGCCATTATGACGTCAATAAAAACACTGTCTTGCCAGTGCAGTGCATTTATTTACTATTATGTATATGGTGTGTTATTCGATTATTATCGCATTTTTAAAGAATTTTTATGATTTTTTATTGGTTTGAGGGATTACAGATTACACCACATGCTTTTGAGATACAAGTTAGTGTTAAGGCGCCGTGCCGTGACTATGGCATTTTTTTTATATATATATATATATAAATATTTTGGGTTTGCAACTTATGTATGTTAACTTTTTCTTTAAGTTTACCAAAAAAAAAAAAACATACACAAACTTTGAATAATAGTCGAACTATGAATTGAACCAGTCGGTGTTTATCTGCGGTTTTAAGTAGTCGAAAGAGAGAAGATAGTACAGTGAAATAATTTTTTTTAATTTATTTTCTCAAATTTAATGCGTTTTTTTCGCAATTTTATTTAAATTTGAAATTATTATTTTTTTTTTTTTTCTAATTAATTTAAATTAAATTTTCAATTTGGTTTTTTTGGTTTTGTAAATTCTTTTTATGTAAAATTTTTTAATTTGCAATTAAATTTCTAAAACAAAAAAAAATTTGTTGCCAAAAATTTTGTTGGTATCTAAAAAAAAAAGAAGAAGAAAAGAAAGTTTGATTTTTTTTTGGGAATTTTAAAGCATAAAAATAATTATTTAACTAATTAAATAAATTATTAATTTTTGTGGGTTGGAAGGAATCATCATAAAATTATGATTTATGTTATTTAAATTTTTTTTTTTTGTTTTATAAAATTAATTTTTTTATAATTTTCCATAATTTTTAAACATAAATTAATTAATATCATATTTTTATTAAATATTTTTAATATTTTTAACAAAAAAAATATGTAATTTAATTTCAAATTTCTTTTCTATGTGTTGTTCGTGTTCATAAGGAGAGAAAGTGTTAAATTTGTTTTTTTTTTTTCTATTTATTTTAATAACTTTTTTTTATTATTAATATTTATATTAGGAATTTTCTTTAACTTTAGAAGAAAAATAGAAATTAATATATGTAAAATTTTCATTATTAAATAATAATCTCCATTGGTAAATAAGTCGCGCGCAAAATTTTTAATAAATATATACAAGTTTATTGATCTTCGCGCGCATATGGTGCAACGTAATATTATTATTTTTTTTTGTATGTATGTATATATGCAAACAAACAAACATAAATTTGGTGATTAAAATTATTTTTTTTTAAATTAATTTATTATAATTTAAAAAAAACTATTTCAAAGATATTTTTGCAAAATTAAATTATAAAAAGATTATGCAAAAAGATTTTAAAGTTCAAATTTTTTTTTTTTGAAAATTTTTATGTAATTTTATTTTTTAAATATAAATAATTTAATAAATTTGTTTTTTTTTTGTCACTGTACAAAAATTTAAAAGAAATAAATTTTATTCGTTTTGTCGTTGTTTTGTTTTTGTTTTGGGGAAAATTATACTAGCAAAAGAAAAGTGAAATTTTCCGGAAGAGTAAATTTTTATGTTTAAGAAAAATAATACAATTTTTTTTTGTCACAAAAAATATTAAATAAAAAAATAAAAAAAAAACCGGAAATTAAAGAGTGTAAGTGAAAATTGTTATATACAATTTTAAAAATAATTTATTTTGGAACAATAAACATAAATTTTGTGGAAAAGTAAGTTTGCTGTTGTTATTGTTAAATGGTCTACAATTTCATATTAATTTCTCTGATTGATTGCAAAAGATTTCGCGACAAAAAATAATAATAATAGTGTAAAAAGAAATATAACAAAAAGTTTTATTTGTTACAAATTTTTCGATTTTATATACGTTAATAAAGTGAGTATAAATATTTAGTATACCATGTCTAAATATTAATTTCTCTGATTGATTGCAACTTTTCGTGTAACGTGTAACCTTTTTAAGGATCATTTAAATATATTTCAAAAAGTTTTAAAGTAAATTTAAACATGGAATTCATTTCATAAATGAATTTATAAATTTATTGTACATAAATGCGAAATTAAGAAATCATTCTTGAATGTTGAAAGTTAAATTTTTGAGACAAAAATTTCATAGAAAAGTCAATCAAAAAATTTTAATTAAATTTTATTGGTTATAATTTCGTTTTTTTTTTGCTATAGAAAAGCTGAATTTTTTTTTATATTTTAATTATGATTGTTGTCATAAGTTTTATGATTATGATTATAATTTTTCTGACTTTAACAGTTTTTAATAGTTTGTAAATTTTTAAAGAAATTTCAATTTAGAACAGATTATATTACTTCAGATTTAGAAATTGTGTAATTTAAATACTTCTATAAGTTAATTTCTTATTTATTTATGCTAATTTATGTTAAATCTTAATTATTGCTTAGCTTAGAACTTTCTTATATTTCTTTTTGCTCACTATGTCGGACTAGGTCTACCTCATAGAAATTTCCCTGCATTCTGTTTACAATTTAGCTTAGAATAATTTACCTTGACAATTTGACAATAAGTAATTATAAATATTATTATTATTCTATAAATAATTTTTGAAAATTTTACTAAATAAGATTTAATGTAATATTCTCATTGACATCTTATAAATCTTACATTATATTTTATTCTAATTTATTTATATATGAATTAAATTAGAATATTTTCATTTTCAAATGCGGATTTAACAACATTATACATATATTTATTTTCTTAATAATAATAAGTAAATATTTATCTAACTAATATTGAAATAATATAATTTAATATCGCATAAATTATGAATAATTTATTAAACAACAAATAAAATATTTTGTTGTCGCTCATTCATTTAAATTAATTTTTTTATCATGCTGTTTAATTATATTTTTGCGGTCGTTTATTGAACTCACTAAATAATAGTAAATATATAAATAAAACAGGTTATATATACCAACATTTTCTTGTCCCCGAACTATATATTGGAAAATTGATAATTAAAAAATTTGCTAACCATACCTGAAAATGACATAATGTCATATAATAACCTTTTAAGGACATTTTTAAATAATCATTTTGTGTGTTGAACACCAAAAGAAGTTTTGGTTTACCAAACTATTAATTTCCATTTTAAAAATATTATATCTTAAGTAACAACAAAAATGAATCATAATAATTACAACATAAATACAAAACAAAAAACCTGTCATATATACGTGTATAAAAAAAAAACCCCAATTATGTAATGAACTTAAAAATTTAATGCATAATTTCTTAATGAAATGATTTTGTGCTCAATTTACTATTATAAATGCACCATAATATACAAATCACCACACCTCCCTCCTATAAAATTAACATAATAATTGCTTAATATTATAATTTTACAAACTTTAGTATGTATATATAAATTTTGCCAATAGATAAAAAATATGTTTTTATATATGTTATAAAAAATTTATATTCCGGCAACAAAAAACAAAAACCGATTTTATTATAATATGCAAACTAACAATTTCAATTTGGGACATTTTCTTTGATATACAAAAAAATAAATATGAAATTTTTTATGTAAATAATAAATTCAACAGGTTGTAAATATTGATTATAGTATAATTTTTATTATGTATACAAAAATTTTGATATAAAATTTTTATATTACAATTTTTCAAATAAATGATCAATTTTGGCCTTTCAGCATATAAATAAATTTATTTATAATATTTTAAACAATTTTCATTTTTCGAATTAATTAGTTAATTTCAATTAGAATTTTGAATTATGAAAATTATCATATCACGATCAAACCAAAATTATAAATTAACATTTTCAATATTTATTTACTTTTAGCAAAATTTATATAAAATCTTAAATATAATATTTGATGTTGAAATTATATATATACTATCTAGAAAATGATATATGTGTACTACATATATATAATTTTAACATCAAATTGATATATATATTTTCAAAGAAAATGTAAATAATATTAATCAAGAAAGAAAAAAAAATCGGAGAATTCGGAGAATTTTGAATATAAATTAATTTGAATTTGAAATTAGTTATTGTATAATATTTTAATTATCAAGATTATTATATATATATACTTTAATAATAAGTAATAATATTATTATTATATAATATCAAACTTGTTTAATCAAATTCATAATAAACATAAATTTAAATTATTTACATTAGTTTTTTTTCGTATAGTACAATAGTTAATTTTTAGTCATGTATGTTAGCTTGAATGACAAATTAAATTACAACTTGACAATAAAGAAATTATAATCTTAAAATTTATTTAACTAGCGGAAAAAGTCTTTCACATAAAATTATGTTTTATGTATATGAATGCAGCATATCTTACCGCATATATTAAGTATTTTAGCATAACCAGTTTTTTATGTTGTATATATAGTCAAAATAAACAAATTTTGTTGTATTTATTTATTCATCATAATATTTTTATATATGCATTAATGTGTATTATTATAGTATAATATAAGGTCATAGAAATCTAGACTTTAGTAGAGAAAGGTTGGAAAAACCAATTTTCTTTGTATAAATAAACATATATAATAAGTATTTCTACATAATTTTATAATATTAACTTAAATTTATTGAAGATTTAAATTAAATTACATTTATGTTTTTATATACTTTTCAATATCCACTAGAATATTATTATATCAATTTAGTCATAGTTCTGTTGAACTTAATAATTTATTAATTAACTACTGGTTAGTATATTGATGTTTACTTTTCTTTTTCGCCACATGAATTTCCCATAAACATCTTCATTAAGCTTTTTCTATCTATACAATTAATGTACATTTATTTATGTCAATTATGTTTAAGATAATTAATATTTAATTTAACAAAATTGATTTTACATTTACATTTTAATAATTTTACAAAGTCGAAAATGATTTCTTGGTTATTTAATTTTTGTAATTTTAAAAGAGAAAGGACAAAATTTCCCTTAATAAATATATTAATTCAAGTATATATAGAAAAATTTTAATATTAGGAAAACTTTAAAGTGGTTCTTAAAATTAAATTTGAAAATTTTGTCCTTTCTATTTTAAATTACAAAAATTTAATTATACTAATTACTAATATTCTTTTACTAATATTGAAAACTTTATAAATATTTCTGGTTTTCTAAAATCTTAATTTCGTATAATAAAGTTTTAGAAAACTCTAATATTTATGTATAAATATATAAATGTATTTTTATTCCCCTTTAATGAAAATTACTTTTTAAGGAATTCTACTCTGTGCTTATTATCTCAAATTTTATGTATTTCCGTTTTGTGGTACATATTATAATATGTTTCAATTACATACTTTGATTACATTATTTATATTTGTACAATTAATTTCACAGTTGTTCAAATCATTATATTATATAATATCCATGCATTTTCATGGACATAAACTGTTTATCATAATATAAATGAAAATTATACTGCAAAATTATACTGTAAAAGGGAAATTATATAGTAAAATTATTTGATTAACACTTCCTTAAAATATAAAAAAAGATATAAAAATGATGTTAATAATATTATTTGCACATCACAATAAGAGCCAAATTCAGTTTCTGAAAATAATCATTTAGTTTCCGCAACATATCTAGACTGGAAAAAATTAACCAAAAAAAAATAAATTTTTTATTCCTTTAAAAAAAATTTACAGAATTTCCAAAAATTTAAAGAATTTCCTTTAAAAAAAATTGTCTTTAAAAGATTTAAAAATTTTCAATAATTGACAAGTACATACATAAAAATAAGAGGAAAATTGTTTCTAAACATTTTCGACTAAAATATTTGTAGTGTCGTAAAAAAGTATGTAGTATACTATGTAGGAAACAAATTACAATTCTATTATTTTCATTTCCCAATTGCACAAATACCTACTATAAAAAAAAATATCCATCATAATCAAATAGCTTCAGGTACATACGAAAAATGTAAAACGTAAACATTATTGAGAATTTATAAAGATATTGTTTGTAAACATTTATACAAGGAAATAAATATAAGCTGAAAAATGAAATTATAAGTTACAAAAACGTAATAGAAAAATTATTAAATCGATTTTTTATTTTTAAATTCTAAACGGGCGATGTTTTTCCAATTTTTTTCTTATTTTCTTGATGAGCTGGAAATTTAATTTTCATTTCTTAGAAAATTATACTTTATGAGAAAAAAAATGATTATTCCTACATTGAATTTCAATGTAGAGGATGAACTTTAATCTTAGGAAATATTGCAAGCAAAAAAAAAGATGTACAAATTCTATGCTTTTTTATACTGTTGTGTTGTTGATGATTAAAAAAAATTATTAAATAAAAAAATAAGGTGTATTTGAATTAGTAATATGCAGTTTAATTTTACTTAATAAATTAATAAATGATTTTATTAGATGAACGTTACAAACTTTCGTTAATTAAGAATATTTTAACACAAAATCCTGATTTAAAATGATTTGATTTTCAAAAATGATTTTTTATTGTTACTATCAAACGAGTGACGTTTGTCATAATTTCAAACAAATTTCATATAAATTTCAAAATATATTTTATAATATTAATGACATTAAAGATTTCCTTAAAAAAGAGTAATTAATGTTTTTGTCTCCAAAATCGGTTATAATTGATCATTTTCTATTTGCTAAATAAACTTTACTATATATGTAATTAATAATTTACTTATGCAGTACAATCTTTTAGAATATGGATAAAAAGTAATTTTACTAATGCAATTAATTGAAAATATTAATTTATTATTTAAATATAATAATGGAAAAATCAATTATTAAGTATTATTTTTAGGAATCAAATTAATTACATTTCCTACAAATTATATAGGTAAGAGTAAGGTACATTAAAAAAAAAAATATTATTTTAAATAAAAATCTTTTTATTGCATTTCCTTAATTAAAATTTTCTTTAAACTTGAAATGAAATAATTTTATTGCTTCATTAGCAGCAGTTCAACTGTTCAACAATTATATTATTCTGTTAGCTTGTTAAAAAAATTTCCTGGTACTTTTTTTTGTATTATAAACTTCTTTAAAAGTTGAAAAACATTAATTTTTTTCGTCGTTGTGAAAGTATCATAAAAATTAAATTTATTTACTTTTACTACTACATTCAATTTAATTAATAATTAAATTATATATGAGGGCTTTTATAATTTAATTATAACATTAACTTACTATATAAAAGAAAATTCATTTAAATTGGTGGACAATATTAATAAATATACCTATTAATATTATGATACATTAAAGATATTCATTAATACCATATAATTTGATTAAAGTATATATTAATGGAATTTTAATTATAATTTATGAAATTAATGTTTTCAGTATTAAACACTAAAATGTATGTAAGTTATTGCAGTTAAATTACAAATTTTTATAAAATCAGTTTACTCACTTTCTGAACTGAAGTATAGCTTTAGAACAAATAGGTAAAGTTTATAAATTATTCTCCTGGTTCAACAACGAACAACCATAATAAAACAATTTAGGTCAATGGACCAAGCTTTTTCTACGTTATAGAATTTTTACCTTGACATTCTGTATAACGTATAGAAACTATTAAGTGGCTAATGATTTATTAGTTAGTTATTGTCATAATATTTAAATAATTCTAAATATTAAATGAATTTTTTACGAGATCATTTTAATGATCAATTCTTTAAAATTAAGCTTTTTTACAAAAAAAAAAATGTTTACCTTTCATTGAGAATAAAATATGAATTGAATAGCAAATAGGCATAAAAAATCTTTATCTTAAATCTTTATTTAACTAACAATTTAACGATATTTATGTATCTAACTTAGTTTTAATTGTAATAAAAAACAAACTTTAACCTCACATAAATTTTATGATCAATATTAAAACAAACTATAAATTCATAAAATTTTATTAATAAAATATAAATTACAAAACTTTTATTGTTAAACCGCAAATTACATAAAAACAAAATCGTTCAAATATTTTGTATTTATAATTTTATGCAAAATAATATAATTAATGTTTAAATTCCAGGTCAGATATATACATAAATTCGTAAAACATTGAACTATAAAGAATTGAAGAATAATTAGAAAAAATACTGAGATAAATTCAAACCATGCAATTGCAATCTAGTGTTTATTAAATTTCAGTACAGAATTTACTAAAAATATTTGAAAAAATTCAATAACAACCGGAAATAACATAAAAACATAAAGTAAAATTTCTCAGCAATAATTTTTTCTTATATAATAGGATTCTGTTTCTCTCAATATTCATTAAATTACTGAAAATTTTATTTACATGTAAAAATTCGCATTCACTTTCCCTGTTTTTTTTTTATAATTTTTTAAATTTTACTTTTATTAGTTTACATTTCGAATCATAAATATTATATTTATTTGCAAAAAAAATTCTCTAATAATTTTTTTGTTTTCTGTATTATATACATAAAAAATATTATCGCAATGTGTAAATTAAAAAGCTTTCTTCACTTTTACCCTAAAAAATAACACAACCAACATTTTTAAGTTTATAAATTATTGGTGCGTTCCATTTTAACTAAACAAAAAAATACATATAAATGTAATGTTATTCGTAATAGATCTTCGCAATATAAGTTTTAAGTATAGATTGTATTTTGACGGAGAAGCTTTTAAATGGAAAATAATGGATTTTATCAAAATTACTTAAAGAACCAATAAAAATCAATAAATTGGACAGAAAAATTATTAAAATATGTCCAATATCGAAATTAACCAATCTGGAGCCTTCTAGCAAAAAAAAAAAAGTAATTTTCTTGAGAATATAAAACCATATCCAGCAAAAAAATGCGTCATAACTAAATTGTAAATTTCTTGAAAATATAAAAGTATATTTCAAAATATTTGCCAAAAAAAATATATATAATTTAATAAATCATAAATGGAACAGATCTAATTTATTGAGTTGAAGCACGATGACCCAGAAAAATTAATTCTATATTTTGTTATATATGTACAATTTTAATTAGCATAAAATTAACTGAAAACATAACCAAATTGAATATAAAATTTGTATAATTTTTTTATCTCTATAAAAAATTGTATAATTTTTTTTATCTTATTTATAATTTAGATAAAAATTGTATTTTAACATAAAAAGCAATTAATTATATTATAAGTTTAAATAAATTATATTAAATAAAAATTAACATATGTATATAAATAAATAACTCATCTCACAATATATTGGTAAATTTTGGTGTCTGTTACGTGTTAACCGGCATGACGATTCTGTTTTTATGTACATATACCTATAACATAAAAATATATTTATGCATTCCGAACCGGTATCAACATTACATTGCCAAATATGTTTTTACAAAAAAATATATATATAATTATTGTATATAAACAAAAATATTTATGATTATAATTTGAAAGAAATGAAAAACGTGTTGGAATTAATAAAAAAATAATTTGTAATTTTTAATTTTGTAATTTTATCTATTTGAAATTTTAGACTATGTATTATAAATTATGTTTTTTATTTACATTTTAATATGTACATATTCTTACAAATTAAACTTCAGATTATCATCAACTATATAGAGAAATAAATGTAAAATGATTAATCAATTTTTTTTTTTTATTAAAAAAGTCAAATTTAAAATATCCTTGTCTGCAGCAGAAGAATATTTATATTTTCATTATTTTATTTATGCTACAGGCAAGGATATCATCGAATTAATTTTTATATGATTATGTAAAAAAATGATGAAATTTAAACATCTTTCTTTGTTGTTACCAAAAAATATGCTGTACAATATTTTATGACTTGTTTTTGGTTGTGATAACGTTTTTTTTCGGACCTGATTACCTTGCAAAAAAAAATATTATAAATTTCAATGAAAAAATTAACCCCAAAAAACATTATTATTACAAAATAAAATCAGTTGAATTTAATCCTATAAATTATGCAAAGAAAAAAAAGGTTCAGCTGACCTCTCGTTGTTTATATATTTCGCAAAAAAAAAATAATCATCATAATCATATTATCAAATGTAATAATTCTCTTAAATAATTTGCCTAAAAATTGCCATTTTAAAAGTTATTTTATCTAATGTTTTTTTTTTTTTATGATTATTATTATTTCAATTTCAAAATTACTTAACATTAAAAATATTTATCATATTTGACATAAATATTGGAGGTATAACCAACACATTATTATTAAATTATTATTTTTAGTTGTCTGAAAATTACATAATTTAATTAATTTTCACTATGGTAATATTTAAATACTTACATATACTTTTTATTTCATTTATAATCCTGAATCATTATTTGAAATTTTAATAAACTAAATATGTATAAAAAATGCAAAAAATTATTAAGTAATTTATTTATTAATGAATATATTAGATTATTACATTTTTTTGTTAAATTCAATTGTATATTGAATTTACACTTTAAAGGCAGTAACACAACCTAGCAGCAAAAAAAGCATCGGCAGCAGCAGCAGCCAAAAAAGTTTTAAAACAGAACATGGCAGCAAATAGTAGGCAGCAGCAGCAATCTGACAAATAATTTGTATTGAAAATAATATTTTTTTAGTAGGCTTTGTCAAAATTATTCATTTGCTGCCGACAGCAAAGCAGCAAATTATAGATTAGGATTGATGAGCAGCGACGCTGCTGCCGCTGCTGCTGCTCGCTACCATGTTGTATTACGTATCATATAAACTAATTGCAATGTTAATTTGCCATATTGTTGAGTGGTTTTCTAACCATAAATTCCGTACAATATTTAAATAGAAAATTGACAACACCAATTTTTTTTTTGTGTTTTAACCAATGAATAAAAAAATTCAAATTATTATATTTCTTTGAAATTATTAATCTCAAAAGTTATATAAAAATATTATATTATTAATCCTTTAAACATTTTGTAATTTACATAAATTTTACAAGAATTAATAAAAATTAAAATTTATACTTTGAAATTTATAATTTCAAATTTCGTAAATTATAAAAAAAAAAACAAGTAGAAAATTTTTAAAGTTCATCAGCCCAAACAATTGATTCAATCCAATCTATATATGATGATATTCTTGTATAAACACCAGGTGAATCACCAGCACAAAATTTACCAAATGATGTTATACCAACTAAATATGTATAATTAACTTTTTTAAATTGTCCATAATTTTCTTGTATAAATATTGGACCACCAGAATCACCCTAAAATTCGAAATATACATATAATTATTTAAATATTAATATAATATTTTAATGTATATAAACTGTACCGGACAAGTATCTTGTATTTGTTTTGGATCAAATGCACAAATTTGTGAATTAATTATACTATGTGGATATTTTTCATTTGGTGGATAATCAATAGTACAAACATTATTTTTAACTAAATTTAATTCAATTTGTAGTAAAGAATTTGATTTTGGTCCAGCTAAAATAATAATAATTACATTTTTTATTATCAAACTGATTTATTTAATACCAAATTGTGTTTGACCAAAACCAATTGCTTTAACAAATTGATATTTTTCTTGAATTTCATCTTTTGGATAAATACATATTGGATTGTCACTAAAAAAATGGGGTGAAAAAGATTTATAATAATTAGGTATAAAAAATTAATTTAAGTACCTTGAATAACCATCCATTTTAATTATAGCAATATCATTATAATTTTGTGTTTTTGTATAATTTGGATGAATATAAATTTTTGAAACACCAAGATCATAATTAATTAAAAAATTTTTCTCTAAATTTACACCGCCAGTTCGTATCACATCTGGTTCAGCACTAGAAGTAGAATAATTAAATTTTATATTTTCCATTTTTTTTGTAAATCTACCCTCCAATATCAATACAATGTGCTGCTGTAATGACATAATATGAATCAAGTAATGCACCACCACATTTAAATTCAACATCAGTAGTTTTAACTGATGTTGACCAACCAATTGCAACCTTTATTGAAATAAATTATAATTATATAATTTTGTTATAATTGTATATTAATACCATAAAAGGATATTGTTTATCATTACCATAAAAGGATATTGTTTATATGGAACTGCTTTACCACCAGCAATTGGTGTTGAAGCTGGTTTATATGTCGTATGATCAGGTGGTAATTCGGTACTTTGTTTTTTAGTGGGATTAGTAGGACGTCTTTTTCCATAAACTTTTCTTACTTCTGACTCATATAAATCATTACATTCTAAAATAAACATGGATATATAATTAATAAATGCAAAAATATACAAAATTATTAATATATTAACTCTTTTGACTTATCCTGTTTTCATTTCGAACATCAAAATCATAAATTTGACTATTAATTTGATCAATATTTGTATTATTATCATTTGAAATTTTCATATTTATATCCGTTTTATTATTATTATTATCAATAATTTTACAACAAACAATTGGTTCATTTTTATCAAATGAACACGTTTTTGGTTGTATATTAAAATTTATTAAATTATTTCTGGAATTTTCACATTCTGATAAATATTTACATACACCTTTTTCAGTATCATCAATATCACTTAATTGACAAACTGCATTATAATATAAATTTTCATCATCAAACCTAATAGCTAAAGTATGTATTAAATGATTATATAGGTAAAAATATAAATTGTTAAAATTTAATATTTAATTTGTTTTTACCATTTAAAACAATTATAAAACATATACAAAAAACAAATCTTATTATTTGCTTAAACGTCATGTTGAATGATTCAACTATAAATTCGAACTGGTTGAATATTTTCATGTTCACTATTTTTTTAATATCTATATATACTCTACTAAAAGATTGCATATTAATGTGCCTAATTAATTATTAATCCAGTTAATTCTGTCGATCAATTCCTAATATACAGATCAATTTTTAATTAAACTCGTTTTTCAAAAAATTTAAAAAGCTTGTTTCGATATCCTCCACGAGCTGAATTGACGTAAAAGTTTATTAACATATTAATCTTAATTTTGAAGAATATTAATATGATTATGAGAAGACTATATATGTTATTGAAAATTATGATTAAAATAAGTTTTGAATTTCTGTTTTGCCAAAACGCAACATGTTTTTTAAATATTTATCTTGATTTGAAGAATTTTTAATTAATCTTTAATTTACCTCAAAATAAGGGAATACATAAGCCCACATTATAAATGAATAAATATACATATTACTTAAATTAAATTATACAATAATTAATATTGAAATAGATTTAATTTCAGCTTAGCTTTTTTAACAATTTTTTTAATTTAATATTTTGGTGAATCAAGGAGACAGATTTACACTGAAATGCAAATAAACCTAATGAATATCGAAAACTAAATAAAGTGAATATCGAAAACTAAATTGGGGAAAATGAATATCGAAAACTAAATAAAATATATAAAATATATTGAACACCAAAATTAATTCAAGTTAATATATTAATTTTAAAGGATAAGATAGTAACGATTAATTCGATGTGAATTACTTATAATTATTTACACAAAAATTATGTTGTCATCGTTGATATATGGTAAAAAAAAGCTAAACTTTAAAAAACAAAAAATATAGTAATAATTAAAAATGATTTTATACCAAAATAGCGGTCAATGTCACCTTATAATCTTACCATTTTTTCTATTTTAGCTAAGACCTCGGAATTATTCTAAGCACATACATAATTATTATATATATTTTTATTTAAAATCTATAAGAAGTAAATTTCTAATTGATATTTATTTAAAGATGACAATTAATGGATTATCATACCATTTAATTATTAAGGTGTCGGACCGCCAATGATCTTTATTAATTAAATTGTATATAATATAAAGTATTCATTTAAAATATTTTCTGTGAATTATAATGCGATCAAGAAGGAAGAGTTTGAATTTATCTCATGTATTACATGAGGGCTGAAAGAGAAGGTTACACAATTAATTGTCTATACAGATAATATTGTCTATAGATCATTATGAGTGAAATTCTGTCGATCAATTGATCTTGAAATTTTTGTTTTTTAAATTACATTTTCGATTGTGAAAATAATTTAATTAAATTAATATAATTTACACAAGTTATATTTTGTTTATTTTTATATTTAAATATTAAATTAAATTTTAATTAAAACTTAATTAATTTTTTAATTTATTGTTTGTTATATAATTACGAAAAAAAATCGATTATTAGAATTTTTTTTTAATCAGTTCACCCAATTTATGTATATCACCTTGACAGTTCAACACCTATAACCAAGAACTTGTTTTTATCAACTAAACTATTTTTTTTAATTATCCTGTTTTTCTACTGATAAATACTTTTAATTATATGGATAATTTTAGGAGATGCAAATTTAAATGATTTTTATTATTTAGTTTAAAAGTTTATATACAATTTTATTTATTCGAATTATTGGGGTAGTCACTATACCTAAATTTTTATATGTATAATATTTCATAATTAAAGAATGAAAACTGATGAAAGAAGAATGAAAAATAATGGAAAGGAAACAAATTATTTATTATATTAAAAATTCTTGTATTTTAAATTTAATAAATATAATTGGGTTTACTATAATATTATTGAAAAATATTGTTGAATACTCCTAAAGAGATATCTAAACCTAAAATCACTGGACATCACATCTCAATCATTATATTAGTATGTACATACTTAGAGCTCTACCTAAACGCCGGCGTACGGCGTATGGCGTATATACGTCGATACGCTGATACGCCAGCGTATCCCGAAATAAAATGCCACATTTATATACATTAAAAATTTTTTGATCGATGTTTCTTTTTGCTAAATTTCAAAAATCAAATTAAAAATTTTTGCCGTCAAAATTGAAAATTCCAATTCTTGGCGTACGTGCGTCGCGTATTTCGGGTGCTCCAATACAAAATGTATTTACCAATATCGATTTTGACAGACGCCATACGCCGTACGCCGGTGTTTAGGAAGAGCTCTTAGATT